>JABWDB010000100.1:110000-340904 GCA_019614645.1 Stratiolaelaps scimitus | reverse complement strand
GGATACACGCGATCGTCGCAAAAATTAACACAACGAGATCCTCAAGGGATAACTGCAGGTCACTTACTAGCGCCTACCAAACGAACGCATCTGTGAACGAGGCGATTCCCAGCCCTTGTAGGCAAGGCGGAGTACAGCTTTTGGAATGATGATTAACTGCTCTACGAGAACTTTAACCCGTTCACTGTGGGGTTCGCCTTTACCGCATTGGAGGCCCAATCAACGGTGGTCCAGCCCAAAAGTCAAATAGTACTGGGCCAGCTTTCACTACGGAGGGTTAGGAACAGGGTTAATCAAGAAGAGACAGTGATAATATCTTGAGATACTTTAATTACCTTGGACTCCGACCGTTGTACGTTTGACAATGTACATCTTAATTACAATGGGCTGCGTTATATTATTCACTCGGTGCTGCTCATTATGAGGTACTTAGCGACAGTAAGTAATAGAGGTATAGTATAATGACTCAGCTATACTAGCCAAGTAATATACTCATTTATTATTTAGTCATAGAAACACACTGCAACACACCAACATTTATGGAAAACAGGAATATCTGGCAAACATCTGCAGGGTCTTTTAAGATATGTTTGATAATTACCCTTTTGACCGGTAATGATCCATGTGGAACAAGACGAGACTAGATCAAGTATATATTAAATAAGATAGACTAGATTAGATTAGATATATTAAACAATTAAATGAACTTTATTATCTTTTAAGCGCATTTCCAAATAGATCAGACCAGCCCGCAGTTTCAGCCCCACTTCAGCATTTTAGTCCCTTGGCCTGTATCTAATTATGTTATCATGACACTGTTTAATCAACTTCCAATACATTTCAGTTTCATCACCAACCATTTTAGAGTCCTATCCATTCACGTTTTGTTGCGAACGCCAAGCTGTACACCATGCTGTAAACCTCCATCAAGCAGGACGTCACAAGGCATTAGTTGGACCGAGCTGATACTTCGCCAGCTCAACTATCAGCTAACTCACTACCGTTGCGAGACGGCTGCCTGACGCTAGAAGTGGTACGTCACTATGAGATGTAACCAACAACATATTTTGGATTTACGAGATTGAAAATGTTCACTCTGAGGGGTCGAGAACAACATGAACGCTCTTCGTTATAATGGCTACAAACTTAAACTACACATTAAAATATAGAAGTGACGTCGGCGAGCGGATCAATTGCAATCTAATAACACAAAATTTGTCGCCGAGTGCCTTGTCGTTACCGATTTAAAATGTATGAATTTATGCATTTGAAGCGGGCACTATAATAAAAACCTCTATTTGAAATGTACAGTTAAATGATTATGGTGTCCAGTTCGTAACGAAATCTGCTCCAAATCGTTATAGCACTTCGTCTTTTAGCTGATCCTCAGCTAAGAGAGAATCAGCGATTGCTTTCCATGGCAGACCTCGGCACGGCTGTGTGTGCACACCGCACTTACAACTGACGGCTGCTAACGTCCCCAATATACGGACGCCACGTATTGAGAGATAACATCGTTGAAAAAGGAGCTCTAGGGTCACCAGATGCTTCACAGAGACTGCCTCTGACACCCGTCAGAATACCACGAAGCCTTAAGCGAGGTCCAAATTATTCCTCAATTGAGAAAGCTTCGCGATTGCGTTTAAAACGTTGGCCTGGCTCCGAATGTCACCGAATAGCTTAGCAACAATCGCTGAACGCTGCGTCGAAGGGCAGACCGTTGATGTTTGCAGTCACCGTAACAAAATAGGCGATAGCTTCATGATGCGGCAATCGCATTTGATTCATTACACGCTTAATTCACTAGAATGCTTTAACTTGAATTCCATTGAATATCTGTGGCCTCCCTATCTTGAACTACGATTTTATTTTCTGTTGTCTGCGAAGTTCAAGTGACAAGACCGTTTCACGAACACTTCGGCGATGATTGAAGAATTAATGAAAATCGGCCAGATTTATCGAAAACGCACCGCAGAGCCATCCCGCCTCCGCATTTCCTCGGCCACGGTGAATACCGAACTAATAGACGGTAAATAATGAGTTAGGTTAGGTTGGGCTGCGTATTTTGCCTTAACCTAATTAACACCTCTGCAACAGGCACGTCTGGAAACTCGAAGTTTCCGGGGAATGTACTCCAATCCGCATACATTCTTCGTCCTTGTCACAATATTATTAATCAATATATGAAATAATTCATAAAAATCAATAATGAACGTCGCTGTTAGAGTGTAGAATAACAAGTTGTCGTCTGACTTAATACGTTATTGGGATGGAGGCTTGTGGGACCGGACTAGAGCCATTCACCGAGCAGCCTTGCTTTTGCTATTTATTGACGTTACAATGCTGTAGAACAGCTTTATACTGCTGGCGATCTACATTGGTGACTTTTAGATGTTGCATTGGGACGATATTGAATAAAACTAATACGGAAATCTTGAAACTTTAAAAAACCCTTACATCTCGGCGAGTGCAGCCTTATTTTCTGCGGGTGCAGCCTCAGTTTCTGCAGGGGTTTGGGAGCCGGTGAATTGGTCTTCGCAGTTTCAGTGGGGGCAGCCTCAGTTTTCGCTGCCTCCGTCGGAGCGGCAGTTGGCGCAGCTGTGGAAGGCTCCTGAGTTGTGGTGGCCGTCTGCGTGGTAGGCGCAGGTGTAGTGGTATCGAAGGCAGGATTGCATCCTGCCCTTCATGGGCTCATGCATTTCTAAAGACGTCATAAATGAAGACAAATACGTCAGACTTTTAAGTCTTTGCTCTGCTAGCATGCCCCGAATTACAAATTCTAGAAATCTCTCGAAACCCATTCAAGTTAATTTATAATAGGTATGGAGTACCAAGTCACAAGCTATACTATAATACAACCAGCATTGGTCACGATTTTATGTGTCCCCAGGAATATTCTTTGTACTAGCTTCTGTCTATATTCTTACGGGTGTTCATAGTAATAGCTAAAGGTTAAGAGCCGAGGCCTGTCAGATAGCACTCATCCAGTCTTCTTAAACGAACCACCTCAAAACCCTTCTTGCCATTTGTCCCGCGGAAATAGTGATTTACAGGTAGGAAAGCGAGAATTTAAAGAAGGAGACGGCACCAGCGAGAGGACACGGATCGACAGATACACCGAGTGAGGGGGAGGTCTCGCAAGGTCGTCCCGATGAGGGAAGGAGGCTCCGGATAACGGACGGCGAGGGCTTTGAGCGGGCGGAGACAGTCGGGAAAGTAAAGAGGAGCGGGGGGGGGCACTAATAGGGGTAGGGGCGTCCAGCTCTGCTTGGCCTCGAAGCCCAATGCTGCCTGACTGAACTACTAAACGACGGTAGGACACCCAACTTCGTCAGGGGGCTCAGGCATCTTTCTTGGGTCTCACGCTAGTCAACGAGGCCGCGCTCGGCGGATCCCTCAGATGAGAAGTCCTCGAGGAAGAATCTCATAGTGATCATAGGTACGTCCTGACCGTCCTCGGTGGAGCTTAAACAGACCGTGGCCTGACAGGTCGGGCCCGCTTGCAGTGACGACATTTAGAAGGCAGGCTCCTACTCAGAGATATGGACGCGGGCTGCCGACTCTTGCTCAGGGAAGGGATCACTGCCGAGCGGCTCACTGAGGTACTTAGGAACACCTGCATGGCAGCCGGGGAAAGTTCGCGGGAAGGAGGGGAACACCCGCCAACATACTGGTGAAACGAGGCCAAGGAAAGGAGAGTCTGTGTACGGGCGAGAAGGGCGCACTCGAGGGTTCGGAGCAGGCTGGCAAACAGCGGCCTATACGGAAGAGAGCTGGCCCACAAGGCTCCAGAGCCTTCAAGAGCTCGATTCCAGGGCCCGTACTCTGGAACCTTGCTTATGACGGGGTTCTCGATATGCCGGAGGGCGCTGAGCTCCTCGCCTACGCGGATGACCTGGGGATGATGGTTACGGCGAGAACGAAGGACACCCTAGAGGGCACGCCCAATTAAGCCTTACGTAAAGTGGTACAGTGGATGGATTCCCACCATCTCCAGGTTGCACCTGCTAAGGTAGAGGCTGTGTAGCTAACAGGTAGAAGGGGGACGCGGGGATCATACTCTTGCTCGAGGGTCACCCGGTGGAAATCAGGCGAGAGGCGAAATACCTCGGAGTCATTCTTTACCAAAGGCTAAGCGGCCTGGCGCACATCAAGCCAAGGCACAGCCAGTATACCTGAACCTGGTACGCCTGATGCCTAAGATGGGGGGAGTATCGGAGGAGGAGAGGAGACTGCTGGCATCGGTAGCTGAGTCTATGGCCCTTTACGGTTCACCGGTATGGGCGGACCTGGCGCTCCATACGGCAAGGGATAGGGGAATGCTGAGGTAGGCCCAACGGACGCTGGCAATCCGGGTGAGCCAGGCGTACCGGACTGTGTCGACCGACGTTCTCCTGGCCCTAGCCAGAATCTTGGCGTAGAATCTGCTAGTACTTCAAGAGGCCTCAGGCCCCCGGCTGCGAATCTCGACCCAACCATGTCCTTGAGAGCCACCCTTGACGGTTGGCAACGAGAGTGAATGTAGGTTACTCCGGGAGTGTCGAAGGGGCATTAAGGTAAGGGTTCCACCCGGAACACCTGCTCCATATTTTCACCTTGTCTGTCTGATAAATACTGTTTAGAAAGTACGCAGTCGTTAGAAGAAATTTGGACTTCTCGCTGATTATGCTGACCTGGTTCTCTAGAAAATTGATGTTCTGGAGTAGGCAACCACCCTAAGAGATAAGTTAAGGCAGCAGCAAGAATCTCGCTTGTCGATGAGCACATCGCTCATGGAAACGTGGAAATTTGTGAAAAATGGGAAAGAAGGACAGGTGAGGAGTCCACTTGCCGCTGCATGTATGGTACTGAAGAGAGATGTAATGCATTACGTTATGGTATATAGCGAAAAGCGTGCCCCAAATATTTACCTGATTTATACGTTACGGCGTCAGTGATAAAAAAATTGCTGTGTCGTTCCTTACTCGCTCTTCGATCTCCTTCTCTCACATCACCTCCTTAACATAGGATCTGATATCTTGCCAAGCTTCCTCGCTTTCGAGCATGTTCATCACCATGGCACCCATAGCCTGTCAGCACTAGGGTAAGGTGGTATGACACATGACCCTGGGGTCTCTTTACCCACAGTTTGATGTCGGGTATCAAGAGCTTGGTCTACTCAGCCTTTCCTGAGGCTGAGTAGACCAAGCTCTTACCCTCGATGAGTGGCAGCAAAGGTGAGGCTGTCGACCTTTGCTGCCATGCGCCGAGGGTCTCCTCCTTTACTTCCTCAGGGCTAAGCGCCAAGTTCGTATGCCGCTTCGCTCTGTCACCTACTGCGAGGTCCCACGGCACAGTCCGCGTAAGGGCCAAAGTCGCCTCTGTGGATATTATGCGGTAACCTCCATCAATCCGGAGTTGCTTAAGAAAACCTAACGGGTTGTAACCAGTTAGGTTTTCGTAAGCAAATCCCTGTTCCTCTTAGATTTCATCGCCGTTTCCCAGATGGGCGCAGCGTAGAGCACAATGGAAACCGCCACCGTTTCCAGTAGCCTCCTCCAGCTCTCGCTATGTCTCTCTCCGAGACATCAGTCTGCTGATACACGCTGCCGTCTTGACAGCTTTTGCCTCCGTATTTGTAGAGGTTAGCATTGTAATGCACCTTCCAATTAGCATTTGATTTTCAAGTGCCAGGGATTGCTGGCTCAGCCGCGTCATGTAAAAGGACATGGGCTACATAATGGGAGTGAAATAAACGAAGTATTTATTAAGAAAACGGAGTGGACTTATTGAACAAACCTAATTATATAAATGTAATAATATATACAATTTGATAATTCTATCACATATCAGGTGCATAGATTAGACCTGTCGATTTCCAAGATATCCGGTGGAGATACAGAGATGAGGCTCGTTGATGAGGACTAATTTTTATTCTGATCAAGGTTTCTAAGCCGTGAGAGAGAGAGAGAGAGAAGAAATCGCAGCAATGATCAGAAATCAGAAATTACTTCATGCTGACTATGTCATTGATATTGTTGTATTTTATCACATATATTTATTTCATATAACGTTCACACATTTCAATTTGGCGAGGTTCATTCGATCAAATTACTTTCTTTGATTCTCATAGCAGAACTTGTACGTTCATATGTTGAATAGTGTATTTCTCTATGAAAATCTTTCATAAAGAAAAGAATGTTTTTATACATGAGCTTTCATTAGAAGTCTAAAATATAAATCAATTAATACTAGATATCTTACTCAAGTAGCACATACGCTCAGCTCGCAAAATAATGATATTATCATGTGTAATACCAATAAACGTTATTTTTAATTACCAAAAAACAGGGCGATCGATGCTTGCAGGTTAGTTCGCAATTATTACTAATATTTTGTTTTGAGTTAGCAACCCTCGCTGAACTAAGTTATCAAGTCCATCTGTGTTTCCACTATCGGAGGTTCGACCGTTCATACACTCATGACCATGACATGAGTATATACGTTCCACATCTCGACCTTTTTTTTACAAACAACTTTTTTGCGACCCTTTAAAAGGTCTCATCTTTAATTACAATTTGCAATTACCGCACACAGTTTTCTTAATTAGCATAATTGCGAGTTGTGAATCTGTCCCTCCCTTTCTGCCCCATTACGTCGACCACATATAAACGATATCTTTTCATTCCGACACTCCAACGACAACAGCCACTATATAAGAAATTTCACATATCGATGAATTTACGATATGCATCTATTTGCTTTCTCTTGGTCCTTGTTCCGAATATTTTATAGTGAAGTTTAATTTCCAATGCTAAAGTATATCCCAGATGAATGTTTCGTACCAAAAGTACGCAACATTCACGTATATATGAACGCGTGAGTATTTACGAACACTTTAGAAAATATATGGTAGGCAAAAGTGAATATGCCTAGCTTATACTTCGGCCGAACAATACAATATGCCCACATCAAATGTATATATTTCATGCTGGTATAACTCTTGCGTACATCGATAAGAACTTAGGAACTCCAGAGAAGTTCCATCAACAATGCAGGCTAAGTATCGGGCTGTGGGGAGGCCGCAGGTTCGAGTCCAGTAACTTAACATATTGAGAACCAAATATTTTGTATTGTATATTCACATATAACATAAGCCAATGCAGAGCTCCAGGCCGAAGCTAATGATTGCAGTCAATACAGCGCAGAGCCAAATATTGATTGTCTTAGTAAAGTGACTCATTTTGAAAACATCAGACGTATCCTGCAAATCTGATAGTACATGCTGTGAGCGAAGTACGCCTCTGTGGGCTTCCCAGCTACGACTGGCTTTATGCTTACGTGAGGCCAGAATACTTAGAGCATCCGATGCAATAACATACACATCAGATATGTACTTAGAAATCTTTTGAAATATGTTTTGCCCACCAGGCGGTATAGTTATCGGTAGAAAAGGAAAGAGGCCATATGTCTGCATATCTAGGAGTACCTGGCTGGTTATACTTCCAGCGACTGGTGTTGGTGACAACACTGAGTTGCTTGAGCGGAGAGAGGTCAATCTAATCGTTGACCTAAATTCACTTTGTGTCTTTTTCTTTCTGAGGGGAACAGCTAGGCCGTATTGTATTTCATCCGCTCGATTTGTGCAGATCAGTCGCCTATCACGCACCATACCGTATACCTGAGTCCGAATATGCGCCCCCTTGTAGGTGTATGGTATAAAAATAGAGAAAAACTTTGGTTTGTGATAGTCAAGGATGTCGTTTTCCGGCTTTAAGAAGTCGACAGTGACGAGATTTTTATATACGTTAAGAACTACTAATTGATAAAGAACGATGAACAGACAGAGAGGGACCATTCGAACCGTGAAGTGACGGCGCATGAGAAATGGCTTGAGGTTCACGGCATACGCTGTCAAAGTGCTGGCTACCAAATCGTGCAGTAATTCCCAGTGATGGGAGTATCCGTATGACACCAGAGAGACAACGATGAAAAGCGTGAATAATATTAGTAAGCCCAGGTAAATGTCCATCGACTGCACAAACGCAGCTTCCGAAGGTTGAACATAAGCCAATGGGGTGAGACAAACAGCGCTAAATTCATACTCCCAGTATGAGGGGACAACCCCAATACTTGAGTGATAGAGGTAAAGTATAACCTCAGGTGAAACCACACTTCGATTTTGATGACCCCGCGGAGTAATTAAAAGATGAGCATACAAATCGGGAACGCCGATAGTTACATAGGCGAAGACAGTATTAAAGCGCCACCTTATTCGTGTATCGATTAGTGAAGTTAAGCGTCTTGTTCGCAGTCCGCCTATGGGAGCGATCTGCTGGGACAGAAATTGGTCCACAAGTACATGGTCGTGGACGACATTTCCATCCGGTTTTACTGATGCGTATATATCATGCTCATGTATTGATCGTCGAAATGCATTTATTAGAAAAAGTACATGTTGCCGAATGTATGCTGGGTGATCCCATGTCTCAAAAAATAAACTACTCATAAAGTCGCGACACGGGAGGACTACAATTGGCCTAGATTGAGATCTCATCATCGCAGCAATTATCCTTGTCCGTTTAAATAGGAATCCCAAGGCTTTTGGATTATTTATTTCCTCTGGCACTTCGTCTTTGTAAAGTAGCACAGTATGCCGATATCCGTATTGACTGGAACCGGCACTTCGATGACAACTAAATTCAACGAAACAGGATCCAAGTACGAGCAGAGTTGTCTCTTCTGGACGGACGCCCCGTTGAGTAGTGAACTGGTCGATCCAGTCGAGGGAGAAGCGATTGTTTGGAACCGCAGCATTGACAAACCTCGCTAAAACCCACCAGGATAGAATTTTGCACAAGAACCCTTTCATTCTGATGGACGCCTGAAAGATGAAAAGTGACAATGATGCTCAGTTAAGCTACAATCACAGAAACTACAGTGGCTAAAGATTCCGAACTCAGCCTAATAACAGAAGCTGAAATCCTCTAATGATGCTAACTTAAATCAAGCTTATTGACAACATTATTTTTTCTTTAATTAACAGAACGGTCGTTTTCTCTGCTCTGTAATCCATTCCTGAGAAATTTTGCATGCAAATACTTCCTTTAATTAAGTTCATTAAATAAAAAATCACTCGATTGCGTGCAGCTCTATCGGCGGTAACAAGGATGACCTTCTGATTCCTGTAGGGAACCTTTATGAAGTCAGAATATCTTGGAAAAGCTTTTCTACTTGATGATGTTTTCACGTCGCTAATGGTTACCAACCAAACATAGAATACTCCACCGTCCTTAGCTAACTTTGTAAAGAAGACAACGCGATGCCGATTTCAGAGAACATGGGACTCATATTGATCCCATTGATGAAAATGGAAATGTTGCAAACACCAACCACAGCCTACAGGCCAGATGCCAAACAGTTCACCTTTTGGTGCTAAGTTCATACTAATATAACTATGTAATTTTTTGCATTTTATTTTTGCAAAAGGAATGATCTAGTAATTAAAGGATTAATTAGACTAAAGATAAATATGGATAGGGTCTGGTTAGAACTGAGCAGACCTCGAAGGTCTTCAGGGTTATAATGCAAGCTAATTATGTAACGACATCTGATGACAACTAAGTCAGGTAAATATTTGGAGCACGCTTTTCGCTATATACCATAGCGCAATGCATTGCCGGGAAAACATGTCCATTTCAGCAAGAGCCTAAAGTGGCAATTTTTACATAAAGGTTGTCAGATAATTATGATATGTCCCGTAGATGGTCTAGTGGTGACCGTCTTTGATTACTAGACAGAAGGGACATATGACTTGGGTTCAAATATGATTTATTCAAATTGGGTTCAAATCCTCCCAGATGCGGATAATCTTTGAACTTCGTTATCACCTTTCTTTATCAGTGGATATTTGTCAGGTACGACAAGGTAGAATACAAAGCAAACGTAGCTCCAACGGGTTCTTGTGGTAATACCTAAAGGTTCAGCGTCGAGTTCTAAGCTGCATATATACGCTGCGGCAGTTGAATCCCACATTCATTACCATTTAAACGTGAAGAGGCAGGAAGTCAGTTTCGTGTTCCACATTTGTCGATAAGTTCTCTCATGCCCAGTTACGGGTATCGAGAGCCTCGGTGACTTGACTCTTCGCAAATTTGTGGCTCACACTGTATATTTCTACAGATAATAAACAAAGCCATGTATTATTATATTAGCTAAAAAAATTCTAGTACAACAGTGTTTTCCTTAAGGAGAATAGAGTTTTTTATGTTTTCCTTAAGAGATGTTTTCCTCTAGAAGAAGACACGGGGTGCTAGCAAACACCTACATAATAAATATAACTAGCTGTCGAAATAAATATAATATTTGTACAGTCGCGAAACTAGCTACCTTGAGAGGTGGAAATTCGTGTCATAAAAACTAGTCGAATTAGAGTCTTAAATGCATCCAGTGAAAGGTTCGTCTTGAAAGAGTTTTATTTTCCTGGAAACCTATTTAAAGTAACGCCTGGTATTGTTATACGTGTTACTCTATTACCATTAACATTATCTTAATGTTCGTTTAGGGGAGGGGCACTGCGGTTGAGGCTGCTCATGTTAGCTATGTTGGTAGCAACAGTAGTCCTGTCCCATTGGCTTGTTCTAGAAATTGGGTCTAATGGATACACGTTTGTGGGCACTGAAGACTACTGTCATTTGTACGACATCTATCAGAAGGCTGATATGGGGCTGCGCCTATAGGACGTTCTCAACAGAGACCCTCCTGGTGCTTGCTAGAATGCTCCGCTGGAACCCTTTGACAGGAGAAAGGGTTCCAACCTGGATCTGACCACGGAGCGAGGGGCAACACTCAGTACCTGGCAAGAGAAGTGATCCAGTGGAAGTTTCTCGGGTCCTTTCGGGGGCACAGCCAGCCCTTTAGCACAGACAGTCCTTTCGGGAGCACCGATGAGTTCAAGGAACAAAGGTGCCTGGACGAAGAAACTTATCCCGGACCTTCGCATATGGTATGAGGTGGATGTCGGGGAGCTTAGTTACGGGGCCACCCAGATTCAAACGGCTCATGGTCGAGTGTTGCTACACCTTATAGGCAAGGCGGAGCCGAGAGAGAGAGCCGGAATCGTTGAAAGGGAAAGGGGTCCGATAAAAGGGAAAGTTGACTATATGATCCGCTTTGGAGAAAACTGGGAAAAGACAACAATATGGATGGATGCACTCAAGAACGAGAAAACCAGCCTGGATGAGCTAAGAAGGAATAGGTTCAGATGGGATACCCGCCCAGGCGGTCAGGGACTGGAGTTGAGGGAGGGGAATCAGGAGGACCACAGAAGCGGTTTGGCTTCAGTCGCACTGACGCTCCCCAGATGTAAGGAGTGTGTAGACATTACCCACAGAAGGTAATGCTCAAGAAGTAATGCCTCCGACTTTCCAAGCCATCTGAGGGAGGGTGAAGAAGGACTGAATGGGTTTATGAGGCCCGGTGTTGAAGGACCGCTTAACACGCATGTGAATCATGCATTCCTGTCAACACCTCACAAATACAAAGAAAATTAATTGACTTGTCTGACGAAGCCTACCCACAAAAGTAGATGACATTATAATTACCGCTTTCGAGACGACGTTTTACTTAAACACTATCATAAAATATCTTAAATCAATTACAATATACCATGTATACCATTTCGTCCGAGTCATTAGGAAATCCAGGGAAGCAATCCAATTCCTTCCCGCAACAAACAATCCAGATAATTTAAAAGTGCAGCAACCTATTTCCTATACGACGTGGCAAACAAGGAACTTAAGCGCTGTAAAACCTGCAGTTTCGTTAAAAAACAAATAACACCTTTACCTATGCAGTAATATATTTTCGATGCTTTGTGCGACAGCTGACAAACCCCCGCCGACTTCTAGTGCAAATAGTAACGTTAATACTAGTAGAAATCTACATCATTTATTAACAACGGTACCACATATACCCCTATGAATTTTATTGCCCTAATGCTTGACAACGCTGACACCTAACTGTAGCACAGTGGTCCACCAGCTTCCGGGGGATTACTGTGGGGAGCAAAATGCATCCTATCCTGAGGCCAATCACGGCAGCCCTTCTAGCACTGGTCCCTGAGCCATATCCCATTGGATTACATCTCCAAACGGCTTGCCTAGTTGATATACATGTTTTCAAAAACCGACAGGTGCATAAGTAGCATAACAATTGAAACTCGGTGTTCTTCGAGACGGGTGCCATGAAATTTCAGGATGCCCAGCGTAAGGATTGTATGGGATGGACTCGGCCCGTCAGTCCAAGGCCTTATGGGGGCCCTCCTACTGGACCCCTAATGAAGAGAGCCAACGGCACTTCTTCTAGGAAAGGCCGCGGGGTGCTAGGATTCACGGCTGACACTACGAAGCAAAGGGTTCGAAGACTTCGGAAAGGACTTCCGGCTCGATCTTTGTGCGAGCAGTTTCTGTTACAACTGGTGGAATACGTTTTGATAGTCGAGCTTACCAATTGAGGTCGTTTATTGAAGTAATAATTGTCCAGCTCCTGAACTAAACTACAATCTCTTCACAGAACTTCCTGAATTCTGGTCCAAGCTCTCGAAGTATGTTTGTCAAGAGAAGCTCTTCCTCCTTTTGCTAACTTTAATTCATCGATTCGCCCATTTTTATAGACTGTTTTATTTGAAAGAACACCGTAAACGTATTCTCCTTTAAGGGCAAACAACGAGATCGTGATTAGCATAACACACATTACTAATTTGCAAATTATCACCCTGAACGTTTACGACGCGGTATATACGCACGCTTCGTTGTCTGCAATGGAACCCGAAGGTGTCCTCGAAAAAATTCAGGATCCACATGGCATAGTCCTTCGAGAGACAAAATAGCAAGATACGCATGCATCCGAAGATCTCGCTGACTATATTGATAGGGCATAGTGTGATGGTTCCGGAAGGTATCAGGCGGTCGAAATGACGATAATGTTCTATTGGGCTCCAGCAGCGCTGAAATGATTTGTGATTTGTATTTATTAACAAGGAATAGATGAAAGACTAGAAAAAAGAATCCCAAAAGGAGAACGCGTTGTCAAGTGAAGACGTTTCCCTCGTGCGGGATACGGACACGGTACGTGGTGAAGACACTGATGATTATCTGACCCAAAAGAGAGGCTCCTTCCCGTAACGAGCCCAAACTGGTGACCAGGCTAAATATAGAGGCTGCCAACAGGAGCAAACCTGCCAACTGGGAGCCCGACAGGGACTCAAGGATTACCCATTTTTTTGGAGGATTACCCATTACGAAGGTTCAACTACTGCTAAGGGCCGGACGCACTCCACGCAACCGGTGCAGGCCATTTCTCGACAACTGGCGAACACTCGCAAGTTTCTGACACTGTCAACAATGTTTGTAAACTCGATTGTCTGTTCAAGCTGACTGACGTTGTTCGAGTGCGCGAGGTTTTTGACTTTTATTTTAATCCTGAAGTCGAATGGCTTCGACCCTGAGGATCTTATAATACTTTGCAGCGATGGCTGAAGCTGCATGGCCTCTAGAGAACACAGTTCTCTTGCAGGAAAAACCGCTGGAGCAAATCGATCCAGCATGAACTGATCGTGAGTCACCATGCAATTGACAACAGATGCGTACACGGCTGGGTATCTTGTGGGGTTCATAATAGCGAACAATATATATGGCTTAAACGAAGTAAACATAGCAGAGAAACGGATGTCATTGATGAGATTGTCGCAGTGATAAAGCACAATGTACTTAAGGAGCGTCACCATCTTTGCGTAATGACCTCACAGCTGATCATAATTATTGTTTCTATCGACGGACACTACATTGTTTACAATGGGGTTTTCCTGAAATCGAACGAAAGCAATTGGCAGAAATTCGTTTGCGATACACAGCTTCCGAGGAACAGAACCGCAGTGTCCTCGCTCTTCACCTTTCTCATTGATAAGTGCTTCTCTAGTAGTCCATTCAACCCTCCGACGCAATTAAAACCCGGCTGTGCGAGACCGAGTTTAGCTGCCACCTTCTCTAATCCCTTTCGATGCACTTCGATCAGTATTGGACCTTTCGCGCAACAGCAGGTACTCAGCGAGTAAACAGTGACAACCAGAGCTACGGCTAAACTTGATTCCATTAAGGAATGATTAGCTTTTGATAACGGTTGCTTCTCTCTGCGTATGACGCTTAGTGTTCAATCTAGAATCCTCGAAAAGCTGACAACCTGGCGGATTCCCTTTTGTTTAGAATACAAAACCAAATCTCTTCCACTCTCTCTCTCTCTCTCCCTTCTGGGCTACTCTGGTGAGCGCGAATACTATGATACCAACAGTCATCTATTGTTGTCACCTCCAACTGGAATATGATGGGAAATATTGCTGTCTCCCTGTTCTCGCAATGAGTCTGCACTGAGACGTTTCTAATGCACTGTTCACACGAATGAACTATTGGCAATTATAGCCGCTCTTTAATTGTTTCTTCAGACGCACAATTTGTCGAGGCCTCCAGTACGGGGGTTACCGTCTGGCCATCAGAAATGAGCGGTGCGAACGTTTTAGCGTCCCGAGGGTTTATTACTCACAACCTCTGAGTATGGGCAAAATAACCAAGTTTGATATCTGTGACCGAGTCCGACTCTCACTGACAAATAACAGAAGCCGAAACCTTCCACACCCTGGAGGTCCTGCACTTGTTTGAAATTAAGGGGATGCTCAGTGGATAATTAATCAAAATAATAATTACTATTCGGGTCGGGAGTTAGAAGGGTAAACACTTCGGCTTAGTTAAACATGTGTTTCGTCTTGTTAACTTATAATAATGTCCTCGTCTTGTAAACTTGTAATCATGTCCTCGAAGCAGTCCGCTTTAAACGTTGGCAAAGTTGGGGATTGCTATTTGTCTTCGCTCAGGGGCCCCATGGCCTTACGTTAGGTGAACAAGAGTGTCGGACCTTTGTAACGCAACGCATGTGCGGGAAAAGAATCCAACAGCTAACAACAGCAACTCTAATATGATAAGCAAACACTTTCGACCATCTCGCTCATGAAGCACCGTGGTACCACTGTGAGGATACACGCGATCGTCGCAACAATTAACACAACGAAATCCTCAAGGGATCACTCGCAGGTCACTTGCTAGCGACTACCTAACACATCTGTGAACGAGGCGATTCCCAGCCCTTGTAGGCAAGACGGAGCACAGCTTTTGGAATGATGATTAACTGCTCTACGAGAACTTTAACCCCTTCACTGTGGGTCCGCCTTTACCGCATTGGAGGCCCGATCAAAGGTGGTCCAGCCCAAGAGTCAAATAGTACTGGGCCAGCTTTCACTACGGAGGGTTAGGAACAGGGTTGATCAAGAAGAGACAGCGATAATATCTTGAGATACTTTAATTACCTTGGACTCCGATCGTTGTACGTTTCAAAATGTACATCGTAATTACAATGGGCTGCGTTATATTATTCGCTCGGTGCTGCTCATTATGAGGTACTTAACCGACAGTAACTAATAGCGGTATAGTATTATATAATGACTCAGCTATATGACCAAGTAATTATACTACTTTATTATTTAGTCATAGAAACACACTGCAACACACCAACATTTATGGAAAACAGGAATATTTGACAAACATCTGCAGGGTCTTTTAAGATATGTTTGATAATTACCCTTCTGACCGGTAATGATCCATGTGCAACGAGACGAGACTAGATCAAGTATATATTAAATAAGACAGAGTAGATTAGATATATTAAACAATTAAATGAAGTTAAATATCTGTTAAGCACATTTATAAATAGATCAGACCAGCCCGCAGTTTCAGCCCCACGTCAGCATTTCAGTCCCTTGGCCTGTATCTAATTATGTTATCATGACACTGTTTAATCAACTTTCAATACATTTCAGTTTCATCACCAACCGTTTTAGAGACCTATCCATTCACGTTTTGTTGCGAACGCCAAGATGTACACCATGCTGTAAATCTCCATCAAGCAGGACGTCACTAGGGGTTAGTTGAAACGAGCTGATACTTCGCCAGTTCAACTATCAGCTAACTCACTACAGTTGCGAGACGGCTGCCTGACGCTAGAAGTGGCACTTCACTATGTGATGTAACCGACAACAGGTTTTGGACGTACGAGATTGAGAATGTTCTGACTCCGAGGGGTCGAGGACGAGATGAACGCTCTTCGTTAGATTAAAACATAGAAGTGAGGCATATGTAGGCGATTCGCGCAAGCGGATCAATTGCAATCTAATAACACGAAATTCGTCGCCGAGTGCCTTGTCGTTACCGATGAAAAATGTATGAATTTATGCATTTGAAGCGGGAACTTTAATAAAAACCGCTGTTTAAAATGTACAGTTAAATTACTATGGTGTCCAGTTCGTAACGAAATCTGCTCCAAATCCTTATAGCACTTCATCTATTAGCTGGTCCTCAGCTAAGAGAGAATCAGCGATTGCTTTCCATGGCAGACTTCGGTACGGCTGTGTCTGTACACCGCACTTACAACTGACGGCTGCTAACGTCCCCAATATACGGACGCCACGTATTGAGAGATAACATCGTTGAAAAAGGAGCTCACCAGCTCTAGGGTCACCAAATGCTTCACAGAGACTGCCTCTGACACCCGTCAGAATACCACGAAGCCTTAAGCGAGGTCCAAATTATTCCTCGATTGACAAAGCTTTCCGATCGCGTTTAGAACATTGGCCTGGCTCCGGATATCACCGAATAGCTTAGCAACAATCGCTGAACGCTGCGTCGAAGGGCAGACCGTTGACGTTTGCAGCCACCGTAACAAACTCGGCGATAGCTTCATGATGCGGCAATAGCATTTGATTCGCTACACCCCTTATTCACTAGAATGCTTTAACTTGAATTCCATTGAATACCTGTGGCCTCCCTATCTTGAACTGCGATTTTATTTTCTGTTGTCTGCGAACTTCTGCATGGACAGCGGTGACAAGACCGTTCCATGAATACTTCGGCGATGATTGAAGAATTAATGAAAATCGGCCAGATTTATCGAAAACTCACCGTAGAGCATTCCCGCCCCCGCATTTCATCGGTCACGGTGAATACCGAATTAATAGACGGTAAATAATGAGTCAAGTTAGGTTGGGCTACGTGTTTTGTCTTAACCTAATTAACACCTCTGCAACAGGCACGTCTGGAAACTCGACGTTTCCGGAGAATGTACTCCAATCCGCATACATTCTACATCATTGTCACAATATTAATTAATCAATAACAAGTTGTCGTCTATTGGGATGGAGGCTTGTGGGATCTGACTAGAGCCCTTCACCGAGCAGCCTTGCTTTCTCTAATATATTTATTGACGTTACAATGCTGTGGAACAACGTTATACTGCTGGCGATTCACATTGGTGACTTTTAGATGTTGCATTGGGACGATATTGAATAAATATAATACGGGAATCTTGAAACTTCAAAAAACCCTTACACCTCGGCGGGTGCAGCCTCAATTTCTGCAGGGGTTTGGGAGCCGGTGAATTGGTCTTCGCAGTTTCAGTGGGGGCAGCCTCAGTTTTCGCTGCCTCCGTCGGAGCCGCAGTTGGCGCAGCTGTGGAAGGCTCCTGAGTTGTGGTAGCCGTGTGCGTGGTAGGCGCAAGTGTAGTGGTATCGAAGGCAGGATTGCATCCTGCCCTTCATGGCTCATGCATTTCTAAAGACGTCATAAATGAAGACAAATAAGTCAGACTTTTAAGTCTTTGCGCTGCTAGCATGCCCCGAATTACAAATTCTAGAAATCTCTCGAAACCCATTCAAGTTAATTTATAATAGGTATGGAGTACCAAGCCACAAGCTATACTATAATACAACCAGCATTGGTCACGATTTTATGTGTCCCCAGGAATATTCTTTGTACTAGCTTCTGTCTAGATTCTTACGGGTGTTGATAGTAATAGCTAAAGGTTAAGAGCTGAGGCCTGTCAGATAGGCGCACAGCTGAGGGTCAGCTCGAAAAGCAATTATTATATTCGTAAAATAAATGTTAATTTGGGGTAGACCCACAAGGTCCTCATTTAAGTTTTGGCAAGGGTCACACTTCTTAAAACAGTGTTGCTCATAAAGCTGAAAAAGTAATCTTGAATTATGTGCTTACTTTGAACACTTTATTGATTTAAAGAAAGTCACTTAATGAAGCAGACCATTTCGGTGTAACATGAAAAATGTCACAACGATTCGATAAAAAAATACTTCAGCAGGAAAGACCCAGGCAGCAATTGGCAGGGAAATTGGCAGAAGTCGTCGCGTAGTGCAAATTTATTTACGCAGTCCGTCGATGTATGGTACTAATTAGTCTAAAGGACGTCCACGAAAGTTCAGCTGCTATGCACATCTGTCGATTGGCCTCGAATTTGACCATAGGTTGTGAATCAATCAGGCAAGGGTTAAACCTTCAGGTTCACAGATCAACAGTTTTAAGGACAATTAAGCGTTATCCGCATATCATACGGGTGCAAATGAGAACAAGACCGCGTCTTCAACAACGCCACGTGACTGCCCGACTAAACTTCGCCCGCAACAATATGGCCCGAGACTGGAAATTGGTGAGTATTGGGGCAACGTTTTTTAAATAGTATCCTGAGGGTGCACATCTATCTAAAAGGTACTGCGTTGCTTAAAATCATCTTCAGTGACGAGAAGAAGTTCAATTTGGACGGGCCAGATGGAGTCAACGGTTATTGGCATGATGTACGTAAAGATTCGCGGTACTTCTCAAAGCACCGTCATGGTTTAGAGAGCTTTCACCTCTCTTGGCAGACTCCCACTCGCTGTGGGAGTTCATCTTATCTCGAATGAATAGCGAGGACTATCAGCAGATGTTGACCAACAACCTGCTACCGTGTACGAGCAGATTTTATCGACTGCCGATTGTTTTCCAACAAGATAACGCTTCATTCGCGCCAGCGCTAGTACACGTGCGTGGTTAGGACGGCATAACATTGAAACCCTAGAGCGGCCAGCATGTTCTCCTGATCTTAACCCGATGGAGAACCTCTGGGGCATTCTTGTCCAACGAGTATATGCGTCGAATCGACTGTATGCATCTGTGGAAGCTCTACGAGAGGCGTTGTTGGAGGCCTGGGGAGGTGTCAGCGACCAGATCCTGCTAGATCTCGTTGATAGTATGCCAAACCGAGTCTTTGACGTTATAACTAGTAAGGGCGCGGCCATGGTACTGATTAGCACAGGAAAACGAGAATTAATTCAGCGAGAACACTCGATAACTGAGGCTGCGTTTTCATTTTGCACAACCGAAATATGACACATTTTATCGTGGCAGGCTGCATGCGACGTCATATGCGCTGTTCCTTGTGGTGCGTATGTTATTTGACACGTACATTAATCTGATACAGAATAAATGCCTCAAATGTATATTCTTTGTAACGATTTCTTGAAATAGAGTGCGTTAAGTTTATGCACACCACTGTATGTATGTGTTTCAAATCTCAGATGGGGTGTGCTCAGGGGCCTACTCAGGGGGCTGCTTCTAATCTCAGGGGTGTACTCAGCCCTGAAGGGCTGAGCACCCTCTGGCTATGTGCTGAAATACTTGGATAGGTTGAGCATTGGGGGCACCGTAAGAACTTCATCCAGTTGACAACTTGTCTAGCCTTTTCGGACCGACCCTTGGCGAATGCGAAGTTGGACAACAGATTTTGGCAGGTGGACTACTCGGGTGAAGAAAAATCGCCTTTAAGTGTTTATTTCTTTTGTTGTAGTGGTGATACATCGAAGGCCACGTGTTGTCCGTCGACCTCGAGAGTCCTTGTAAGGTCCCCGTCAGCGACTGCTTCATCCAAGCCCTTGCTATTTACTCTGTGAGGTTGAATAAGCTTTTACAGCAGATGCCCCCAATTTCTCGTGACAGAGGCGCAATAGAAGCCGCATCATTTGCAGTATGTTCTTTGACTGTGATTCTTACTTCCCCGGTCGTACGAATCGTAGTCGCACAAAATACTGCAAATACATCTCGGCTTCTTCTACAGGTACGATACAAGACACTGGTGGGGTGCAAAAGCTTAGTCAACCCCGCAGAATGAAGGCATAATGATTAGGGTATTTGGCACGAATCAGATACCGAGGGGGAAATTAGTGTTAACACCTTGAACTTGTTAACACCAGCGAACGTGGCTGCCGTATCTGGTTACGGTGTCGATATGGCCGAACCGCATCGTGAGTTCAGCTCGAATTTGGAACCTATTCTAGTAACACTTGGTCCATTCCAACATGCTCTAACATACGACGTTCCGTTATAACTAAATTATAAGGAATTTTGTTATCATACACTAGCAAAATAATGACCCATGTTTGTTCAGGCTTTAAAAGTATTTATTTATATCGCGCTTATTCTTAATAATTATCATTATGATGACGCTGTCGTTGTTACTCATTGAATTAAGGTAAACTCGAAATTTTGAAGCAGTAATGCGAAATGCATAATAATAATAATAATAGTAACAATAATAGTAATTGTAAAGGTACTCCATTCATATATATAATCGTTTTCTCCAGCATCTTCATCTCAATGCTTCGTCATTATGACGCTTCCTCCTTCTCACCTTGTGATTATTATTATTAATAATAATAATTATTATAATCGTAATAATAATGAATGACAATTGGAAGAATATTCCAGTCCATTCTCGTGTCTGTGTCTGTTCGAATGTTGCATATCCTTGCCAACGACCGTGTGACCGAATTTCCAGTCTTCTCATTGGCCGTACAGCCGATAGCCCATAGGGCAAGAACCCCAGCATCGTGCGTCTTCGGCGCCGGTATTCGACACGATAAGCGTTCGCTGTCAAACACCTCACCCTCCCCCCACTACCCAAACCATGAACCACAGTCGCACCTCCTATACACAATATCAGTGCCATTGTATCTGCTCTATCTCTCTCTCTCTCTATCTCTCTCGCTGTAGATGCCGCGCTTTTCGGACATTTTCGGGTAACGATCGATAAATCTCTCTGAAACAACCGAGTCTCGGCAATACCACATATATACACATATAATATATATGTGTGTGTATACATACACATTCACGCCAATGTATCAGTCACATTTCTATGCGCATATATATGTATGTATACACACATATATATATATATCTTGTATGTATATATGTGTGTTCGCCTAGCTCGGCCTATAATAACGGAACCGGAGCCAGCCCCCACCGAATTCACCATTATCTGGAGGCGGCCCTAAAAACAGTGAAAGACAAACACAAGGGCAAGTTATTACCGCCATTGGCAGCAATCGAATTATTTTTCTCATTCTTTCCATGGATCTTGTCATGTCTCTGCTATCGCATCACCATTATCGATATCGAGTGGTTGATTTTCTCGTCTTGTGGACCTTTGTTTATTAGTTTAATGTCCCTGCAATTATAGTAACATTATTTCTGCTCCTGCTGCTGCCTAAGTTCACTTCTCTCGAGGTTGTTGCTGTTGTTATTGTCATCGTTATCAAACTCTCGCGTATATTTATATATATATATGTGTGTTTATATATATATATATATATGTATATATAGTTATATATCTATGCATCATTTTCGTTATTATGTACGCACTTTTCTTATGTATGGTATATTGTTGTGCACGCCTCATAGCTCGCCATACGTATTGTATTATTAGTTGCACGATCGCGGCATCCAACAGCGAGGTTGTTGGCAATATCAGCTAATCAATGGCACCTTCCCACACGATGCATGCACGCTGGCATACGATTGCGTGGTGAGTGTATGGATCTTTTGATAGGGGGGGCGCGTCTAGAGAAATACAACAGCGGGGAATCGACGACTCGGGCGAGGTGTTCTCTAGGCCAAATTGACAGGGACGGCCTTCGAATCGAGGCGAGGTTGACCCAAGGAAAGGTTGGCTAAAGTCGTATGATTACATGGAGTCCTCCCTATAAAGCTAGATCAATAACAATCAATAACAGAAATACAAACGACATGTCATATACTCCCCGCGCATCGGCTACCGCGGTGGCTACCACCACGGATCTTGGCCACTCACAGTGATTGCTTGGTCACCAGAGCCACCTCACTCAGTCAGCACTCTCGGCGCTTCCGCTATAAAACCACGACGACGACGAGACATCGCCCCGATGCGGGACTCAGCTACGGGGTCGACCTCCCGAACGCGGGACGTCCGCCGGATAGAGCCAAAGTGGTTACGGCTCCCCCGTAACCAACCCCGAATCGAGGGGATGTTTGGCCACCTGTCTCTGTGTGTCAGTGACTGTGGCATGTCACGAACACGTCGTTTTAATCGTCTTTTGGGTTGTGTTTTTTTACTGTTTTTTTTTTCACCGGTGTTTTTCTTTTCATATCTCTCTCTCTCTATGTCTTTCTCTCTTTCTCTCTCATATTTTCCTTACATTACCCACTTCGTATGCGTCACACCCCGATGTCATACTCCCGGTACGCACGCTCGTCGACGTACACGTGTGGTTAGCGTGCGGCTTCGTGTTCCTCGCGACGCTCTCATCGACGAAGGCCTGGGGGTGTGAGGTGAGGCGAGCTTAGGTTCATTTCGTCTTCAATTAGGCACTGCTTGGTTGCTGGGTGACCCCATCTGCCGGGCCACGGCTACGTTCTATTCGTTCTTCCGTCTGTTCCTGTACGACGCCGATAAGAGGGGCGAACCTCGGTGATACAACCCTGTTCGTTTTGTTACCCCTTTCTTTTTTACCACGTAACTGGCCACAAAAGAGATGCGGATTCGCTTTCGCGCCGCGATCTTCAGTGTCTTCATTGACCTTCGTTGACGATCACCGAGGTCTTGGATCAGTCGGCAGCGAAGGGTCGACGGTAGCAACGGCCTCGGTACAACGTCGATGAGGCCGATAAGCTGATAGGGCTGGTGTTGCTGCTACTGCTGCTGCTGTCGCAGTAGTTCACCTATCTCTGCTGTATCCACAGCATTTCTCGTTTTCGATCGTATCAGATGTGTCGTTCTGTGTCCTCGTATGTGTCGTTCTGTGTATGTGTTCGTGTGTGTGTGTGTGTGTGTTTTTAGTGAATTTTCCTTCAGTTTTTCTCCTTAGCGATACCTTCACTGCTCCGTGTGATCGATTCGATTTCACTGGATTGATCCACCTCCGGCTTCGTGCGTCCTCGTTTCTCTCTCTCCGTACTTTGTATAATAAGCTCAGACAGAGACGAAACGAAGCACTGTACGAAGCTGGCCGCTTTGACCATCCTGTATCCCATTGTCGTTGATGACGCAAAATCATGTCGAATCTGTGCACACAGGCGAATTAGTGCACGTCGTCACCGGCTGTCGAATCCACCAACGTAATCGTGTCATGGATTCGTTCGGTCTAACCCTCGCCGACGCGAAGGGTGTCACTATTGCTTCATAACATTCGAGTTCGCATTCGAATGACAGTTCCGGCGCTATCACCACGATCGCCGTGCGTCCGTGGGGGTCCGCCTCACCCCCTGGGTAACCGATGTGTAGCGACAAATCCTTCTGGGCTTCTGTTTTTGTTGTTGTCTGTGCTGATGTTGTTCTATCGTAGATACAGATACGCGTACATCAATCATCTAGTTGAATCGAAGTAGATATCAAATTCAGTAATTAGTCACTAATTGCAGTAGCAGTCGAAGAAGTGGTGGCGCCGGTGGCGGCTGTAATTGTTTGTGACGCCGGTGGTGGTGCTGGTGGCGGTAATGCGATTTTGTCATCGAGGGATTCCGTTATGGTACAGTTGTTATGCACAAGGTAGTTCTGCTTACCGCTGTTCGTCGTCGTTCTGCTGTTGGGGGTGATTACCCAAATGGGGTTCGCTTGCTGGGGGTGTGTTCACGTTTTTTGTGTGTCTCTGTGTGTCTGGTGTGTTTGTTTGTGTGTGTGTATGTGTGTGTGTGTGTGCGTGACATCGGGGGAGGGGTTTACATGAGCTTCTGTTTAGCGCAGTCAGGGCAGAGAATGTCATTCTCGTCAGTGATGAAGCCCTTGCCGACGAGCGAGCAGCGGCACATCGCGCAGATGAAGCACTCGTTATGCCAGTTGCGATCCTCGAACGAGATGAAGCGGGTACCACCGATTCCTGTGAATTACAAACGGGCACAACAGCACCAACACGGATAGACACAACATGAGCGGGCAAGCGACATATATCGAGACAAGGTAAATTCGATCGTGGGCCGTCCACTAATTGGTATCACTGGACCTTCATTGCTTAATTACTCGTTCGTTCGGGTTGGCTCATGTTTATCGGAAATACAACGAGAAATGACCATGCAGCAGCGTTTGCACGCCGCGGCTTTGCGGCCCGAGCAGCGTTCACGTACCGGTGATAGGCTTCGTGCATGCCGTGCAGCGTTTGGCAAACAGCTCCCCGAAGCAATCAGCGCAGTAGGGCTTCTCGTCGCGCGAGGTGAACCTCTGGCCGGCCAAGCAGGTGTTACAGTTCGAGCAACAGAAGCACTCACGGTGCCAAGGCTCATTGCGGTAGGTCACACCGCCAGACTGGATAATCTGGTTACACTTGATACACCTGCAGAGAGGGGAGACATTAGCTGACGCTGATGACATATATACATATATATATATATATATGTATATATCGAGTGGTTGTTTCTCTCGTTTTGTGGGCCTTTGTGTGTTTGTGCAATGTCCACGCAATTATCGTAACATATTTCTACTGCTGGTGGTAAACTTTACTTATGCTGAGGCGAACACGTCAAAACGGAATATAGCAATTCAAGCAAAAATTCATCCGACCATGCACGCGATTGACCCTCAACGGGAGCGTCCTTTTGAAAGCCTGCTCGACAGGTTCCCGACGACGCCTCGAAGGGCCGTGTCATGCGGCGACGTATCAGCGGCATATATAAATATATATATATATATACATTGGCGTGAGTCGTTACAGCAAGACTATATATGAATATGTATATATGAGATGGTCGATTCGTTGGTCACGCCTTACCTGGTGGCAAACTTCTCCTCGTAACACTGTGTGCAGTAGATGTCATTATCACGTGGGATGAACGAGCGGGTGCCAATCGGGTTCTTGCAGACGACACAGCAGAAGCATTTCTCATGCCACTGGTGGCCTTTGTATTCCATCTTCTTCGTGCCTGTCGATTCCAATCGAAAGAAAGGGCATAATTTGTTAGTCGAAAAAAAAATATGTATATACATATATATATATATATATATATATATTTTAACATGAGCTGGAGCATTGTGAAATCGCAGTCCCGTCAACGAGCCGCAATGTGAATACTTGAATACCTTGTAAGCATATTTATTTCATAGTATTGTGTGTCTTGATATATACAACACATTACATACATCCGTCATATGTAAACGCTTATGATTTTTATCACCAGTGTGCTACAGATTCTAAAAATAACAATAGAACAAACAAAAGCGAGACACCTCTTCGGTGCATGTATATATATTATATATATATATATTTATATATTAATATTATTAATATTATATATATATATTAATATATACAAGCTAGTATGCCGCCGTGAGGCTATATATGTACAAGCAGCCATATATGTGTATTGACACATGGAATAGCTGTGTATTGCCCTATTAAAATCTATATAAAATATCTATCGATTCGAGAATTGTAAAGAACAGTACATGAAGATGATGATTATTATTTTATATAGGTGAATGACACTGCTGCTATCCACCTCCCCCATAACCTATTTAGTATTATACTATCAAGCAATTTGGCGTCCACCTGATGCGTATCCTGTTTCGCGAAACATTTTTGAACATAGTAACTTTCATTATGAGTCCATCCGGCGATTCACCCAGCTTATCCTTCTAATCTCTCTAATTAATTATACATAGGTTATATAGATTATTATAGTTTGCCGTTAGTTAGGCTAAGTAATCAGTGCTGCCTCACACAGGGTATACAGCATTAAGCAGCGCATCGATGTATGTGCGCGCATCTTTGGACATGGAAAGCGAGCCGCCACTCATACAGCCGTAACGTGTACGCGCTGTACATTGCAGTTGGAAGGGCTCGTCCAGCATTTCGTGGTCCGCCACTGCACAGCCATATCCAGTCCCCTACAGGGGCGGATTGCGCTGTTGGAAAATATTGCTGGCCAGGCGTAGCCGACACCGCAGACCACCGGTACCAACAGAGCAACCGTACGATGCCAACCGCTAGATATATGAACTCCCGCTGAGACCCATAATAACGACTTAGCAAACTATCCTACACGGCGGAGAATCAGTGGCCTTCGTGCTGACAAAGCATCGTATGTGGTAGCATGTGAACCTCGGAACCATGTGTGTCCACCGGCTTTACCGTAGTTTCTCTACGCACCGTCGAGATTTGTCGACAGCCTCGGGACGTGTGGTAACCGCCAATAGAATTGAGAAATCCTGTCAGCATAAAGTTTGATAGATAGGTGAAAGTAGAAATCATTGGGGAGGTGGGCGTTATACACCCGGCATCCCGCAAGGTATAGGGAGAGTTGATCGATTATTATGTTGCACTTTCGAAATTATCTTTCTCTCTCTCTCTCTGCACTAGATAAATCCTTGATGTTTATAAGGCTTTGTAAAACCCGTGCAAAACCTCATCGACGACTAATTGTTTGAACATCATTAGCCGATCACGAATTGACGAATACATGAGCTCGGGAAAGGTCTAATTTATTTTAGATTTTTCAAGTTTTTCTTGTTGCGCCGGGCTCTCATGTCAGTTTGTACTTGGAAGTCATATGTGCTCGTAAATTTAGCTTGTGAATAAGCGTGTTTATCAGTGCCATAAGCCACGAACAGATCAATCAATGCCGTGAGGTTATTTGTGTGCAAATCAAAATGTTCATTTCAAAATGATTTCGCGGCCGCTCGCCGAAACGACTCTCGGCGATAGTTACCGTCACAATGCGACCTCCTCAACACAATGCATACAGATTACATCCCCTCAAAGATACGCTTCGTTTATAAACGCACGAATGCACTCGCAAAGGATCACCAGCCGAGATTTTCACCACGCAGCCTGCGAGTTGAGTTTCTCCATGCAGCGGGCGACGTTCCAACCACTATCGAGAGCAATCGAATCGCCCCTCATGGCGCGGCACCCGCGATTCGCTGCCATAAGTTAGTGGCCGCCATAATTTCCACTGTGAGGACCTTCGTGCTTCCTCAGAGCAGCAGCACCAAAAAAAACCGCTCCCCTCTGTGACTTTTGCCCCTCACGCATCGTTGTGCATTATACTGCCGTATCGGTATAGCGCGCGGCATGGGCAGGCTAGCTCGTTGGCAGAGGCAAGGTCAAGATTCTCACGTCGAGTGAAAATCGGCGCAATGACCCAATTGACCTCGAGCTTGCGTGACGTACCCTCGTTGAGGAGCCGAGCCCGATTGGCCTGCAACGTACGAACCAGCAGGCCGAGGGCTCGACCACGATTATACCTGGCCTACACCGTTCGGGTAATATCTACTCCAGCTGATTGTTCGTTGGGCCCCGCTTTGGTTCACTTGCCCGTTCACCTATTCAATGATTCATTCATTGAAGCAGCACATAACGCCTCGCCGCTGTCGTGACGTACCGAGATACGTGGACCCCGCTTGCGTACGACACAGTACGAATGGATACAGTGTTGCCCGACATGGCCTCAAGCACTCGACGGCGTTCGCGTGTAGCCAAGCACACGCTCGGCATCAAAGCCAAATAATTCCCCTTTAAACGTTTGGTGGGTGGCGGCACATGCTATAATATAATTACTAGGAGAAATACGTTGCTCGTTGTTGGCCAGTTGGATGGATTTCGTCGGGGCAGGGGGGGCATCATCGCTCGATAATATGAAATGAGCTACTTCTCAACGGGGCTCAACGTGACTCGATAGCATGGGAGAATATTCACAACAGCATCAATAATAACGCAAATAAATATATGCATCACTAACCTGATACCCATCGAAACACACATGCATACATCTATTCTTTTTTTTTTATGACGGAGAATTCTCATGCAGACGAGGCCTATATATATATATATACACATCTATATATATATATATATATATATATATATGGGCGCATGGGCAAGCGCAAGTAAACAAAAAAATAAATACAACAAAACCCGCCGCGCTTCCCTGAATGCGCCCTGCGTCCATGTTTACAGCGGGGGGCGGACGTCATTCGCAAACGCCCGATGGCGCGTCAAGCCATCAACCGGCCGGAAACACACATGGAGACACAAATCCGTCGAGACACCGCGAATACGACAATGGTCGAAACACCGCCAACGTCGTGGGCATCTCGCGTCCGAACGCGACTCCGCGCGACGAACGCGCCGTGCGCGCCAACGCAAAGGGACACAGCGCGAAGGAAAGAAATCTTCTTTTTTTTTCTTTTTTTTGCCGCGCTTTTCCCCGCCTATACTGCTGCTACCGTTCCCTGCTCCGCTTCGACTTCGATTTCAATACGTTTTTTGACGACGTGGGGGGAGCCGGGGGTGTGGGGGGCTGCCGTTACCGTCGGTTCGTCTGAAGTCGCAGGGACCATGGCGATATAGAAAAGCGAGGGAAAATAGCGGAAACGAGTGAAGATTTTTGAGGCGACCGGTGTCAGTCCAAAGTCGAGAGGAAGTGAACGAACAGCAAAAAAAAAAACGCACACCGTTATGGCAACGGGTGTGGACTTCGTTCCGTATGACGAGCCACTCGCCGTGAGTTGACCGTTAACAGCGGCGTAACGGTGGCTGGGGCAGCGGCACCGGCGGTCTATGAGCTGACACTGTGGGGGAGATCTAGTCGGGATCTGTGAGCGTTCAACCGATCTCAGATATGCTAATAATAATAATACTAATAATAACAATAACCATAGTAAATAATCCCTAATAAACGTATTTGTACATTACAACAATCATCATAGTAACATTGTGGTAAACACCACAAGAATAAGTGGCACAAAAGCATCATCACCGGCAGAAGCCGCAGCCGCAGCAGCAACAACAATGGTAGCGCCAGCCTCGGCGTCAATAGCGAATTCGTCGCCAGCAGCCGCAGCCGCAGAAGCAGCAGAAGCACATTTACAAAGGTGCATATGCAGCTCGAAGCGGCGGCGGCGTCTGTCTGCGGCTCGCGACTTGAGCTTGGCGTCAGATGACGAAAAGCTGAAACGTCGAAAGGACGAACAGGAGGAGTAAGACGTTGTCTCCTCTGCGCGGACAACGTCTTCTGTCTGCTGCGGAAGCCGAAGCCGAACTGAAGGGAGATGGCAACGAAAATGGACTGGTTGACTGGAAAGCGGAAATCTGCGGAGCGGGACGAAGCGACAGAAGTCCGCCGCATCGGCAGCTGCTGCTGCTGCGGCGGCGAACCATTGAGGAATACGGAAGACAGGGTTGAGGGGTACAGAGAGATGGGGGTTGGGGGTTGGGGGGGGGGGGTGGAGATCAGGTCGGATCGCTGGTGATTCTGTCTGTCTGCTGAATATAGTTTGTTCTGGTGTTTGTAGAGAGTTAAAGAATTTAAGCAAACAAAACGCACTGTACAACTTTATAAAATGCTCGAGTCGATCGAACTCGATAAAGTATATTAATAAAAATAATAATAATAATAACAATAATACGAATGATAATAATAATAATAATAATAATAGGCGAACTTCGAATTTGCCATTGCGAACGTGCAAACGATATAAATATTTAGGTATTCTATATAGTGTAGCAACTGGCTGCGTGTAACGCGAGCCGTCTTGCAAGTCGCGAAGACATCGGTCAACCGAAAACTTCATGGGCACACCCTACTGGGGCACACCAGCCCGCTGGATCGCGCATCTATCTATGAGCTGTTGCAGTGAACAGTGGAGATATTCCTCCAATATTCCCCCGTCCCCTGGGCCCGTACCTGCACCGCTTGGATCACTCGCGAGTGCCGCCGCCGCCGCCGCCGCCAGACTAAGTGTGTCCTACATTGCAGCTGGTAGCATACTTACACACGGAGACATTGAAGGAAGCAGGCAAATAGGAAGTGGGTCACCCCAGATGGGCAAGTCAACAGCCAGCCAGCCAGCCAGCAAGCCAAACTGACTGAGTGGCTGGAGGCAATCCGTTGATTGAGGGAACCCCCTTGTAGGACGCATTCGCGAGATGACGATCGGCGGACCCGATGCGAAGCGTCACGACGCTATAAAGAATAGCCCGCAGCGTCAACTTTTATCTATCTATCAATGTATAAGACTCCCTGTGCACCGTCCGGTTGGTCTATATATATATATATATATATATTTACTGTCATCTTTCACAAGCCCTGCCGCGAAAGCTGCTACCGACAACGTTATGTCGCTTGGCATTTTTCGCGCATAATCTACGGCTTAAGGCGCCTGGATGGACGGCTTAGCGGATCTATTGCATGATATTATATATATATATATATATATATATATATGCGACGTAGTCTAATAACGGCCTATCCAGGACCATTAACATGTCGGGTAGGGCAGGCTCTTTTGCATCGATTCACATGGCAGGCCTGTGGCCTACAGAGCCTAGAGCGTTGTCCTCTTCTAGTCAATGGACGAACAGGTAAGTGATACGTCTGGTACGAGAAAAATAGTCGCAAACATTTTCTGCCGTAGACTATGTTTGTCATTGTGTTTCCGTTACAGGTTGTGTTTCCAGAATTTATCAAATTACAACATATATCTCTACTGGAACTATTACTTGGTCCACACAGTCATAACGTTGTGTAGTTGCGCCGTAGTACAAAACTGCCAAAGCACACCTAGCAAAATTCACGGAACACAAAGTGTCAATTTCATTGTGCGATTGTGCAATCATTATTCTGACCTGGTGTGATTTTTTTTCATTTTTATTTGTTATTATTATTATTCTATCAATTCCAATCACAACAACCTTCGCTCAGCTGGGTTGTACCAGCATCATACGATGATGGCTATGTAACATTTCTCAGACGAATCTGGACTATCTATTGTGTCTCTACCGTAATAGAAATATATGGCGCAGGCCCCATAGCCCTTCCAGTCCCATGTGTCAAACCTTGACTACGGCATCACTTGCAGGGAGCTACTAACCAATGATGCTGGCTGGTAGCTCCATGCAAGCACAATATATATAGCGTGAACACGCGTTCATAACTCTCACCACCCCTGCACCCGACACGAGCAAACAGCACCAATGGTTACACAGCACAGATCGTAGACGGCAATGCAATTGTTGGCGGGGCCTGGAGACAACCGCGATCGTAGGACTCCTTTTGTCCGGCTATTCACGATGCACTAAGGCCGAACTACAATGCGTGCATTCGAAATTCAGTGTCCACACGCGTGATAATACGTGACGCCGTCTTGTGCCAGCTCGTGTTATAGTTCGCATCGGCCGTGACAATGAAACTTTGCAAAGTTTCGCGCCGTGTATTAAATGCGGCTAGCCCCATAGCGAACCCGGCCAGGACAAATGACAAGGCCGACCTTGGATCCGAAGACCCCCAAGGCCTTACGGCGAGAATGACACGGGTGTCTGCTAGCGCCGGAGTGCCGATGGCCTCGGCAACCCCCGAAGTCCGCTCCGACGTCGCCGGTGACAGCGCAACGGCGTGCAACACGCTAGTCACTTTTACGAGGGGGTCAGCCAGAGAGGTTCGCGCCGTCGTTACCCCCCCACCCCCGCGCGCGCTCGCGGCGAACACCATGACGGCGCAGGGAACCGCCTCCCCTCGCAATAGCCCCACTATGTCGCCCCCCTGGGCTAGCTGCACCTGCGTGAGGTTTGCCAGTCTCTGATGCTACAATAGAATAGAACACAAAGAAGGTCATATGGTTGTATGAAGGCTAAACTAGGTGCATGCAACGATGAACCCGCAGCGATGGACATGTATTATCTCGCGTCCAGCGAAGGCTTTTTGGGCGGGGGGAACCGGGCGTCGGGTCATCGCGTCCAAGGCAAACGAATTAACGTCCAAGGACGGCTTCATAGTCAATGATAGATCGAGAGAAAGAGTGGTAACAGTGACGGCACAAATGGGAGAATGGGTCTAACCATAGAGAAGTGAAAGGACTCCTTTACACACGGAACGTCTCTAACAGGCAAAGCTTTCACGGCCGTAGTAATCACGGCATAAGGGAGTGCTTTGTTGACAAGGGACGACAGGCCCCAAAACTCGCCTATCCCATGCGCGTGTCACTCGGGACCGGAACAGATATACATATATATATATATATGTCTTTGTAAATGGACTGCTACCGACATCGTCGTTCCAATACTTATGAAATAAATTAATACAATTATTAATGGGGTTATTTTTTCACTCCGTCATGCCCTATAACACCCGTCGAGTATCTTAGAACGATTTCGCGCAGTCGTATTGCGCTCTCTACCGCTGATACCGGCATCTGTACGGCGTTATACTCTAGCGGATAGCACAAGCTAGCCCCGGGTGTCTGTCTAAAGCGTTACTTAAAATACAGCTTCATCAGTGGCGCGCTCGTCCTTGCCAAGGACATCGCTGCCATTCAGCACAGAGACAGCGGGAGCAAATCGCGAAGCTAAATACATCCGGGAGGGGCAGTAAACTCAGACCGAGATCAGTGAGCTTCACCCGCTCTAGTTAGCTGTGCCTGTTGCTATTGTCGCTTCATACGAAATGAATGCTAATTACGTTCACAGTGTGGTCGCAAATCGCTGACTGATTCTACGCGATGGACCATTACTTTCATACGGGTAGACGAGAAGAGTCTCAGACAGCGAGTCACATTGCAACATTGGCAAAACGGATGATTTGGCCACTGTTTTGTCAAGCACGTTCAAGAGGTCTAACGAAAGGCTGGCACAGGTGCGTCGTGCGGTTGACCACGCTAAAGGAACACGTAGCTAAATTCAAATTCGAGGCCCATCGTTACTTTTTTTCACCATGCAGTGGCATGGTTATACACAACAATAATTTGATGTCAATCTTTTTGCAATTCCCAAGGGGATGGACATCTCTCGAAATCATAGGTTCACAATAGGCGTGAAGAATTTTTATCGCACGTCATTTTTCGATGGGTTGAAATCGAAGACAAAAAAAAACGCAGCAGCAGCTCAATATAAAATAAACGCTTGTGGAAGCGTTCGCGTTCACATTGCTACGGGGGCTACGCGAGTGGCGATGCCTGCACAGAATTGATAGCTGGCTCGGCTTGTCCCTTCGAATCATAGCAGATCGCTGGCGGCGGCACCTTGCCAAAAAGAAGAACCTCCGCTTCGAGCAAAAATTCGATTACCCGTCTCCCGGAAGAAATGGGCGGCCCGTTAATGCCCACATCATATTTTCCTGAGAGGTCGATTGATCAATATCAGTAGTGGGATGGCTGGAACGCAGAATGTGGTGATCAGGCTCCACCGGCCCGGTCCAGGCCGAGTCGAAAATCTCACAAAGCCCTTCCTTGAGCAAAGGACTACGCGGGCAGGAAGACATGAGTCTAGAGAGCATCTCAATAAGATCATACAACAGCAGATAGGTCGGCAGCGCTGCTACATTTTGTTCTGCTATTTCTTACACTCTCTCTCTATTCATCTTTCTCTCACTCTCTATTGCAGGGCGGGGGGGTAAAGTCAAAGCCCCTCGAACCCCAAAACACCCCTAAAAAAATAGTGACGTCCGAACGACGGAGACAGATGTCCTTGTGCATCATTGACGTACAATACATTGCCGAGATTGGATCTGCCGCCGGAGGTTCCCCCCGCCAGCTGCATAGCTGTTAGCTAAGTCGGTTCGGTAACGGGCACCAAGGAACAAGGGCCGCTTTGATTGCGATCCGTGGGGCGATGAGATGAATCCGATGAAGGATTGGATTCGTTGTCGCCGCCGATGTTATTACTGTTGCCGTTAGGGGCTGCAGAACGCCCCGGGGAACATCTGTCAGAGCCGTTGGCTTCGCCACTCAATCGGAGATCCCGGTCGAGAATCAGTGGCCTTGACGTGTGGGCTTTTATTCCGATTGAGCGACGCCGACGCTGAACGAAGCGTATATATATCGCATGACGCTGACGGGCTGTCCGAGATTGCAGTGAGCGTCACGGCGGGACCAAGCACCACGTGCCTGTTGGCGGTCATTTGGAAATTGTTTGGAAGTTGCTATCCACAGCGGGCGGGCGGGCGGACGAACGCACGCACGGGTGTGCAATGCGTGCACCCACGAATATACTCGGCGAGAATTTCACGGATATTCACCCTATACTTTTATCGTATATTCTACGGTACAAGCAAGATCGATAGGCGTACATGGAGTGTACTTCTTCAGACGTCTCTGGCAGTAACGAGACTGGAGCGTGCTAATGGGGCTCGGGTCCGTATATTCAGTGTGCGCATGTGCACGATCACACATGGCCAAGCTCCGACAAAATCGGCAAGACCGTCATCGGGCCGATGCGATCCGATTTCGTCCTGATCTCAACAGATACGATTGATAACAATGTTGCGGGCGAGCGGAACAATAAATTGGTGTGTCCCTTCTCAATTAATACTCGATTGTCCACTAATCAGTGTATGGCGGACAATAATGATGGTGGTGTATGCCGTTGCACAGGAACGAAATTCAAAACGTCATTATCTCGTTCAATCAATCTCATCAGCGTGTTTACGTGGCAGACCTTTTCTTGGGGACGGGTTACTCGGCCGATGCGTTTTGCGGGTTCGGGCAGGGCAACTATTAAGACGGCAGGCTGCGGCGCCACCCAGTGTCCATAGAAAAAGGGGAACGCTGGAGGCCTTGCCCGGGGGGAGCATGCCTCCGGTTGACATTTCAAAGGCGAAAAGGCCAGTCTGGGTCAGTGGCTCGTTCGCAAGCTCGGATCCATGCTCGCGTCCATGCCAACACGCATCGCCCATGACCTATACAATTTCGTCTCATCTTGTCAATCCGTCAGTTTACATGGTTATATCGTCGCCGCGCGCCGTTGTTACCTGTACACAAGTCGACCGATGTGTTCATATCTGGCGACGCATTGTTCTATGTAGCAGTATTGATGTATGTAGTGTACGCAGAGAATGGCAGTATCGTCGACGTATACAGCATACATAGACAAAGCTCGAACACGGCACCGTGCGAGCGAAGGATATAGGGGCCGTTCCAGATCCGTTGGACGTTGTCAACGTAAAATGCCCATCGGTACAACGCTTTAAACTTCAACCTGTCGTACACGTGACGTACTTACGATGCGGAACTCAGAGCAGAACGCGGTTGGTGGTCAGGCTTCAGCCAGTATTAACACGAACGCGCCTCGATCTGGCCGAACTGCCCAGTGGAGGAAATTGACGATATAATGTTTGCCCAGCGGGATGGCGTCGACTCCGACAATGTATATACAATATATTGTTGCGTGCTGTGCTGGCCTAGTCTAGTCGGGCCATTCCTCGTAGACTGCGTGTGCATATTTAGATATATGGCTTCTCTATCTTTATAGATTTATCTCTCTCTCACTCTCTCTCTCTCTCTCTTCCTGGTCAGCAACCAGCTAACTCTAGATCGGCTGGCCCCAGCCACGAAACTGTCTGCAACCCTGCACGCTCCGTCCGGCCCATCTCCGCCAGGCCCATCTCCGCCAGGCCTATCTCCGCCTTCAGAAGCCTACAAACCCCAAAACATAGAGAAAGGGAGGGAGAGAGAGAGAGAGAGAGAACGTATGTCGTCAACTTGACGCTACGCTTCTAGCGGATACAACCATTAACCATCGTCAGTCCCTAAAACCCATCATCCCGAGACTGCTCAGATATGTCTGCAAGCATGTGCACGGAAGGAGCCGACCATGTGTCCGTCACGGGACTCACGAAGACCAGGGGCCAACCCCCGACATCGCTACTCTCCATCCATCCAATCTCATCGAAGTCGCGCCCAGAGTCCAAACAGTCGCAAGCGTCTGAGGTCATTAGTCGATGTAAATATTACGCAACGCCGACTACTGCTCCTCTGGCAGCGCCAACAGATAGAACCGCGTCTTCTAGACGTAGAGGTAGCAGCACGAGTGATAACAACAATGGCATTAATGGTCGTTGTTAAAGTCGGCGCGATGCTGCGGCCGTCTGGGGCAACGAACGAGGCTCGTCAATGCCGGGCGTCTGCTACCGTTGACTTGCTTTGGCCCGAGGTCTGGTGTCGGGGGGCCGGGGATGCAAAGGCCCTGACCGTCTTGAGTCTCGAGGGCGAGGCCATCGACCTCGTGGGTCTCCGCTTGTTCACCGGGTGACGTTAGCCACGAGGACGTGTCACGCACACGTGGAATGAAAAGGGATCTCACAAATGGAAGGGAGAGTAGCACGGTCAGAGGCATAGACTGACAGAACGCGCGGGACATCGGGAGGGATGCGTCGGTGTAATAGCGGTGGACAGAGCAACCCTTTTTGCATCCGACACTTTCTCGTAGAGATGCCGTTATGCGGGTAGCTACCGAGAAGTGCCTTCTCATAGAGGGCAACTGGACCCTGGGGTCAGCTGCCAGGAAAAGAATCTGCTGCCGGTAAATCCGACGAATGACGCGTGGGATGAGGGGTAAAGGTAAAGGATTATTGGTTTATTAAAGGAGCTGCAATTTTACAATGCTTAAGGTCATTACGCAGCAGGGCTCGAACCTGCGGCCGCTGGCTACCTATAGCCAGAGACTTAGCCGTCCTGACCCATTCAGGGTCTCTGATTGTTTTGTCTGCACTTCTCGCTATTCGCTTATGGTGGACTTTTAGTGGACTTTTTTCGACTTTTTTTTCCTTTTTCGACTTTTGTTACCTCTTACTTTGTTGTTTCAAGCGGTGACGATGCGCGGATGACTTGACAGACTCGTGTCGTATCTATGAGTTGGATCTCTATCATCTCAGTATACGATGCTCATTCGTTAGTTAATAGAAGTTCATTAGGGTCATTAACCGATGTGGTTCACTAGGTGTATTTCTGAGGCGACGCCCGAACGGGTACGTCACATTATGAACCATTTGCTGCACGGAGTGTGTCATTAACAGGGGCTACACCGTTGCCAAGATGTTGCGCGTCAGGACAAATTCAAATTCACCTCTCGCAGCAGAAATTGAATCCCGTTTTTGCCGTCGGCCCAACACGTGTTCTCTGCTCGTGACGAGCAGGACGGAACAACGAAGTCGACTCGAGCCGTCGCCGGATCAAAGGTACGGCCAGTGTCGCCGTCCTCAAAGGGTGCAATCACCGCCCGGAGGGACTGTTTCAAAATTTCGTTGAAAATCTTGTTGGCAGATATCTACGCACAGCCATGAAATCACCGGGCATAAATATCTGCGAGCGGGTACTCGAGATTCATTGCCATATCGGTCCATAGGCCGCTATCATTTCTATTCCGAGTTATATGACAGTCTAGTGTAGGGGCAGGACGGGCGCTCTATAAACATGTTCAACTTCGTTATGGCGTTGGACGGGTTAGTCCGCTCGATTCATTTAGTGACATAGTGCCACCTAAACCATATGTGACTACCACGATAAGATACTACTCTTGGCGGCGTTTACTGATATGTGTACGCTAGTTGTGCGACGCTGTCAAGCTCTTGCTTGAGCTGACTGATTTGCCTTCCTCGGGAACTATAGTCCCTGCTATACACGGATATAAAACTAACACGTTATATGACCAATTCCGTCTAGGTCAGTCGGCTTCACCATGACTCCGTATCGACCTTCCCCGTCAGTACTCTGTCACGCGTCCGACACATATCAAGATCCTGTATCGATTATATCGTAAATATTCCACGCGAAGTTCTCGAACCACAATGAATACATACAGCAGCTGCGCCAGCAGCCGCGCCCCACCTACAGTCGTACTCGGGAGGAGGAGGGTGTCTCGCTCGTATTCGTTGGGGTAAAGGGGATTGCGTGTTGTTCCCTGTTGTCCATCCAATGCTGCCATTGAACGGACGAACTTGCTCCTTGGACCAAGTTTCATATATATATATATATATATATATATATATAGAGGTCATTCATGGGCCACCAACACTAGCCAAGTGTCGGGTTTATCTACGAATGTATCTCTCTGTCATTGCAATAATAGCACCAAAGGACAGAAGCGGTTGGCCTCGACGGGCGGTGGCCTGGCGTTGATATGCGCGCCGATAGCGGCGGCGGCGGCGACGACGACGGCGATGAATAGCCACGAGAGACGGAGGCGCCGATTGTCGGCGTAATAATAATAATAATGAAAATAATAACAGGATCGATCATGGGATACAAGGAGGCCGATCGACGCGGAACAGCAAATCGGAACAACACATCGGAGTGTCGATATGTTTTCAGCAAGTTGTCAACGGCAACCTCCTTGAGGCAACTCGGCTAAAATCCATTTCTCATCGATATCGATCTCGCCCGATTGTGCGACGCTCGTCGCAATCATGCTGCAGCACTGACCCAACCTCTCCCACACTACGGGAATCATCGCCGTCCACCGGAATCGCGCACGTGGAGCCTCCGCTGCCCGCAGCAGACACAACAGCTAGCCAAAAAATGCACCACGTGGCTGCTCTACCGAATACGATAATAGATAGCGCAGTATAATAACCGAGCACGAGGCCGGTGCCGTCAGGGCGGAGCAGCACAAATGATCCAGGATCGTGAGATCGACAACCGCTCTTACCGACAACGCTTCCCAACCGACGAGAAAGCGGCCAGGTAGGCACCAAAAGGTGCTGGCAGGTAAGAGCGATGTAAGGTACCTGCTGCTGCTGCTGAACGGGAACGCAGCGGGAAATGGAGGCGGTTGGTCGTTCGCTGCAGCGAACGATCAAACTAGAGCAGATGCGAAACGCGGACGCCGGCTGTCGACATCTCGATAGCGTTCGTGTGTCACATCAGCGCAGCGCTTCCGTGTTACGTAACAACGAGCTTGACGCACAGATTCAGGCTGAGTGACCCGGCCAATGGAGCCGTCTGCGAGACCTGTCTAGACGGCAGGCTTGGCTCAGGACGTGGGGTGGCGGAGGGACAGTGGACGGGTTCGACACGAGACCCTGAACGGAGGCTGAGACTTGATATGGACTGTGTCATAGTTTGGTATGAGTTGTATGTGCCATGAACAGCTGAATGTCCCCTGTTATAATCAATCAGTATTACGATGCGAGTACTCGAATTGAGGATCAACTGGATCCGAAGCCTGATCGTCCTGATTGTGCTGATATCCAACACCTGTGTTGGGATACGCGCTATCAATGTACTGCTGAATGAATTTTCCAAAATCATTACTCTGCAAGTCAGAACCGCCTTGTCCAGCCATTTCGCGGCTAGTACGAGTCGTTCCATTACGCATCTGTAACATCTAATTAGAATCTGCATAGCGGTAGGTGTCTGCCGATCAAACGACGATCGAGGAAGCAATCGACGTCACCGTTTCAGAACGGTACACACGTGAAAGTTTCGCCAGGCAACAACCTGAGTTGCCTGAGAGTCGCAAGACAGCAGCTCTACGCATACGCCGGCAGGAGTGTTGACCTCATTTTATTCGAATCGAGGCAGATTGGATGCTCATGTTAGATCACGCGCGAGTCGGACACCCTCCCGAGAATACATAAGTCAGCCTTCGTCACCGGGTTGGAAAGGCGCCGTCACCAATGTAAATAGACAGAGAGAGAGAGAGAGAAAAAGCCTTAAAATAGCTCCACTAACAGGCGGCTGCTGGCTCTTGTCAGAGAGCGGGCAGTTGATATTCGCTTAGAAATTACTGGAGATTTTACTGAAGCAGTTTTTAACTTAAACCGCTTGCTTATATATGTAAATATATATATGCCATACACAGGTCAAGTTAAACGAATGTGATCGCAACTAGAAAACACGAACGAATCGAATGGATAGTGTATAATGGAGTAGTTAAGGGTTATTTTTGAGCTGACTCTCTCAATCTCTCGCTCTCTCTCGCTCGCTCTCAGCTGTTCCCCCATGCGACAGGGCTCGGAATCGCCTTGGGATGTTCCCGCTTTAAGGACCTATCGGGGCCACCTTCAGTTGTTTTTAAAACCTCTCGTTTCCTGGCAAGACTCGACAGATAATCATGATAAAGAAGGCTAAAGATTACTCGCAGCGTCTGGCAGCAGGATTTGATCCCATAAGCCATAGGTCTCTCTCTTGTTTAGCGCTCGAAGACGCTTACCACTAGAGCATCTACGTCTAGACAACATGACGCATCATTTGCATGCACGTTCCATTGTCGATACAAACCATTTCGTGAAGGGGAGTTTCTCTGCAGTACAAACAGGTGACACCTCTGTCCTATACGCAGGCAGAGGGTCAGTAGTTACGAACATCATAGACACTTAAACATTGCTAGATGATCTCGTTGGCGATGCCGACATTAGGGTAGGACATCGCCTAAATTGTATATCACTACCGACTTGTGATTAACGATCGATTATACTGATTAATGGACTAATAATTGACAGGGTCAGAATTTCGTAGTTCTGTAGGTGAAGTCGGCCACACAGTGAGGAAGCGAAGACTGAAGTCCGAATTTAGTTCACCTCGTCTGAGGCTCGCCACGTAATAATAACAAATTGTAATTATGCCTCCATAGCAATCCTAAGCGAGCTTATGTATCGTCAACATTGAGCAAACTCGAAGTTGACAGTGGAGTGAGTAATAGTGATTATTAGCATTATGCCACCGCTGCCGTTGATCTTACTGCAAGCTACTGTAGGTAATTAACAAATTAATTAAACAAACAAACCAATAAACCGCTTTCGGTCATAAATCATCAAGGCTTGTGACGATTACAAGACCGGAATGGCCGTACATATCCAAGCGTGCGACTCCTGCCACGGAGTTATGGCCTGCGCGTTCATTGCGATTAATTCGCTCAGGTGTTGATTTTGCGCGGATTTTGCGCGTGGCACGCGTAACGCTCCAATGGGTGTTCTTATATTTTTCTTCCCCTATATATATCGGCTGAAAACACGTTGGGCTGCTTGGCAGGCTGATAGCCAGACGTAGATCAATGCATTGCCATGCTTGAGATCATCATAGAATCGGCAATCTTGCTGATGGCGAGTTCGGTGACCAGCTATCAGTGCATCTGTGGTTAATCAACGACATATCAAGTATAAGCACCTCGACTCGAATCTTAGGTCGCAGATCCAAAACGCCAGGCCGTCGCAGACCTCAGGGAGGCGCGGATTCCATTACCGACACCTTCTCCTTGTAATGCCATTACGCGCATAAGTTCCGAGATATCTCTGCTGAGATAAGGACTAGCTATATATATATATATATATATATATATATACATCGATTGCAACCAAATCCATCGATATATATATATATACTGCAGCTTCAAGTCCAGCCATGACACATGTCTAGACGTCTTAGCTACGAAACAGCAGAAACACATCAGACACGCTTCATCCATTCATGGCTGTCTACCAAGTTGACTGGTGGACTACCGGCGATTCGTAGCGGCGTGACCATAGGACCCGCATACTCTTCCAGCCTATCCAGTCCATAGATAGATTCACCTCCGTAACGCATATATACATAGTGCTCTGCAGTGCTTACGTATCGTGTGCGCGGTTTGACACACGGACCAAAGCGGGCGACACCGTTAAATCGACAGACAGCGGCTGCGACGGAGGTCTTCAATCGGCCCGATTGCGACCTGCCCCACCGTTGACGCTACGGCGGTCAGCGAGTGAGACAGTTGACGGATGTGGCTTCGGATTCCCACAGCAGAAATCGGCCGACTGCAACCGACAGCCACGAGCTGACCCAGACGACGCGGTGCTGATTCGTTAACGCCGAGATCTGTGTGAATACGTTCGTGTGAATCTGTCCAGCTTCGATGTTCGAGCAACGTTCCAAGGGACTAAGGTCCCGCCCAGATAAGTGGTACGCTATACCGGCTGCCGCCCGCCACTATGTTACATGGGGTGTGTGTGTTTGTGTGCGTGCCTGCGTCTTGCGGTGGACAGGCGAGATCGCGGAAGCTGTCGTAGATGTGTAGCGAGTTGTAACAACGCCGACCGTTCGCCGTCGCCGCCGCCGTCGCCGCCGTGGTGGAACTGAACGAACAAATTGGCGATAAGACCGTTCGAGAACGGACGACTCCGTGGGCCGTTTGATGGGCGTACAATGCGCGTAATGACCGTGTCGCGACCAGATCGGTCAGATGGAATACGATACGATAAGACATTTAGCTATGGGCTGAGATTTGTGTCTGTCGTCGATTTTTGATCAACAAGTGGCATTTGGAATGAGGAGAAGAAGGTTGGATAAAGTCCATGTCGAGTCATTACTAATTATAATAATAATAATAATATTAAGAATTATAATGAGAAAAGAAAAACCCTTCAGGCAACGCGTTTGTGGTCAATATGTGTTTTCTAAACATAGATTCACACGGTTTAGAGATAGAGAGATTCTCGTTCCTGTATATGCCTAAATTATTGGTGATATGAAAATTCGTCGACAAAGTCGCTAAAGTGCAAATGGTGCATGAACAGTCCGAGGCCGTTGTATGTGAATCCTTTGAGATTTTGTGCAAAGTGGAGGAAACGAACGAGATCTCAATGATGTGTTCGTCTCTGTCGAGCTCAACTTCGATGTGGGTGGATACTTCACGCACCAGTAAACAGCACACTCCTATTATAGATATAAAAAAAAAAAAATATATATATATATATATTTATATTTATATTCTATATTACCCCATGACATCAATTTCAAGTATTTGTTCGCTTCCTCATCAAACTGAAGAGTCACTTCAGCCGTTCTGCACACAAATACCGATGGGGAAACGCGGACTTTCGGCTTCGGCAAACCGCAACGCGCCTGGCCCTCCCTGGCCTCATTCAGCTGGCAAGGAAAGGCCCAACTACATCTGACAAGTATTTGTGTGGTCTTAGCCAGAAGAGGCGGACAAAGTGGTCTCCATCAGCCTCGACAACGGCGACACCAGCCATCGTCGCCTTCGGCTACCAGAGGAACCGCATTGGTATTCACAGCAACACGGAGGTAAGCGAGGATGTCGACGAAGCGGTTCAGACTTTCAATTCGTGTCGGTAGCGAACTGCACCCGGATATATATATATATATATATAATCGCCTATCGATCTCTAGCACTAGATCGAGCAGAAATAAGCAAATGTACTGTGCGCTAGCTAACGTTGCGAGCATCGTCTATCGTTCATAATTGCGGGTATTTTCGTAACAGGTGTGTGTGTGTGTGTGTGTGTGTGCATAGATCGACACCTCGAAAGTTCGATATAATGTTTACATACCCTCCTCGCGCCAGAGCGCCGGTAAATAGTCGCTCCAGAAGCGCATTGTGCTGTATCCGGCTGAGACTAATCCGGGACTAATTTGTAGAAATCGAAGTGTTCAATGACAATCGCTGCTGCTGCTGCTGAGCGATTGACACAATTCGTTGACACAATTGCCGACCGCTCAGTATTTCGTTGACTTATCACAGTTGCTGGCAGTTCTAGCTGGCAGTTCTCGATTTCAATCTTCTGCCCAAGTTACTCTCGGAAGATGACTTACAAATCTGATCTAATTTAAAAATCGCTTTTACTATTGTTGTTGTTGTTGTTGCTATTATTATTATTAATATTAACCTAGCTATTATTAATTCTATAGATACAAAAGTGGGCTGGCTATATGTACAAGTAGGAACAAGGGCTTCATCGAGAGATCAAACACCGCAGCAGTGCAAGTATTACGTTCATGCCCTGACACATGCATACAAACACCAGCAGCTTTGCATATATCCAAGTCCGACCAGAGTCGTTAGACGAGCCGGCAGACGAACAAGCACTATGGTGCTGTAAATTTACGACCACTAGACTTGTATGCGCATAGACACAAGCGAGTCACTGCTCTATCGGTTCAGTGTACGTTAGCCCCTGAGCAGATGTTAGGTGAACTCTTGACGTTCGGTTTGGTCAGTTGTACGGGCGTCCAGTCACCCAGTGTAGCCGCTTCGCACAGGGGTTTCGCTATCAGCCGAGTGCCTGACGCCATTTCGAGGTGGCGATCCCATGCTGCTCGTATCGTGTAGCCACATACAGATACCCGTGAAATGGGGACCGTACCCGTTGGACTCGTTGGGTGAGGCGGCCCCTGATCACTGTGGGGTCTAATGGTGACTGGTTTTCGCGCACGTGTTGGACGCGCCGGCACGTCGCACGCTCGCGGGTGGCTGGCAATCAGGACAACGTGCGGATTTGTCCTACCAGGCCCACTGACCCTGTTCGCAGGACGAATGGACGAGGGGAGCCGAGCGACATAGATAGCTCCTACTCCCAGATAACCTCGAACGGTGTCAGCCGATCGCTGGGTCACATCGGCATGAGGCTCTCTATTACGACACACTACCGGGTAGAGTGGAGGCAATCACACTAAATAGCACACTGAAACACAGAGGGAAGATGCGTATACGCGGCTGGATCCACGACAAAAGGCGTCGGTGAAATGCCACCGTAGATTTCTCTGCTGGGGATTTTCTCTGCTGCTAAACCCCGAACTTGGCAGTGTCGTGACTGTACAACGTCGGCGTTCCTTCTGGTAGCGTGTCCTGGCAGTTGTTGCGGTTTGGCTAGCTTTTGCAAGCGTGTCCCCTGATCTCGTGGCAGTGTACTGGTGGTCCTGGCAGGAACACTCGAGCGGATTGGTTCGGCTTCGTCCACAACTTTCATGTCACGCTTGGCATACACCCCGCGGCTAGGCTACACTCCACAGTGGTTCCGAAGCATGGCCCAAGTAGCGCAACACCTCCAGAGCGAAAAACGCGGCTACGCTCCAGCTCTGCCGTAGCGCGCGGCGTCCGTCGACGGCAGTGAGCGTTGCCGGCGCGCTGCAGCCGAGCGTTTTGCGGGCGGCGGGGGCCCGTTGTTCAGTGCTACAATGTTACAGCAACGCAGCCGCTCCCACAGGCTTGGCTGTCTTGCCGCGGTTACTAGTGCTGCTACTGCGGCTCGCGCGGCTGACAGACTCGAGTGGCACCGCGCGACGTTTGACGGCAGCAACGGCAGGCTCTGGCCAACCAGTGCGAACGCAGACGGTCGGCGTCGTTAGCCGAACGTTTGCGCGCCAACGGCCGTCGAACAGCCCCAACGGGACCGAGTTGACGGTGACTGGCCAACAGTTGAAGGGAAGGGCACGCTTTGGGAGAGGGTGCTCACGTGAGGGCCATAGCAAAAGCGCGGGAGGTGGTTGCGCCGGCGGGTCGGAGAGGCGCGGCCCCCCGTCGAGGGGGTCCCGACACTTAGAACCCTTACCCCCAGATAACCCGGGGGTCCTCTTTCTTTACCGCTCTTTCTCTCTCTCTCTCTCTCTCTCTCTGCCTCTCTCGCTCTCTGTGTGATGTCGATGGTTTATCCCGTAACGACTCTGCCGGGAGCCTGCCGGGAACCAGCCGGGAGTTGGACCGGGAGGACGATCAGCCACGGAAATGTAACGAAGGTACGTGCAGCAGCAGCGTGCACCGACCTGTGGTCGCCACGCGGGACCACTACCACCGCCATCGGCTTCAGCATAGAGGAAAAACAGACATACGTGGGCAACACCAACAGCAACAACAGCAATAGCAGCATCAGTATACTGGTAGCACCGCACTTTACGAGCGAGAAAGAGAGAACGAGCTCCTCAGCGTAATCACTGCGACAACGACGACTCATTCGTGCTGCCAGATACTTCAATCCGCCCCGGCCCATCTCTCTGTGCTCTCGCAGATACGCACACAGACACACGCACAGTGTGCGAGTCGATGTGTGTTTGTGCTAGATCGCTGACCATATATATTATAGAATAGAAGGCAGACAGTTACGTTAGCGGAGCGCGCGACCCCCCCTGCCAACGGCTATCGTCTGCCATTGTCCGTCGAGACAAACAGGAACGGGACAGTTGCGCCTGCCGATCTGGGACTCCGCGCGGCCCAGACGTTGTCACTCCGGCAGCCGTCGTTCGCCGGCAGCCGCTAGCTACGAGAGGTAGCGAACCGCTGCGGCGTCTCTTGTCGTGGCTCACAACGGAAGCGAACTAGGCCGTCGGGCAGAGAGAGGGTGATGCAGTCTATCAGCCAGCCTGGATACACTAGCTAACTAACTGGCTAGTAAGTGGCACCCGTGAGCCGAGCATGAGACGAGAACGCGGGTGGGCGAGAACGCGGGTGTGAGGGCGATTGGCGCAAGCCAAACGACGTCAGAGTGGTGTAATCATGGCGCCGGCAGCGGACAATGCCGCGTTGGAGTGCAGTTGCGGCCTGGCAGTGCACAGCTGGGAGTTCACTGGCTGGACGGCTAACTACCACAGAAGAGTGGTGAGCTAAGATGGTCGTGTTTTAGTAACGGGTGGCTTTGACTGCTACTGCTGCTGCTATTGCTACTGTTGGAGGTGGTGGCGAAGGAACAAACATGAGGTGGTTCCATGGACGGGAGGCGGTGTGGGAGTCATAGTTTTTGGTTGACGTCTCGACGGCAATCCGTTGTCACGAACGATGCATGTCTACGTATGCGTTTATATATATAAACGTTTTTGTTATCCACATATATTTTACTAATACATAACAAATACACGGATTCGATTTCCACCGTTGAACATTTTTGTTTAAAGGGGTTGTCCGTCTTATGAAGCGTTATGCCGAAAGCACTTGTACCGTGGACTGAGTTAAATGTTTTAGGCTGAGAGTCAGCCCGGAAAACTTACATATATATATATATATATAATATATTTATATATATAAACGCACGCGTGTATAGATAGAACAACAGCAACAAGTACCAAATGGCTATGACGCCTTGCTCGGACGAAAGCGAATGCTGAAGACGCAATTAGCGGTAGGCGACACCCGTTCAAATAACGGGACGGAGGAGGATGTTCGGCTGCCGAATGACGACTGCTCAGGTTCGGTTTTATGGAGCAGAACTCACACTGTCTGTCCGAGTTCTATTCGACGACATTACGAGGGGCAGTGATAGCAGCGGTGGCCGTGTCCGTTGTGTTGCCATGACTAGAAATATCATAGAAATGGCTCTGCGAGCAAGGGAAGAGCCAGTATATGTAAAGCTAGCGGGGGCAGAGGGCAACCCCCATGGTCGAGGCTTTCAGCGTAATTACAACTGAGAAATGGGGTACGCCTATCTTATTCGGCAATACGACGAATATCGGTACACAACGACCTCGCATGGAAGCGACAACCAAACGCTCCCAGCCCGCCCGGCATCTCGAGCGCGCGCGGGGTCTGCGTGAACTGCGAACTGGAGAGACGGTCGGATTTGTTGGGAACAACCGGGTCCCAACAAATCCGAGCAAAAGAGCGGACAGCGATAGAACTAATAGTTAGGGTATTCCTGAGCTGCTATTGTTGTAGTTGTCTTCCTGCTGAAGAATAGCATTATAAGCGCACTGATGAATGAGTTCCTATTAGGGCCAGATCCGCTATTTGGGATGAGATTGTCGACGTATTTGTGGAAGAGCTCTGCAACAGCGGCGACATCGACTGATTTCGGCGGCTCTGATTCGATGACGGGCTGCGTCGTGGACACACATGTCATGCCAAAAATGCATCTAGTCTGATTGTAAAGGTTGATCGTGTTACATTGTGTCAAAGCTCGTTTATTGTGGTATATTGTGTTAAGGGTCGATACAACAGTCGGATACCAACTGGCCATATATTACAGATGCTACGCGGAGCGGCAGAGAATCCGAGGGCAGAGTTTGCCCATGGATAAAGTTTCCCTCCAGTTCATTATCGCTCAGATCTATGTGGTTCGCTCAGATTTCTGCTCTCTCCGAATCTCTCTCACACACTTGCTCACACTTAGCACCGTCAGACCCCGATACCTTAGACATCCCTGTAAAGTAAGTCCTTTCGGCGGTGGCGACAGTTTGAAATCCCTCCGGGCGACGCGGCACGACAGGGCGGCTCGTTGTGCTGCTGGGCCTAGCAGGCCAGACGAGCCCAGGATCGGGATCTAGTCAAGTATGGATCTAGGTCGAGACTCAGACGGACTTCGTGCGGTCTGCGCCGCCCCCCCGCCCCCTCGCGCCCCCCCGGGCTATCCGGTATACGACACCGACAGGTGCAAGACCCCCATCGGGGGTGTTCTCCATTTCCATCTCTCTGTCGGTGCGTCTGTGTGTGAAGTGGAAAGGGAACACACCGTGCTCAGCGCACCGATAGCGTCCTTCTGTCACTGCCAGCGGCGCTGCAAACAGCATTTCTTCTACTCGGACTGGCAACGACTCAACTGAGCCCCAGAGGGACCTGCGGCTTGGCGCCAACTGCCCTCTCCTTCCAACCCGGAAGTGATCAGGATTGTTCGCCACTGAAAACGAGTCCCCATGCGCCCGGCCCGTTCAGACAGGCCCGTTCACACTGCTGCCGGAAAGGCGAGATGACCGCCGGAGAGAATTGGACGGTCCCGTTCGGTGGACCCTGTCTATGGATGGCTGGACGAACGGACGAACGACGAATAACTGAAATGTCCTCGTTCATGTCAAGAACCACCACGTCGCTGAGACGCCGGAAACCCCCCTCAAAAGGCGCAATTAAGCCAAGGGAAAAGGGGTTTGGCAGACGACCCCCGAACCGCCCAGGGGGTGCGGGAGGGCGTCGGCCTCTGGGGAGCAGCCTCCGCGACGCCCGCATTCGTAACCCAGCAGAGAAATGAACTAGACGTGCCTTCTAATAAGAAGACGATAGTGGCTTTGTTCGTTCACATGTAACCAGCTGTCTGTGTGTGTCTGTGTGAGAGAGCTCAATAATCATTCGGAAGCTGCGAATGTAGCCGAAACTCATAAATAACAGTGGCTCGTCGTCCATTGAGCCACACTCAACTCTACTGGGAGTTCAATGCGAAACAGTGGAGCCATCGTTCACATCGGTTTAGATCGACAGACCATAGTCATGGGGCTGGCTCGAATCGCCCATCCCCGAATTGACCCGTAGGGTCCAATTTCCGTAGGGTAGACATGGCTATGATTGGCGTGCACATTCGAGGCGTGCACGACGTTTGAATGCGTTGCTATTTGTCGCCGTTTTGCAAGGGAGCAGGAACGAAGAGTTCGCTCCGTCCCCTGTAAATGTGTCTCTTCGCTCAACGTATTCCTGTAATCGACGGCTGAACCACCGATAGGCTACAAAACTGTGTAGCGACAATAGGAACGATGGAACAAACACATAGCCATATATCGTTCAAACATTTACACAGTACATATACATGCATATCTCCTATGTAAAATCCACATCGACACGGAAGTTGCGCGTGTCCATCTTCCGGAATATTGTGTATATTTTCAAATTTCGCACCGCCAACCCACCAACGAGCACCGGCCCGCCGCTATTGTCCGCTCGTCCTTCGTACACGTTTCCAGTACCCGCTGAAGCGGATAGGGAGACGACTTGTGCGATATGGACGAGCTCCCATCAGCTTCCGCCCTCTGAACAGGCCCCGTTACGCTCTGCCGTTGCACACTGTACCGGCTTGTTCTGCGGGCCTATGCCAGCAGCTTGTGCCAACTATCCGAAGTGGTGTTCCGCAAGGAAGGCTGAGGAATATCTCGAGCCAGGCCCGAGAGCTCTCCGTCCCTACCGCCAACTCCTCGCCCCGAGTCCTTTTTGCTTCTTCCTATGAGCTGGACGCGCGCCTTTGAGGAGGCCGTGGCCAAACGACCTGTACAGCGCTACACAATCCAGGAACATAGGCTCTGGACGATTCGGAAATGGCAGCTACTTCTGGTTTCCGATAAGGCGGCAATCTGCCAGCAGCATACACACGCTTCGCTGGCACTGGAGCGCAAAAGCATCAACGAGGGCCTGCTCTTCTACGTGTCGTTCCTTGTCAGATGAGCGGGCGTTACCCGCATCGAGGAGCTGTGTGCTATGTGTGTATATATATATATATATATACATGTATGTATATTACAGTAGGATTACTTGGGGCAGAAATGCATAAAGAGAGATAGATAGGTGGATAGACAGAGAGAAAAGCGAGTGTTTGAGGATGAACGCCGCCAGCAGAAACGCACTACGGGCGTACGACTATGACCCTGATGGCGAAACCGGTTTGCCCGCCGTGTACACGCAGGGTACACTCTTTGTTCTGGTCTCGTCCAATGCTTGTCCCAACGCCCACCCCTTACTTTCCTCCGAGGGATCTATACGTGCTGTTACCAAAACATACAATCGATTGCAAAGCGTGGGAGTACGCGGAGAAAGCTCCCCAAGTAGGTGTGTGCGATGGCGAGGATCAGGGGTAGAAATAAAGTAGAAATTCAATGAGTAGACTAGAATAAATGAATTCCAGCTATTATATACTACTACTCATAATGATAATAGAAAGTGAGAGGGGGCTGAAACCTTTGTCTTTGCAGAGACTCGCTACGACGCTAGCTCGAAACTCCTCCCTCTGGGGGTATGAGGCCGAGTTTAAGTCTGCCGTACGCACGACGCCTAGAGCATGTGGACTTGTGGCCGAAGAGGAACGACCTAGCGTATCTTGGGGCTTCAACGGTCGACTGACATGGAATTGGGCGGCTGATGCTATTACTGCTGCTGTTTCGGCAGGAGGCCTCGTTCGGTCCACTGTTGGGGACTGGCCCTGTAGAACACACACAAGGCGTTCAGAAAGGGAGAGCGAGAGAGAGAGACATATCGTCGAGACACATAAAGGGTGGCTTCGTCGGGCCGGGTTCAAGAGACCCGCTCACAGGGGTAGCAGGCATGTCAGCCTGCACATTTTTGCTTGAAGGAGATGCGCGGGGCAGCTATGAGGCGGTCACGGCGGCAGGCGACGAGAGGCCGACTGGCAGACCTACCCGAGGGCCAAGCGAACGAACGGCCCGGGGTCAACGCTCGATCTCAATGGTCCTGGCGTGCACTACTTTGGAAGCGGTCCAGAGAAGGGCGTCTAAATATTAGGTGGCGGCGGCGGCGGCGGCCTTCACCGACGATGTCCTGGATCCGTTTGGATTCGGGGTCGAGAACAACGGTGCCGTGGCTGCTGACAAGTTAACGAACCTCATATACGTCAAAGTGAAAAAGACGACGGGGTGCGCGCACGGCGCCACGGATCGTTCGCTCGGCAGTCGAAGGTGCGTGTTGGCCCGGTGCCTGCGCCACGGCGAAGAGGACTCGACCACGCTTGCGATCGTGCCGACTTGTGGCCCATGGCACCGATTGAGCAAACGCCATCAACGTCACCGTACGATGGAGTACATGTATCAGATCCGTGTGGAGCTCCTGCTGGGCAGGCAAGAGATGGCTACAAACAGCCAATGGCTGTTTCTGCCGCATGAGAGGGACTCTCTGTTGGAGCGTGTTCGTAGGACCACACCACTTGTAGTGAGGGACACGGCATCAACGTGACCAAAAGTTGATCCTAGGGCAGCACCAGTAGCAGCAGCACCAGCAGTAAATAGCCGCATTGCAGCAAAACTAAGAGAATGCGAAATTCGAATCTTCTCGGATTCATACCTGTGCAAACGAGTGTAGCAAGTACATGATCAGTTTCATGTACCATGTGGGCTATCCCACAGGGCTCACGGGTCCAGCTGGTTGGCTGATGTTACGTTGTGTTGCCAAAGGTGGCGGCGGCGACGGCGGCGTCCCAGCAGCAGAAGTAGCCGCAGTAACAACGATGAGATATCCTCTCGAATGCACAAACGAGGAACTCGAGGGTGCGGCAGCGCGGCTGGAACTAGCCAGAGAGAGAGTTTGACAGCTCGGCTGGACGGCCAGCGGCTTGCGTGCTTGCCCGACGGGGGTGTCAAGCTTTTGTGGTAATGAATATGGAGCTGCACGCGTTTGTTTCGGCCGCTCGAGCTGCTCCGGTTGCTGGAGCGGGCGTAGCAGCTACGGCAGTAGCCCCAGGGGTCATCACCCCCCGGGGGACGCCGCGGCTGGACGGCAGATAGAAAGATATCGACTTACTTACTGCTCGTTCCGTGAGTAGCGAGTGCCCTTATGCGCCACCGCCGTTCATCACACCGTTAATGTGCGGCCCTCGGTTCGGCTCGACCGAGCGAACCCGGGGGGTCTGATTCATGCGTCTGGGGGGATCCGATCACCCCAACGGCTTATGAGGTGGCGTAGGGAGATCATATTTTCAAGGGGATGTTCTCCATTCTGTCAGAGGGACCGCAGGGAACTGCCATAAAACTCTTGAGCTGTGTAAGCGACGAATGCGAGAATATGTTAATTGGGTAGTGTTGCTTTTTGTTATATGTATGTTCGGCGATTCAGTAAACAGCGGAATCATAAGAGATTCATTTATCTGTACAGCACCTGTCTCAACCCGCTTGTACAGGTATCAGGCATAGGGGAACTATCACAGTCGATCATCCTGCACCGTACCGTATATATATATAATTAATGATATTACCAAGTATAGCAATAATAGTAATATAAACCATTGCGGAACTAATCAATTCCCCCCCCCCCCCGCCGTCTCCCTCCAATTAAAACGATCGCGAATTTCATGTCATCCGCGCATGTCGACGAGACAACAGTGCCCGGACACTTTTGACTATCGCGCTCTCAATTTCTGCAAGGTGCCGCGTCTTTATCTGCGCCACGTGCAATAATCCATTTCACATCGTGATATGAATCGAAAAAGTCGCCGTACCAAACCATTGCCCCATCATCCTGCTGCACTCGTCTCCATCCCACCAAAGACATTGATCGCGACCGCAATTACTAGCGCGATTACGCCGTGCCGTCATAGCTCGATTCGGTCGATTCCGTTCCGAGTCTAGTGAGTATGGCTGTCGTTGGCTGTCTGACTTGGTAGCAATCAATCGTCATCCGCTCGTCCGACGTACGCCGGTCTGTCTGTTTTTTGTTTGTGGTCAGTAGTTAAACAGGCGAATGGACGGACGGACGGACGGATGGATGGACCTGTCTGTGGCATATGCCTGACTAGATCAGATCGGAGTAACGGGTAGATAGATGCTGGCTGCCAGCGGGCGCCACCGAACAACGGCACCGGGTTGACCCCAATGCAGCTTTGACGGAATCGCTGGTTTGCTATTGCCGCCTTCGGCGCGAAGCGATCTCATCTCTGCTGCCATGCCCTGGTGAGAGAGAGAGAGCTATGCAACCCTCCGGTGAAGCCGCGATGAAGCGCCAGCTGATCGGTCGCCCCGACCAATCGGGCTACATTGGCTACACGAGTAGTTAACATTGTCTTGTATACACATTTCGAATGGGGCTATGCTATTCTCGCCTTTATGCAACCCTCATTTGGAGAAGAGCCCTGATAGCAGGAAGCCAGAACAAATGAATGAATCAATGGTCGATAGGCAAGCTGCTTCGTCCACTAGTTGCAGTCAGCAATGAAGCAGCGAACAGAGCAACAGCCAGCAGACGATGACAATTCGTCATTGCAGCGGCGGCAGACAGCGATGACGATAACCGATCTCTGTGTTTGGACATCATCATCATCGTAATAACAATCACCACCATCATTATCCTCAGTATCATCAACATCGCCGTACGAATCGTAACCACGATCGTGTATTACGTTGGACGCTGCGTTTCGGAGGCGGCGTTCCGCGGGGCATCGGCCACCGCCGCCGGTGGTCGATCGCGTACGACATAATGCATGCCGTTAGCAGCGCTAGCATCCTGAGTGTCTAAGGGCTTATTGAGGGAGGGTGGACAACGTCGAAATTGTCGATTGTTTTCGATCGGTCGGTAGGAAACGGGGTGAGAATCTTCGATGGACGTCGAAGACGCGAATGACACCGACACGCGAGATCGAGCGAGTTCTTCTGGCGAGATGAACGATGCTCGGCGTTCGGCAGATACGAGCTGAAACACTCAACGACTTAAGGTTAACTGAATAACGCGGCGTTGTTTGTCTGATTGTTTGTTCGTTCCTACACGATCGAATAGAGAGAGAGAGAGTTACGGACCGAATTGGTCATGGAAGCTTATCGTCGACTCGAAATGTTCACGGTTCCCTTCCCCCTCGAAGCTGTGCTATAAGCGATGAATTTACATCGACAGCAAAAAAAACAACCATTCAATAGGCGATAATGCAGTTTGCTTTTACAACACTTAGGGTAGCATGCAGAACAATCGAGTGGGGGACTCCCATCATATCTGGTGTGATCTACGCACAAGACGGCTGTACGGTTTCGTTGCTGTATAGATATGGATCATCTCTCGCGTTTACAAACGCAGCTGGGAGATACGATTCGATAATCTTCGTGGGAACTATGTCTTTTCAAAGCCACTGGGGGGTTTGGGGGCTGCAGATCCAACGTTGTTAAACGATATGCTCAGGGTGATCATTTGCCCTCTAGGTGTTTTTGGAAGGAAATGTCGTTGTACTATTGTTTAGTAACTGCCATAAATTCACGAAGAAGTTCTCGATTCAACAGGGCACAATTATTATTATAATAATAATAATAATGATTATTATTATTATCATATTATATATAATTCCCTGTCAACATTTTCGTTTTGTGCGAGTGTGATGTCGATGATTCGCCCATGACGATTACCCCACTCTAGACTTCCGAGGTCAGCGCAGTGGCTTGGGTAGTTAAGTCTCTAGCTGTAAAAGGCCAGAGGACGCAGGTTCGAGTCCCGCTGTCCGATGATGAGAACATATAAGAGAACTTAAGGATTGAAAATTTGCAGTTCGTTTAATAATAAACCAATAAAGCTTAGCTTAAGATGGCCAAGCTGTATGATGGTGCTACGGTGGTAGGTGGAATTTCGAACCTAATGTCCAAACCAATTGATCGTGGGAGTCTACCACCAGTCGAATCGGTCATTATTACATTTTAGATAATATAGCTGGACATACGAAATGGAGCTACAGCTCAGTAATATTATGTTATGTCCAGCAAGGAGTGCAGTAATCGACCCTGAGTTCTTAGGCTAATCCCATAAGTGTGAGATTGGAAGGCCGTCCCCTCGTACGTTTGATGATATTCGAGCCCGAATATGGAATGGACAACAAAACCTTTACGGGAGAAGAATTACGCATAAAAATCGTTTGGAGCATAAAACGAGAGGTGAACAAAAATAAATCGATTTTACACCATCACTATTCCACGGGAAGTCATTTTCCACACGACCCGATTCGTTTATATAATGTATACATTCTGCCAAAAAAACTTGTAAGCATGATATTGTTTGTAGTCGAAAGCGTTTGCGGGTATCCTAAATACAAAGTATTCCCCCGTACTTGATGACCTAAATGTTTCGGTAGGCAGACTGAAAGAAAAACCCATCTTATTCGAACTTCGTTCCCCTGGCTGACCAGTAACAGGACAAAGCAAGCCTCAGCACCAACATCAGAGTTCAATGTCACCCCAACACTAAACTGTATACACCTATATATCTCTCATGTCTTGCACTCACCGGCGCGGAACACCTCGCTGCAGCCGTCACAGCGCGAGGCGAACGCGGCATCGTAGCATCCAGCGCAGTAGACCTTCTCGGCCTTCGAGCCGAAAGGCTTGTCGACCAGCGATACCCGGCATTTGGCGCACAGGAAACACTGTTCATGCCAGTGTTTCTCTTTATACGAAAGATCCTGATCCATGATCAGTCAATTGAATGATTGGTTGACGGTGGACGCGCGCGGAAACACGAACGTCACGAGAATGGAACACACAGAGAGACAGAGAGACCAAACAGCGAATAAACAGGTCGATTCAGTTAGGTGGTCAACTCTGAACAATTTGCCCCCGATTAGGCTCAGATTCGTTTCGTTTCCAGCCTAGTATAACCTAGTATAACTAGCTCAACGGCACGTCTATATGAGGATTATCACGCGTAGGTAGGGGAGATCATTTGACTGGAACTGTGGGAGCCGGCGCAGAGCTACATAGATCGAATAACAATAATCCTACCTAGCGGCGTGCACAAGGCAAGGGTGAGATGATTAGTCATGGTTAGCTAGGTAGGCACTTTTCCGTTAGAGGCACCTTACGATGTGTATGCGGGCGTGTGTAGGCGTGTGGCTTTGTGTGTCCGGGTTTGTCGGTGTCAACCGGGTGAAAGTGACACACAAGTGTTAATACCGTGCCAATCAAGTGGATCTTGAATAGTAACCTCGAACGGCGAGCGGCGCCATTCGCTGCGTAATATTGCGGTCGTGTTATGCGGACGTACGCGTGGAGTGGAAGGGTGACGTGTTTGCGTACGTAAGCTTCAAGCATGATACAAAAATACCTTTGGGATTTCTCGAATTAGCGTAGCTGCTTGTGGAGATTAGATTCCATTGGTCCATGACATCTCTGAACAGTTCATTGCTGTTGGAACAGGTACGTCTTACTAAAGGTGTATTATAGCGTCCTTTTTTTTTCCCCCCGTTAAATAATGCTCCGAACAATTCCGTTATTCGATGACTGTGCCTTCTACTAATTACCTACGTACGATTATGATTATTATTATTGTTAGGCGTATGAATAGCTGATGCTTTGTGTTACCCAAAAAGATTTCGAAATTTGCACATGAGACATATAGTGAGATATTATATTTCGTCCGTGTGTCGAAACCTCTTGAGAAAACCGCCAATTTACCTATTTGTTGTGCACTCGCTCCAAGCATCATCGAACACCTTCGTTACTCTAATAATAATTGCTTAATTAGTTAATTTGCCCCTATAATCGTGTTCTCATTCTTTAAGCATTCCCTTCATCGCTCGTCGGGATAATTCCCACCTGTTCTCCCTCAATGGGACTAGAGACCTATGCAACTGATGTAGATTTGAACGAGATAATCTTAATAATTGCATTATACAATGCTTCACCGCAGCGAGCTAGAGTCAATCGATTACTAATGTTTGCTGCAACGTTCAACGTTCTCCAATGCGCTCAATGTAGGATGATCGTTCGGAGTTCCTCAAGGTCCCCTTTTGTGGTCAAGCTCGCCCTGGTCCCCTGGACACGAATCAGGGTTTGACACACGAACACGGAGAGACATAGAGCGAAGTGCTGACAAATAGATCGCACTAGAGAAGCACACACACACGCATATATATGTATATATATATATATATATATATATATATATATAGGTAGATAGATAGATGCGCCGCCTTCAGGCCAGAGCCCACTTGGCCGCGTTGCTGGCCCAGTTACAAATGGGTCGAGGAAAGATATTGAGAGGTCAAGTTAGCAGCGGCTAGAGGCGGCCAGGGCTCACATGTTCGCCCTTCAGGCAGCAGTCGCCCTTTGCCGCTAGTTCGCAACGGCCAAGACACAAACACCACACGGCAGCAGCTGAACAGCGGCCCCGTTTCCGTGCTACGGCTGCTAACTACCGCCGCTAGTAGAGAGGCGATGGCCGATACGAGCGGTCTGCTTTGGGACACCGCCGCCAGCGAACTCGAGCTGTTCGACATTAGCAGGATGTTCAGGGACAAGACAGCGCGAAGGAGAGCGAACGACTATCCGTTCGGTCGCTCGAATTCGTTCATTTTTCTTTCGGCTGGTGTTTAGACTCGAGCTGTTTTTCTTGCTGCGAGCAGCAACAGCGATTCTGGCCACAGAACGATTTTGGTAAAGCGCCGCCCGGGGATGACGCCCACGCGTTGACGCAGCGAACATCTCTTGGATATTTGACAAGAGTCACTCGAAACTTTGGCGATGGTTGCGAAGCAATGCGAAGTGGACACGATGGCGGCACATCTGTCATAAGGCAACTTCTAGTTCCCGCGATGTAGAACAGACTGTGGCAACAACAACGGGGTTGCAGAGTGCTGCGGTGGCGATCAAGCAGGGCTGGGTGAGCAAAGCTGCTTCAGCGTAAAATAGGCTCTCCGTTCTGTCAACTAGAGTTTGAGTAGGTTTAGCTCACACCGCAGTGAGCGGTCGTTGTCAGCAGCTTCTGGGTTGAAGAACCAGTCTGGAACACGAAAGGAATCTAGCTGTGCGCTTGGTTAGCCAGCTGATAGACTGAACGTTTGCCACGTGGCTCTATCTGACCACCTGAATCAGCGCAGGTTATGAACAGGGGCTAGCTTCCGCAGAGAGAAAACAACGGTTGTTGTGGCCCCAGTGTGGTTTTTATGTTCGCACTCGGAGGGATAGGCACATCTTGAAAAGGCAGCCGCGAATGTAACGGGGCCTCCGACAGCGATACAGGTGTGACGAGTGTGAATGCGAGTGTACGTAATGAACGTGGAGAATTTCTCACGACATTGTTTTACACAGTGCCCTCGTCTCAGCAGTAAGTCTACATTGCGGCTAATGCCTTTTGCAGCTCTTGTGGTTTCGTTGCTTGATACATTTAATGGCGCCTGAAATCAGGCCAATGTATCTCTACGAAGAGAAGATGCATGGGGCAACGGCAAGGTACGAGAATCGAAGTTGATGTAAATGACGACCGTTTTAGGGGCGAGCCTAGAGACACATTCAATTTCAGCTTTGTCGACAGCGAGGATTTAGCAGATTCAGGGTGACGTTGACCTCGCCGCGCACCATGGCAACGAATGGGCGACGTGCGACTCGTCGGCTGTCAGCTCAACGGATACAGGCACGAGCTCGTCGGCGTCTGACGACCGAATTATCTGAAGCAACCCCAGCGAGATTGGTCCAGTGACCACCAGGCCATATATGACCTACTCAGCATTGCTTATTTATGACCTGCAGAGGTCCCCCACAGCGTGCGGGACCTGGGCGGGCGCATCAAGATGAGCGGAAGAGACAACAGACCCCTCTACGATCCATCCATACGACTACAGGCCGATTTGTCCACCGATATTTTGTCCGCCGATATTTTGTCTGTCGACATCTGTGGACGTACGGATGACCCGATCATGTCACAAATGGACTGGCACTACACGAAATTGTAGGCCGTCTTCGGGCGCCGTTCAATAGGAACGTGTGTATTTTTTTTGGGCTCCTTTTCTGTTGTTATTATTCGGATTTGAAATTATACCTGGCTAACTATGCCTGCCCACATATATACGTATGATAGATTCAAAGGCAAAAGGCGGCATCATGCTCAAACAACCTAGTGCTTAGGTTAGTTTTCTTCTTTGTCGTTTTGGGACCATTTCATTCCTTGCTTCTATTCAATTAGCGGAGCTCAAAGTACGTATGTGTATATAATGGGCGATGGAACCGCCAGACTAGATGTGAGACGTGTTCATCGAGCTTCAGGTACCAGGATCAATTACGAGGGAGTCATTCGTGGGGAGCGGGGTCCGGCCGAGTCCTTCCGTCAGTAACTTAATCCAACCGTCCGCAAGCAACTAACCATAGCGGACATGGGGTGTCCTGCCGACTTCTTTGTCGGCTTTGTAGGCCGATGAATGATTAGGTCGAGATGACGTGTGAATGGTCCCTACGCGATGGTCCGAGCACGCTCGAGGAACCATCGTATATTAAGGCTGTGTGCCGGCCTCACGCGCGATGGACACTGAACAGAGCAGACACAAGAATAAAAGAAGTGTCTGTCCCTTCAGGGCCGCCACTAACGCGAGCGTTCATTTCGCCTATGAGAATTGTATGGGAAGCAGGGCTCTCCGTTGTGTAGGACTCTGTACTCTTTCATAGCACTGGGTGGGGTGGCGGAGTACGGTATACTGGGAGATGAGCTCCACGGCGGACCAAGTCACTGACGAGTTGAACTCCTCCGTCATCCGATCGGCGGGCAGACACACAGTGAGCCTCGGAGTGTGCGGCTCCGACCATAGGGTACGTCAAATTTTTCATTGCTCACCTCTATCTCTCTCTCTCTCGTTTCCTCTCGCAGTCTCTGAGGCACACCCGTCTGTATACACGCACACAGACCTATTGTACACGGCTGTCACCGCAGCCGATCTGAATGCCACCCTTCAATCTGCCAGGCCCACCAACACCTGCACCTCCATCCGAGTCCTGACCACCATCACCCCCTTGATTGAAAGAGCCTGAGCAGGCCTACCGATAAGGATAGGGAGAGATTTCATGTCGCCTCCTGCCCTTCGCGCCGGTTCATCACTCAACGTCTGGATCTGAGGGCGCCGCGGCAAGAGGCCCTGCTTGTGGCCCGGCTTTGTCGTCGATAGAATAGAGGGGGACCAATACTGAGGCTGTTAGGGCCTCGCCCTTAAACGCCACCCACCTCTGCGTCGATGAACGACGTCTGGAGATCGTTCGAAACCGGTTATTGACACGCCGCTGTTCGATTTTTTTCGAGCTGAGGACATGGGCGAAATGGATGATCTCGCAAATTATGTCATTAGCGTCATACGTGAGCACAGAGCTTTTATATTTATATAGAGGGAATCAGGTTGAAAGCAGGCTACACCCTGGGACCGCTTATACGAGGGGTAGTGCTTAATACAGGGTGTAAGCGAGTGCGAGCAAAGGGAAGTAGACTCGTTGACATGTAAACACCGGTGTGAAAAATTGAGTCGGGGTCAAGCTGGCGCCGATGATGGGGCACTTCCGGCGTCGTCGGATGAAGAAATGGCTTCAAGAGGCTTAATTATAAGTTGTGTTCTCATTATGGAGTGACTGGCCACTTAAGTAGATGATAACTTCTAATGACGAACGGGACTCGCATGACGCATGAAGAAGCTGCCGGAGGCAAGTTATCGACAAGTTAGCTTCTTCCGTGAGCTCGTTCACAGCTTGCGATTCGCTAAATTTTGTTCGTTGTCGAGATTTCCACCGCGCACTCCGTCAGTGGAATTTTCTTTTTCGGAGCGTGCTACTTGTTGTCTTTGAAGCGACGACAGAAATACTCCCGTGCATTTCGCTAGTGGGCCAAGAATTAAGCATCTATGGGATCACACGGGACGTCATCGTTACCGTCTCCTCTATGATGTTTCTTGAGGAGGCCGCATTTTGGGGGAGTGGTCCATTATGTCGCGCGACAACAACGATATGGGTCTGTCTGGCGTGCAGAGAATAGATTGACGCATGCAGCGTGCAATGGCAGTACGAGCGCGCACGAACCCCACGTTCTTGCTTCGTGTTCCTCGCTGAGGAGGCGGGCCGATGGCCCTCGGAGCGAGCTAGCCCCACCGGAAGTGCTCACCGTCCGCATATCCAATGCACCCCAACGGCCCATGGGCCCCGGGTCGAGACCGATGAAGCAGTTTCATCAGACAGATGGGTGGTTAGTTGGCCGTGTAGCGCGACCTGGGAGAGGTGTTTTGCGGATGCGTCGTCAGGGTGATATCGACTTGGTGTGCAGGACACGAAAACAACGATTCCGCAGCCAAATATAATAACTGGCCACCGGCGGCGTTTAGCAATCGCGGAAGTCTGACAACGCAGCCGACATAGCAATGAGGGACTAAATGGCCTGATGAATCGATGTCTTGTATAGCAAGGCACACGTAGCGAGGGGTCAAGAAAGCAACAATACAAGGAGAGATAGCGAGAGAAACAGCGCCTGCTGCCGCCGTTACAAGGAGACTCTATCTCGCCTGGCCAAGCTCAAGCAGAAGAAACCGATCGGGTTTCGCTAAAGGGGAGGAGGGGACGAGTGAGGAAAATTGAACCCGCAAATTAAAAAAAAAATTAAACCCCCTCAAATTTTAAGAAAATCGAACTCGCGAATTTTAAGAAATTTGAACCCGCAAATTTTAAAATTTTTAACCCGATTGCTCCGAGCGTCGGAACTAACGTTGCGAGAATGCGCCCGCATTGTATTCAGAATTATGGGTAGCGTCCAGAGTGGCCTGTTGGGAGCTGATGCCGATTGAACATGCGCTATGTTAATCGTCGAATGTACCGATTAATATGATCGGCTGAATCGCATGCACACACGTGTAATATACTAGATTTGAGATCTGAAACATGTGAAATGATCAGGTTTGCGATATGCCCGCTTTGCACACAACAACAACAACAACAACATGCATCTTCGTCATATTGCTGTTCTTCTAAGAGAATTAAGCAGTGAATGAAACCAAATATAGCAAAATACTGCCACACATCGTCGTTCGATTTTACACAAGTAAGCAAAAATAGACATACCTTGGAGTCAATTCCGATGGGCTTGGCACATTCATCGCACGAGTTGGCAAACACCTGCTCGTAACAGCGTACGCAATAGGGGTGCTCATCCCGGAGAACGTAGCGCTGGCCAGTGAGCGAGTCATCGCACTGCCAGCAGCAGAAATGGCCCGAGTGCCAGTCCTTGTTCATGGCTTTCGTGTACTCGCCGCTGAAGATCAACTGTGGGCCGGGAGAGGTCGAGCCGGCAGGAAACGGTAGACAACACGGAACCAACAAGGAAAGAAAAGAAGGCAAATTAAAAAAAAATAGCGAACGATCGTTAGAAATCTGTGTTCGTTAGATGACCGGAATTCGAGTTTGGTGTCGGCGGAAAACGTATTGAAAAACTCGCCAACGAGAGGGATGAGGTAAAGGTTTATTGGCTTATGAAAGGAAGTCGATTTTTTTCAATGCTTAAGTTCTTTTCTTATGTATGTGTGTGTGTTCTCACCGGGTCGCGGGACAACTCGTACCTGCGGCCTCCAGCTGTTTACAGCCAGAGACCACTTAGACATCGTCCAAGCCACCGGGGTGACACTATATTAAAGGGTTGTTTTTTTTATCAATATGTGACGAAATGTACATTAGCATCCCGGGATGTGTCGCGGCTGCGAGCTTCCGAAGGCGCTCTTATAGGTGAAGCAATAAATGTCTGACATGAAACAACTTACAACTGTTAGACCCCTGTCTGGCTATGCTGCGTAATGAGTACAGTTGTGGAGAACCTCAGAAGTATACATGGTATTACAACAACATAACTGAATCGTATGTTATTAATATTTATTATTATTATTATCATTATTATTATTATCACCATTATAATTAATCTCATTATCATAATTAGGTGGCACCATGGCGAATCGTCCGCGAGACCTATAAATAGAAGCTTTCGTTTCTTTCCAGTACTTCCTGTGTACTTTCTGTGTACTTCCACGACGTTCACAGGGCGAGAAGCAGTTCGCAAGTGGACAAATGATGTTCATGGACATCCCTCTGTGTCTGTCTGTGTATTTGCGGCCTGATTGGTAACTTTCCTTAGCGGTGCTTGTGCCTATGAATGAAGGGACACTACCCCCCCCACAAAGTGTTGGTTCGCACTGGGCGCGAACCGGTGGAACCTGCCCAAGGTACTTGTTGTCCTTGGTCAGATATGCATGTACCCACAGGGAGAAGGATTCGAATGCCGACAACAACGACACCGAGCGTGTGGCAAAGTGCAGAGGGACACTGCGAAGGCCGTGTGGCGATGTGTGTTCCTCGCCGCGGGGGCCGGACTTGGCTAGGGACCACTCTAGACCCATTGTCCAGACTGGGCCTGGACAGGCCGAGAGCAAACAGCGTATTCGCCTCTTCTGCACGGGTGGCGTCCGCGCGCTCCTAGCTACCTGGCTAGTTGGGATCTCCGCTGGCACTGTCTAGGCCTCGGGCCGCTCTCCGGCTCGCTCAGACAGTTGTGCTTGTCCTTCGCAGCAGTAGCTAGAGCCGGAGTAGCTCACCGTGCACTCTTCGGCACGACGCAGTCGGCCAACCAGCCCGTGCAGCGGTAAAGGCCAGCCAAGCAAAGGCCGCCACAGCCCCATTATCCCGTCCCGGACTCCGAGGGGAATTATTAAGCGAGTGGAGTCCAAGGACGGTTGTAAAGATCTCTTCCAACCAACAACGTGCCTATCCACTAGATCAAATAGCCAAACAGGGCCACCGCCGCCGCCAGAAAAAGCGGCTGCGGCAGAGTGCACCGACCTGACCTTACTTCGTTATTCCCACAGTAGTGTTCAAGTCGATGCTGTTCGTCTAAACCCGCACAGGCCTGAGCCGCGTTTGCTAGAAGTAACTTCGGGAGAAAGGGTTTCATCGGGTGCGGATGCTGCTAATACGGTCGGCTCCTCGATACTAAACCGAAAAGAATAGTGCCCTTCGATGGAAGCGCCGCGAACCCAGTAGCACTTGCTCAGCCACGTTGCTAAGGGCCGTTCATTGAATGCGAAGTGGTTCTGCTCTCGCTGTAAATACTACCGAGACACCATAAGACAGCGGATCGAGCAGCCGCTCCAGCGCCTCGTTCGATGTAGGCCCAATGTGTGGATGGTAACTGAAGCCGATACAGGCCAGGCGAGCGTCATTGAGAGTCGTTTTCTTTATCAACGACATAGGAATACGACTATTTATCGTTCAAGAAGCGAAGACGCGTTTGTTTCAATCGTCTGTTTCTGTTAACTTCGGTCGACCCCAATCAGATTCACGTTCGATTGCCGCTCGATAGCAGCTCTCTATTTCTACTTGAATTTGTCTAATCCGGCCCTCCTTTACGGACGATGCACACCATTGGGAGAGACCAACGATCTGACACTTTGACGAGTGTAATTCCGCATAAAGTTCAGCTGCTTTTATATATGTTCGCGTTATTTCTTGTTGGGCATTGCGAATTGCTTTCAAAGGCGTTGTCTGTACAAAGTGTTTTCGACACAGAAAACATATCTAACGACATGGTTAGCAATGAGGGCAAAGCTCTCTCTCCTTACAACTGCAAAGGGCTAGTTTTTTAGCCAGCGAAGAAACAAATATTAATTAGTCAGCCGTACGACGGCAGTGTCACTTCCGGGAAAAGCAAGTGCTGGCAACCTGGAAGCTAGCTCCTATATACGCACAGTATAGAAGGTGAAACAGATTCAAGTATTCGATGTAAGCCCCAAGAGGAGTTTTCTCTCACACGCCTCTAGAAAGGTTGAAGGACTGGTAGTGTAGACCTCGGCCGGCTTAAGGCCCCCGGCCAGCGGTCCCCGCGCTCGACTCTCATATTCGCCCTCGTGTCGAGTTCCGGCATGTATAGTCGCCTGGGAAGTTCCATCGCGACATCGAGATGCTCGTCTAATCATGTTATTATATATAGACCTCTCCCTATCGGCACGAGGGGCCTTCCTCTCCGTGCAACAATGCCAGCGCGGGCAAGTTGAAGAGGTCTCGGGCACGTTAAGCGGCCACGAAGCTAAATGCCGCTAGAGTGAGACACAGCCAGGGTAAAAGAGATGGGCACTTAGCCTCCTCGTCACACTGACCTACAAATGCGTCTATGGGAGAAGCCGTGCGCCGGAGAGGAACAACAAATGATCAGGTGAAAACAGAGCGCGACACAGCACAAGGTGATGCCATCCGCCACTTTGTCGAGTTAACTAATTGCTAAATGAGTTAACTACCACGGTGAGTAGCGCCATCGATGCCACGGGATGGAGAGCTAGCTTACAGCGGAGTTACAACTTTCTCCAACGCGAAACCGGTCGCGTGTCGACCTTGCGGCCGGTCCATTCGAGCAAAGGATACAGCTTCCGAATGAGCTGAGCTCGCCGATACGTGTGCACTGCCAAACGGTGGCCTTCATACATGCGCTCGCGCCGGATCAGCCGCGGGACGGCAGCTTGAGGCCATACATTGTATTATGCCTCTTCCGCACGCAGATGCTTGCATACTGTCCGGTGATAGGAGAAGCCAAAGGAACACTATACCCTTTTGGCGTACAAGTTCCTATCGTCGGGCCGCATCCGTTCAGTGACTCAGCTTGAGCATTGCAAGCTGCCAACGAACGACGACTACAGCCGGTGAACTCTCAAATATAGGTCGTTCGAAATAGGGTAGCTGATGTTGAGGAAACGCAGACTTTTCTAACTCGGTCCATTGGGTTACACAGTATCCGGCTCGGCCTCTGAACTCGCGACCAATGGACGATCTCTCAGCTCGGTGCTGCTAGATACATCCAAACGCTTACCTGCATCGTGCTTGATTAATTTCACTGAATTTCCTCGCTCCCCAGCTTCTCTTTGCGCGCTTTCTCGCTCTCTCTATTATAGGCGTTTTACGATGTGCAAGAAGATGCCTTGGGACGAGGAGTACTCTAGCGATGAGCTCGATAGAACGATTCGAATAATAGTATCTGTTTCACACGTAACCGGTCGTCTGAGCTATTCTTTGTCATGAGGGCATCAATCGCCCTGAAATGTATTGTCGCCCAGGATTATTCCTTCAATCCTCTCTATGTCGAAGTATAACATGGTAGCATATGAGCGTTTACCCGACGAGATGTTAAACAGGCAGCTGAGAGGATAAAGCGAACAAAGGTTATGCTTGGGCAAAAATGAGTTTACGTATTTACGTGTCACACGCACATCGCGCGTAGATGGCGACTACCCGTTCATGATATAGGTAAGCTCGATGACAGAGTGACACGCACGACGTTTTGCATCGATGATATATATATATATATATGTATGTAAGGGTATGTATATATGCGTACATATGTATATATATATATATATATATATATATAAGGAAAAGTACAGCCTCTTGGAATGAGCCAGCCTAAAGACGGCAACCATAGGTTCATGGTCCCTGCTCTTCATTCATGGTCAGCGCTGTGGCTCTCTGGAACAAAGAAAAGCGCCTCGTCCAAACGAGACGGCACAAGCGCACGTTGGTCATTCGCGAGACAGAGACGTTCCACAGATAGCCGTTATTGCTCACGCCGCTCCTAATAAGGACCGCCGTCCTGATTCTACTACATCAGGCGCGTCAGTCTGCAGCCATCTGAACACCATACGACCAGCGTCACCAACTTTATAGACCATGGCCTAGAGAACGAGAGACAGAGAGAGAGAGAGAGAGAGAGAGAGAGAGAGAGAGAGAGAGTGACATTCCCGACGTTTCGTCGGTGCGGCCTCCGCAGGCGAACCGCCGCGACTCAACTAGCTACCGGGTTAATAGCGTGGGGCTATAAAATGAAGTGGAAAAATAGACAGTTACAAAAAGATCGCATTCGAGCATAGGGCCGTCGCGTCTGGCCATTCTGGCAGCTGGTAGCGGTCTCAGCAGTTGTTCTGTGCCGAGGGCGTAGAACTGTTACTGCATCGCTGCCTGCGGCTACTTTGCATGTTCCGCCTTTGGGTGAAGCTTGCAACAGAGGCTTCTAATATGTCTACCTAGCACTGCTTGGTATAATACTGACGCGGAAGACGGGCCACTGCAACTATAGGCTTTTGGGCGCGGACCGAACTCAATAGATAGCGCCCGAGATGTAGCAGCTCTGTTAGTGACCGGTGTCGGGCGACTGTTTTGGCGGAGGCAAGCACTAGGCGTCTCGAAAATTTCTAGTGGCCTCATCAACTTGTCAAGCTGGTTAATGCTTGCTATACTACCACCACCACTCTCGGCGGATGCCAGACGCTTCCCGCTAGCGCATTCGTACGTATATAACAAACAAATGCGTTGAATCAGATTGGTTTTCCGGGGGGGGACTCACCCAGCCAGCGACGGGGCGGGTTTAACTGCGCGAATCGGGATATGAGGCAGTGACGGCTGTCGTCGGTCAGTCTTAACTCCGCCTCGAGGCAGGCAAGTCCGATCGTGTGACTGTGGCCTGCAAGATTCGGACCCGGGCCTAACGAATCACCTAACGAATGCCTTCGTTTATTGTTCGCTCTGATTCGAGGTTAGGTAGATATGAGAATATGTATGTCATTCCGCTGCGCAATGATGAGATTTTTGGTGCCGTGTTGAAGGGGCACCCAGGGGCCTTTGCCCGATATGCTCGCGAACGAAGCACTAACCCAAGACAAGGCAAGACAGCGGGGTTTGTTTGCTGTCCGTTGAAATGTCTACTGCACAAACGTGGAACGGAGCGACCACTACAGAGGTCAACAAGATACGATGCACTCAACCAAAAACCTTGAGCCTCGTATTGTATCAGAACAATCGTATTTCGTAAATTCATCCGACGATAGCTAGACTCATTGATGGGCCGGGCCACAGATAATATCTAGCGATATCCGGGCGTAGATATCACGCTCGCTTCCGGCTGCGCGATCATATAATCCGTTCGTCTTAATGAGGCTCTGTTCGTATCGCCATGCCAGCCGGATGGCATCAAATAATCAATACTGATGATGAACAAGGAAAAGCGATTCTCTTCAATTCCGCCGCATCCCACTATGTACTCCACGAACTGCACCCCTACGCCGACAGGCGACGTCCTTTATATAACAGTGTGCCGAAGTGTACAGCACCCTAGACATGTCAAGCGGGCATCGAAGCCAGCACACGTACATCTCCTTGCGAAGCGCTGCGCGACTCCGGGTCGTACGCGGAGCCGGTTTCCGAGCCACCGCCCTCTTCGCTCGTTTCCACTGTGACCTTCTTGACTTTCTTCACCTTCTTGACGCGGGTGACCACTTCCTCAGACATTGTCACCGGTCAGCTGCTTCCGTCTACGCTGCTACCGACAATCAATCCGCACACTATGGTCGAATGGCAAACCACAACCGCTTCTGGCTCTCCGGGAGGTGATTCCAGGACACCTTTTTCTGTCGTCTCGATGTGGACCGGTGGGACGTTCCGACCGAACGAAGCTCTTCGCTGTTCAACACCACTGCACACCGGAGGACACAGACCAGCGCCGCTCGACAGGCACGAGAACAAGCAGCGCAGGGCGGCCGGCGGTCGGGGACTTAACCGGCTGGCCAGCTAGCAGACGCAAGGAGGTGATCTTCCCCATGGAGGCCTATGGTCGAGTGGTCTCGGGAGAGGACTCGCTGAGGGCGGAGGGTGGGAACGGCGGGCAGGCGACCACCAGCCGCACCAGTGCCACCGGACGAGCCGGCGGTGGCGATTGCCGAGGCGCCGCAGAGCCACCACGATCTCAGACCAGCACATACACACACACACACACATATATATATATATATATATATACATATATACAGACACCCACAGCCAGACAAACACGCGAGCGCCAGGACTTTGCTGGAGACGCGAAACCCATCGGTTCGCCGGGGGCCTCGGCCGGCCCAGCCCGCGACGACGGCGGGCGAGCCTTTTGCCTGCGCAGGAAATAAAATGTTGCCACGTCGACGCATATTGACATCGTCGTCCACCCAGGACAGCAGTCGAAGCAGAAACGGCTGCGCGTCTGAGATCCTCGACAGATCGGGCTAGCCCAGAGAGGCAAGCGGCAAGCTGGGCCCACTTTTCCGCCTATATGCAATATGGCCGGGATGACATAGCCCGCATACATACAGAGCAAGCACATATATCGTGGGAGGACGTGCTGCCGTTTCCGTACGGGGCAGTCTCCGTTGCAGGCGGCCGGTTAGCAGTTAGCCCACTGCCACGATCGGCTGTGTACGAGAGCACATGACCTCTGGGCAGATGAGGTGGGCCTCGTCAACCTCGACGGCGGCGACGGTGAAAGTTGCTGGCTGGTCTGAACTCGAGACGGAGTGTAACCCGACGCGAGTCAAGACATAGCCGCTGTATCATGAAGAACGACAGCTATTAACGGCTGTGTTACGAGTGGCCCGATCGGGGCGCGCGTCATGCCGAAGGCGGAGGCGATTCTAAGTGGCGAATCGCTGACACCGTTTGCTGACAATGCCGCTCGAAGGATTCGAGAACTGGATACAGCCGTAGTAAGGGTACTATACGGTGCGAACCCTTAACTAGACTTAGTAAAACATTACATTGCCGTAAACTCTCTGATACAGATCGCTTTTGTATTCTGAGGGCTGTCTCCTTTCATGTACATACATACATATATATATATATATATATACGACTTGTTGCTGTTCAACTGGAAGTCACCATTTGTGGGCGGACATGTCTTCGCATGAAGAACTCACCAGCCCTTGCGAGATTCATAGTAAAATCGTTACATGAACTACTTCAGCCCCGGGGATGATGTCAGGTCATCAGTCTTTAGTTGTTACGAGTAGGCAACGAATCGGTGTCGCACACCGATTCGCACTGCGTGACGTTCCATAGACAAGCCATAGAAAAGCCATGGAAAGTCGAAAGCCTACGGTCATCCTGTTTCGTAGAATCGATGTCTTCTTCTTAGAAACCGATTCGATAACCGTTCCCATTTCCTCGCTAATCACACCCAACAAGAGACATTCCGAACGTCTCTAAAGTCTAGGGCCTAGAGGCGGGGTTCAGCTTTTCGGCTGGGTCCTTTCTTTTGGGCCTGGCCTAGTTCACACCGAAAATAGGCCGTCTGCTTCTCATCGGCTCCTCATCTTCCTCAGGCTTCTACCGTCATCGACCATTCGACGACGTGTCCCACGTCATTGTGACGTGGCTACGCGTCGGCTGTCTTCACTGGACGGACGACATTGACCATCGAGCAACAGACGGTGAGGACTCCGCAGGAATTAGCTGAAGGTAAAACTTTCTTGGCCAGAATCTCTCTCTTGTACACAGCTGAGATCCGCACAGACAGGTCCGTATCGACCTGCCTGTGCGCATCACACAACATATATGCACGCAAGCTTTCAGTACATATATATATATATATATATATATATATATAGTATATACAGAGAGAGAGAGAGACTGTTCGTGTGCAAGCATCGAACGCGGAAAGCTGTTCGCCGACTGAATGAATGTGGCCTGATTTCTTCCAGAGCTTTATGTGGTCTGTGCATGTGTAGGACCAGCTGTGCGCTCGGTGGTGGATAAAGACAGTCTCGTCTATTGCACGAGTCGTTGCCTCGATGGCCAACTCGTCCGTTGCTGCATCTGCGGCGCAACAGACATCGTCTGCAAATCGCTTCGAACAACGAAAGCCACCTTCCGTAGCCACGATCAATTTCCCTCTATCTTCTACTCACTACAGGAGATTTCGCTTCAGCGAGGTGGCGTCGAAGCACAGAGCAGGCCTACCGTGGCCATTGCCCGGTGTATTCATATAAACAGTGTTGCAGACGTCTCCTGCATGATGACCTTGGCTCAAGATAACCATAATAATAATAAGAATAATCAAAATAACAACAACTGCAACTGCTACCACAGCTACAGGCATCGTAATATCGGAATTAACAATAATCATAATATCAGAGAAATAATGTCAGACGTGAAATCTCAATCCACTAAACTTTCCGTCGGATTTTCTCATTCGTTTGAATCTATGAGTTGTACAGTGTACATATATAGACACACACACACGCACGCACAAGCAACCAAACACGTTGTGCACATTCACCGTGTCGTTTGTGATCGTTAAGCGCTAAACCGATAATGGATCCCGCGCGGCTCGTACCGAGCGCTCGCTGTGTGGCATGCCACACTGTGACGTACTTGACAACTATATCTTGTGTCTTGCCCATAGTGATTAGCATAGGTGCACCATAGGGTTTATCGAGGAAGACGACGTCGACGTCGTGGACGGCGCACGTTAACAGCGTACGCACCGGCGTACGATATTGTATCGTAAAACGCGCCCGGCTTGGCGCTTGCCTATAATCCGACTCGCACGATGTGAAACGCGGACATTTCTATGGTACTTTAGTTCATTGAGTCGACGATAACAGGTCGCCAATCTCGAAGTCAACCGACGAAGTCCTGCCTCGTTCGTTAAGCTTTGGCTGTGCCACGAACTGCTAAGGGTATTCGAAGCACACGGAAGCGTCGATAGTGCATACGTCAACACATGGCATATATATATATATACATATATATATATATGCGCCCTTGCTTCGGCTCAAAGCGAAAGTTCGGACTATTGACTTGGGAAATACAGAGAGACACACGCGCACACATGTACAAATCACTACAAAATGTCTCGCCAATGTCATCTCCGTTCGTCCTCAAACGAATCCACCTGACCACCCATTGCCATTGCATCGCCGTGACCCTGCCGGCGTGCCGAGATTCGACAGCGATGTATTTGTCACATACAAACAAGCAAGCATAGCACAGCACAGCATATGCCCGCTGTGGCTGGACACGTTCGTACGGGAGGCACACGCCAGCGTCCGGGTTGTTGTTGTTGTTGTTGTCGCCGACGAAAAATTTGAAATTTGTCGCAATGGCAACAACGATTGTCGATGAAAACGACGATTGTCTCAAGCCGTAAATTAGTAAATAAATAAATAGCAATGAAATGTATAGTCGTAAACCCCGTCTCGGCTCATCGTCCGGGCTTCGCCGTACAGCTCGGTTCGATTAGTAGCCATTCGCCGGGCTGGCTGGTCGCTAACTGACGCGCTGCTCGTAGATCGTCAGAAACTCAACGAGCCGATCATCTCATTCATCAACGCGACAACGCGACTATTATTCAATATCACTTCTATATACGCTACATGTGTCAACATCTGTGGGGGGGGGGGGGAGAGATGTCTGCAGACGGCTGCCAGCCGGGACAGTCGCAACGAAACTGAGCGGAGACTATGGTGCATGCCAGCCAGCGGACAGCAGCGAAGACAACAACAGCAGCAATAATGATGATAATAATAATCATGAAAATCATAATGAGATACTAATATCGTCATGCAATAATCACGGTACGACTACACGTCTCGAGGTCTGGGCGGAACAACAGATCTATCCCGCGTGTACCGTGTCAAGGACCCATGTCGAAGTGCACGTTGTCGTACGGGTAGTGGCTATGGCCATTGTGCGGCCGTGTACATCATCATATTGTTGTTTGTATTATAATCATATAAGTGTCATAGAATCAGCAAACGGCGCCCGGTTGGTTATTCACTTACGCGAGGGGAGGTCGCGTCTTGTCGGCTGCGACTCCAGCTATAATATAATAGCCATGAGTTGAGCGCAGACGCAGCGAAACGCTCGACTTCCGCGATCTGTTATTATTCGATTCGACGCGAGCAAACCACGCGTGGATCAGAGACGTCGCCAGCTATCGGTATCAAAGAGCAGAGCGTTCAGTGGAGCGGCATTGACTCGGCCCAGACCTCGACTTGATCATCGTCGCTCCTGCCGGTCGCGAAAGCCGCGGGAAGCAGGAAGCAGCCAGCGGTGAACGAGAAATTAGCGGATTTATCTAATTTTCCACTAAGATCTATTCATCCACTCGTTCATTGTTGGTGCTGCGCAACGATTCGGCGGTGGCGGCAAGGCGCCACCCGGCCGAACTCGCGTGGAGAGAGCCAGAGAAAAGATGCTGGCCTGTGGACCCGACGAATTGGCGGACCCCATCTTTGCATGGTGTCTGCACGCGTGTATGCGTGTATGCGTGCGCCGACAGCGGATGACCTCCACTGGCACTTTTATGGGCAACGCTTGCAGTTTTTAGCACAGAGAAATGGCGGCTGGTCGATGCTGGTCGACGATATTCGGCCTTCGGAAGGAACCCTGACCATTTGCTGTTCATCATCAACAGAGGCAAGCTAACAGCGGCGCCAAATGAGCCCATAATTAATACAATCGTGTTGTATAGCCTAGTAAGGATTAGCATTGCAGCGCCGTTTGTCGTCCAATCGGTCGCTGACACCCCCAGAATCCGAAGCAATCAAAAGCCACGTGGGTCAGCTGGAGGAACGAGTACCTCGCACACGAACGTCAACGACAATTTTAGACGGGTCGCTTAAGCTTTCCATATGATGGTCAATGGTCGTCTAAGGGCTGATTTGCATCATGCCAACATGTCCTCGAATCCTTCGACAGCACCTTCGAAAATAGGAGCTTCCAATTTGTGGCTGCAACGTAACACGTAAGCCAGCGGGAATTAAATACGAAATAGCGCAATGTTCACAAATAGAGACAAATGCTAGCAAAGTTGTCGTCGACGGCCCACCTCGACGTCGCCATAATCGTTCTGCTTAGTCGTGGTTCTGCTGTGTTGTTGTGTTGTTGTTGTTGCTGTTGTTACTGTCGTTACTACTGTTATCAATCGCTCGGCGACTCCGCCGCGAATTCTGCTTCTTGAATCCTTCTTGAATTCTATGTGTACCCCATGTTAGTGTCGCGACAGAACAACTAACCGACCACAATAGTCGAAGAAACAGATATCGAAACTTGGTAGAAAAGCGAAATCCAACAGCTATCAAAGCTACAATTGTCACTGTAAACCTCAATCAGTGGAGGTTGTAAACCTCAATCCCTCAACGCGGGATTGCTATTCAGTAGAGTATTAAGTATGGCCACGAATCCGTGGCCCGCTCTCGGCCGTCTATCAATCTATCGATTTATCGAATTTCCACCATGTCCCATGATTATGGTTGCTGTGTGCATTTGCCTGATACCGATTAGATAGTTCACCTTTTTCCTGATATCTTCGCGCATATCCTCGACCATCCGATCCAGTTCTGGGTCACTTGCTTTCTGCGCCATCGTGTACGCTCGCGTGTACCGTGGCGTATCGATCTGCTTAGCCTGGTGAGCGTGAGGCTCGCTCATTCTCTGTTGTATTACGTCAATAATCTATGCACTTCTCACTTAGCTGTCAGCGACCAACATATGTAAGGACAATCGATACGAGGTCTCCCATAGGACAAGCCGGGTCGACAGCATAGCATCTATAAGCTGGGGACAGACGCTCCGGGCAACACAGAACACACAGCGATCAGATGGACGGATCTATCGGTGTCGTATCAATTCTATTCCTAAGTTCTCTTTGGCTTCTCCCTGTAGATTGGGTCGAGGCTGCGTTTCCAATTGTCTCCCGATAATGCAATGCGATGCGCCTCAGCATCGCTGTATCCGTTGTCCTGCTCGGCGACAGATCGTTCGTTTCGAAGGGGACAGGGACAGAATGAGCGGATTGGTGGCAGATTTAATTCTTTGGTGGTGACGCCAGGCCGCTTCTGGCCGCCGGCGGGCTTCTGGCTGCTTGTGTTTGGCAACAGTCGAAATTCGGCGAATGGAAATCACACTTCACTGCTCGACCTCATCTGTTATGGCACACAGAAAAATTGAAAGTCAGTCAGTTGTAGCCGCTGAGCAGCTGATCGCGTATGAGCGATATGCTGAACTCCGATACGGTGAGCTGATCCGGCAGGTTTTCGCGCTCGGAAACACAGCGGGCGTACGCAGCAGTACGTATGCTGGCCGTTACCCAGTATCTCGGGGCGTGGATAGTCGTTCGCGATCAGCTTGATGATGTGTGCGGCAGCCGACGGCACTCTTGGTGATTAGCGGTCGCAACCCGACTTATGGCACTTACGGTTACTATCATCATCATCATTATTATTATTACTATTATTATTATTAAATAATAATATTAACAACGTGATGACGGGATTTTGCCGTCCTGAACGAGCAGCCGAAATAATGAATCCGACGCGGGTAGCACCTGCTCGCGTCACCTATTGCTCCGCTATCGAAACCCACTCGCTATTATCTCAGCTTGCGGCGATCATTAACACTCGTATATTTGCCCCCGTTCGGCTCGTCAACAGGCTCACACCCCCAAGACACTTGGCTAACCAACTCGCGTTAGGTTGCTGCACGGTACAGCCGCGGCAACGGCGCCGCCCGTGCTCGGGATCACCTCCTCGGCACGAAACCCTTCTCGTCACCTTCATCAAAACAGCAGCCGAGTCAATATCGTCATCAGTTGCAGCTGACGTCCAGAGGAGAATGAACGGCCGAACAGGAATGGGTCCCACCTTTGGGGTCCGCCGTGTCCGCCGCCAACTTCAAGGGTATTGAGCACGAACAGCGCCTTCCTGAGGAGGCCAACCCGTTCGTCTCCACCTTCTTGTCGTTTTGTTGTTCTTGCTATTGGTGCTGCTGTTGCTGTTGTTACCGACTTCCGCCGTTTCGTCACCGGTGTCTTCCTTGCCGTAAACAGTTATCCGCCGAGATATCGGTGGTGACGCCACATACACAAACACGAGGTGGGGGATCCCTCTGCCTGGACCCCTTCACCAGGTTCGTTTCGCGGTCCCGCTACACCTGAACTTCACCTATGTTTCACTGTGGACTTCTTCCTCGCCGCCGTTCTAGCTTATATCCTCATTCCACGGCCACATTTCACCACTAGCACCACATGGCAGGGTATACGATGCACGCTCGCGTTGGGCTTCCGCGCCTGCGTCACCACGACGGCACCGTGGCCACTGCCGGGTCCGGTCTGGTCACGCGGTCGCAGATCGCTGCAGCGGATAGCGCCAGAAGTGAAGCGAACGCCAGCGCTGAGATGTACGACGGCTCTGTCCGCGCCGACGCCGATGTCGCCGCTGGACGCTCCACCCGTAGGGATTACACGGTAGGCAGCGGCGGCGACGGCGGCAGGTGCCACCTACTTCTAGCGACGAATCGAAGCTAACAACAGCTCTCCGGTCCAGCAAGCAACAAGAGCGGCGGAGCTCCGCGTACGGCGAGGCGAATGCATGCGCCGCGTTCTCCGTCTCAACACAGTCAACGCTGGACCATTGCGGCTGACCAGCGGCATCAGTCCATCAGCCGTTGCTGTTCTTGCTGCTGCTGCTGCTGTTATGATTGCGCTGCTAGTGCTGCAACTGCTGGCGCTGCGAAGATCGTTGCTAAGCCGGTAACTGCACTCAACCATAATAGTAGCAGTCTTGTTACAATCACTTCGCCTGTCCAGTGAGCGGCGAACGCCAACCGAGCCGCTGGCGTCGCAGGAGCCCGCGGTCGCAGAGCGAAGGTCCACCGGCCGCCGCTGTCGCCGCCGTACACGTTTCTGATTGTTGCCAGCTTCCACTCCCGTCAGGGTGTTGTGTCGGAACGACCGACCCAGCGTACGCAAGTGTACATATATATATATGTATATATATATATATATATATATATATACACACACACACAATACTCTTTCTTCGGTACAACTCGCCAGAACCCTCCGGTACGAGCTCCGCTCAGCGCCGCGCACCAGACGCCCTTCTAACGTGCTCCGTTGGCAGCAGCCGCAGCACCAGCACCAGTCGTGGCTGCTGACGATTGCGGCAACGATTTTGCGATTCTACGCTTTCGGTGCACGGCTCTTTGCGCTCGTCATCTTCGGCTCGTCATCTTGTTCTGCCACCGCCGCCGAACTCTCACAGCTCCTCGAACTTCGCTCTTGTTTCTGTCTTCGAACGAACGACCCTCGCTCTCAGTTTCCCTCCTCGCGGCCGCGTCCAGTCGCCTTAACGCTGGAAGTGCTGTTTCCGCTCCCGCTCGAGTAGTTGTCAGGCTGCTCGCCGCCAGCGCGACTCGTCGGCTCCTTCAGGTTCGACCCGTTCAGGCTGACATCGCGCGGCAGGCCCTTCATCCAATAGCATCTCAATGGCGACGGCGGCAGCGGCGGCAGCGGCGGCGGCCCACTCGGCCACAACGCGCGGCGATTGCTCGAGCAGCTACAACGTCGTCATCGATAGCCATTCAGCGGCTATGCAGCCGTTGGCGCGTTCTGCAGCACCGCTTATGGCCAATGCCGAACTTCGACGGCAGCCCTGACGGTGGCTCTGTTTACGTTGACGGGCCGGATACGTGAAGCAACGGACGCCAGCCCACGTATGTCTCTGACGCCGATTCTGTCGATCTGACCAGCTAACTGGTCGACGTCATCTTCTTCTGTGTCGACATTTTCGCACTGGTGCGCGCCACTGCCGTAGTCATACACATAGTGCGTGTGCGATTGTATCGGAGTGCCGGGTGGCGAGAGGCGGTCTGTTTTACCGATCGGACAAACCGAATGTAGTGGTGCTGGTTACGGCGGCGCTGCGATGATTTGCTCACAGGACTGAGCAGGGATGGCAGTTGGAATACATATATGTATATATGTATTCCAACTCCGCAATATATATATATATGTATATATATATATATATATATATATCGCAAGCCCCCAAACGGTGGTACAATTCCGTCACTGGCTCTATCGAGAATCAAGACCCACCGCAGCTTGCGTTCAACTTTAACGCTTGATCGTACCGCTGTTGTTTCTGCCGCCGAAGACGCCCTGTGCGAGCACGATACGCATCCGCGCGACCGCTGTGTGGCGTCCCACGAGGCATCCGTTGCACCGTCAACGTACGCGGTTTTTCCAAGTCTACAGTGAACTGACAGCGCCGAGAACTCTCGCGCACTCTCGATTCGCGGCAGCACAATCGTATCTCTGCACAAATGCTGTTATTGTATTATAATATGGTAGTCGGCAGCCGCTGGCTGATTCCGAGGATTGACATTCGCGGTACACTTGAAGGCTCTCAGCCGCACGCAACAACGCACGACGCATACAGACGAGCTTGCTCGTTGCAACCCCGCGAATTTCAAGTCTCTTTCTCGCTCTCTCTATCTCTCTCTTATTATCCCGTTCTAAATCTCACCGTCTCCCGGCCTCCTCGGCTTCCTGCTTGGGGATGACATTGCTGCGAGCAATATGGGCCCTGATCACCCGACGAGACGATCAACCCCTCAAGGAATTCACGTGGTCCAATCAAGCGAAACGCCAGTGGAGAAAGACGCGCACCGGTTGTCGCCGCGAAGATGACAGCTCCGTCTGCACACAACGCACCGATCGAGGTCTTGTTCCGAGGTCTTGTTGGTGGGCCGCTGACGCCGCGGCTCAGATCTGCAGCAGATCCCGTTGTCTTCCGCCGGTTAGGTGACCACTGGTGGCGGTCAATTGCTGCCGGCTCCGCCGCCGCGCAACGCGCTCGCTTCGTCCGAATCGAGAACAACGGCCCAGCTGGAGGAATAGTCTATATATATATATATATATATATATATATATATATATATATATATAGATATATAGGTCCAGTCGATGAACTAGATTCGCGACTAGCGGCAGTGGCACCACGAGATATCGACACACAGCACGGCTACGTATGGAGCTAACGGCACCGAGCTGCAATCCGACCGGGTGGCCAGGCGAATGCCGTCGTCGCTGCGGCTGCTTGCGCTCGCCGAACTGCCTGGTTCGTTTGCCGACTCCGCCGCGCGCGAGCAGCGACTGCCCCAGCGACCGCCGTGCGTCAACCTATTGCGCCAGGGATGTCGAACCGCTCGATGTCACAGCTACCACCACCACCACTATTGAGCGTCCACTTCGCGATCGTGTCGTGGCCTTTCACCGGTGGCTATTTGTCGTCGTCGTTGTCGTCAACGTTGACGTGATGTGCGGCGTTGCCCATAAAGCGGCAACGGGAACGACATTAGCGGCGGTGGCGCCGCGGCCGGCGACACACAGCGCCGGTAACAGCGGTAGCGGCCGTCGTTAGGCTAGGCTATGACATGCAGCCGCCGCCGCCGCCGCCGTCGTCGTCATAGTCGTCAGGGACCGTACGAGGGCCTGCGGCCGGTCACTGGGCCTTGTTTTCGGATCGAAGGGAGAGGGCCCTCCGTCCGCTGGCTCAAGGACAGGTGACGAACGGAACAACTGAGCAAGAGGCGGACAGGCAGCTGACAGCGCGATACTTCGACGGATCGCTCGGCCAGCGCCTGTGGAGATTGCCGATCCAGCCGAGCTTATGGGTGGTAGTCGCCGGCAATGCGACTTTCCACGGCTAGCGGTTCGTCTGCTGCTGCTGCGGTCGCCTCTGCCGCTGCTGGTACCGTTCTGTTCGGTGGCACGGCCAGAAGCAATGGTCATTGTGGATGTGTGTGTGTGTGTCTCTCGACCGGAAAGGCCGCGCGTGGATACGGCGGCTATGCACGGGTGTGGATTTGATTGAACAAAATGTCATAGACAACCTGCCACCGTGCCGACGATCAGGGAGCCAGAGGGAGAAGTATATAATGGTGATCCGATGATGACCCGCTGGTGATCCGATAATCATGCGATTGGTGGATAGCAGCCGCTCGCGCGAGCCGAACAAATAGATTAACGCGTAGGTAGCACGACGCCCCAATGTCGGCTCAAGGACGAACGCTTACGAGGGCCGGCACGTAAGTGATACCTGTTGTAGCCCTGACAACTCGTAACAAATACAAATGCGTTTACCCTCGGGCTTCTGCATAGACTGCTCCTATTATTATTGTTATTGTTAACACTACTAACACGACTCGCAGCGGACCCGCTGTCCAAACAAACACAGCTCGAACAAGTGTATGAAATAGCTGATCACTATTTGATAGAGTGTATTGTAGAGTGTACTATGCATATGAATAGCGATTGTAGAACTATCCGAGTCATGCAGTTATGCGGCGAACACACAGTGTTTGTGTGTGTGGCAAATTCGAGAACGATAATGAATCAATTAGCGCATAAGGTGTAAGGCAGACGTGTCTATGGACTGGTGACCACGTATGACCGTCTCCATGTAGGTAATCGTACGGATGAATGTATATCTCTGCCAAATCCAAATGTTCATCTCGGCCCAACCGCAACAAACACATGGACCATGTGTGGACGTATCATGCGCCGGTATCAGAGGACCGCGAAGTCGTCGAACGGTCGTCACAACGGTGGAGGTCGACAGACGAAAGCGTTTTGGCTGGCCAGCAACGAGCCTAATATAGAACAGCTCGGATAGATTATGTTGATCCGGTGGGTATACGGGCGGTAGACACCGTGACAGGTAGCTTCAGGAATGGATGCAATGTTTGGTATAAAGAACAGGCTGTCTCCGAATCAAAGGTAAGGTTTAACATGAATGTATTATAATGGTGGTGTCGCCACCGCGCTCATCGACAAAGCGCTCAATCGTTGTCACTCGGTGTTGGCTCGGGTTGTTAACTATTGCACATATATCGGGAAGAAAATTGTACTTTTTTTTGCCATGTATCATTATTGCTATTTATTGAGAGAATGAGTAAAATAAAAAAATAAAGTCTATCTACGCGTGTGATAATAACAATAATTAATAATAATAATAATGCTACATCTTGTGTGTCCAATATATCCATAACACAAGTAGTTATAGTGAGGCCGCTTTTACCAATTGACAACGAGTGGAGTTGACAATGTGCACCTGACGAACATGCATGGACATTGACCATATCCATTGAGCACCAAACTCGAAATACAAATCATTGTGTTGCTCGGAACGTATCCATCGAATATTGGACCCGAAGACGGCATCTGTTGGTGATGCCGTGTAACGTCGCTGACTCACAACTGTGCTGCTGGCCGGCTATACGGTCCGGCGTGCATGAAGCACGAATTCTATTGCAATGCTATATACATATATAAGCGTTATTTCCTCCTTCGCGGTTTTCCACTCGAAGCTGACAAGCAGCGACGCAATCGTTGGATGGTGGCCGTCGTCTTCGTTTACACTACGAAGTGGCTAGGGGCGCTTATTACACTGCGAGAAATCGACGCGACGGAGATTCGACACCAGGTGCCGGTTACCATTCGAATCGTACCGCTGTTGATTCCTTTGACAATGCTGCAGATTCAAGTTCATTGATCGACCACTGCTAATTGTTTTATGAACTATCCCTGCGACTTGAGATGTGCTTCCCTTAGGCCACGCTTTGGGACTTTTTCTATTTTCGATTACTTCATGGCCATACGTGTCCTGCTGGATTCGAACCGGACCTACTAATCTACTATTGCGATCACTGTGCTACTCGGAAGGTTGTCCCAAATGTATTTCGGTTCTAGCTATGCTAAAGTTCAGGCGCACGCTTATTGGTGAGTCCCGGGGGATTGGACCCAAGACCTATTTGTCGAAGGTCATCGGAGTCCGGCATTTTGCGTCACGCGGCCGACAGCGAGAACTGTCTCGCCTTCGAGTGGTATTTTTGGCGGAACGCAAAGGTCTCAGGGTGTTCTGGTCCCTTCCGCGTGCCAACAGCGGACGCTCTATCAGGAAATCACAGCATTCAACTCTGAATGGCTGGCCCAGTAAGGGCCGCCTTCCAGCGGTGGCCGCCAACAGCGTCTAGCATAGGCCAAACAGGAGAAACAGGACGGCGTTCAAAAAGGCGACGATGTTGGTGGGTGCTATTGGAAACACTGCGAAATGGGGACTGTTATGATCGAGCTATCCGATGCCGGCATTGGCATGACGCTGACCGATTTCTCCCTGTAAACGATCGGTGTATCCTATATGTAGAACGACTGGACGACCATAGATGCGTCTGATCAGGGTCAACCATAGAGGCGTTTGATCAAAGCCTGATCTGAGATTAGGACCCGCGTGGAACCTAGGTTGGAGGGGTGACGCAGGTTGAACGAATACGATTCGGCAGGCAAAGCTCACTGATGCCTACCAGCCACCACGAGGAGACGTACATATGTAAGAGCCAATTAATTGTACAGCACGATTTTTTGTCGTTCCCAATAACAGAATATAGATACCCTTACTGGCGAAGTTACTGGCGAAGGCATGGGTCGTGGCCCGTTCGTTGGCTAAACATCGATACGTACCAGATACCCTTGCGTCAAGCAAGCATCATCCACTCAGCAACACCCAAACACACGTACACATGGCCACCCCGACACGTACAGGCGTGAGCGCGTTCAGGTTGATAGCACACACACCTGCGATAGCCTCAAAGCACGTTTGTATCGTACACCTCTACGGCAGCATTATTTATTGCACACTCGGCTGTGACTACCTAGCGAAACAATATCCCATCAAAACACAGTTGTCGTTCGAGGTTAGGCTCTCGGACAGGAGCAGGCCATCGTAGAGTTTCACTCACAAGTAGGACCGAAGAGAAGGCTCACTTATGGACGGGTGCAGATGTAGGCGGACGCCGCTGGTTGAGCTCACCGTCCTCGCGGTAGCCCGGCAACGCTGTTCTGACTGGCGATATTCACTAGTGCAACTGCTGCTGCTGCTACAGCCGTTACCACTAGCGCCAGCTGCTGCTAGAGCTGCTGCTTCGGCTGTTGACTCTGCGGCGACGACGAGCTGAGCGGACCGCGAGGCTCGTCGATGATGTCGAGTCTTCTCAAGACGCGCTCAAGAGCTCAACGATGGCCGGCCGGTGAGCATCGCCTTCGAGTCAATACTGGCGCACTGCTCGCGATAAACACTACTCACTCTAGCAGCAGCAGCAGTCGAAGCCATACTCTCTAACTACCAGTGGACAAAATCTAGACACAACATCAGCATCATTCGAATGAAAGCCAGCGGCGCGCGGTGTCGACCCGGCACCGGAACATTCGGCCGGACCGGTACCAAGATGCCGGAGCGGTAGTGACGGCGGCGGCGGCGACGGTGCTGGTGCTACTGCTGATTCGGAGAGCCCTGCCGAGCGCGAGCCGGTCCTGCATGCCGCAGGCCCCCGGCGACCATACGGTGGCCAGCCGCTGGCGCGGCGGCGGCCGGCTCTAGGCTCGGCTCGGCTCTGGTCTAGAGGCGGCAATAAGCGCCCCTAGCCACTTGGCCGATGTGGCCGAGAACCACATCGTCTCGTCGTCCCTGCTGCTACTGCTGCTGACGGTTCTAGGTCGCGTTACGGCCACTGCTATGCCGTTGAAGGAACACCAATGCCAGCAACATCAATACCACGAAGGGCCAGCCACACCACGCCGGTGTCCGCCCGGCGTGGTGTACCGCCGGGCTGGTTGAGTCAAACCTACCCACATCCGGCCGCCTTCGATAGCCTACGAGAGCGAACAAGCGAACAGCGATCTACAGGGCAACACTCGCAGCGTAACCACTCGGCGCGAGGGGGAGTCGGCGCCGCGGGCTTTGCGCCAGCGCGTCATGGGCCCGTCGGCTGTCGCTACAGGCGTGTCATCTCGCGTGTCAAGCGTCTGCAATCACAGGCTCACCTCAAGGCGCTCTCATCGGCTGAGGGCTGCCGCCTCGTAGGCAACGCACGCTCTAGCCTGCTCGAGCGGCCGTACGCGTTGTTGTCGTCGTCGTCGTCTTGCAACGAACAACGCCCGCCGTTCTCCGCCGGGCTTGCGAGAGTGTTCGGGCATACGGGTGGCATTTATTGATGAAGCTGGCGGCGGGCTATGCCGGCTGAACGTCGAGCCGGTTCGCCGACAACTCCGCCAGGGTGGGCTAGCCAGGCTAGCCGGCTGAATGTGCCGGGGCTGGCCATGGTGACTCCGGAACCGGCTAGAAGCCGTTGGGGAAGATGCAGCTGCTTAGATGTCGTGCTGTGCGACGGTTCGCACACAAACGCACCGGCGCTCAGTCGTGTCCCCTCTGGCAAGACACACGCTGTCCGATTTCTCTCGTATCACGACGGAGTTCGAAGACAACGGTGGCGCTCAGCAGGCTCACTCAACACAAGAGAGACGGATAGACGGACAGGGTCGACGGGACAGAGTTATCCAGAGAGTCGCATGACGAGCTGACCGGTCAAGTCAAGGGAGATGCTGAGATGGCCATCGGAGACTACCGCCGGTGAGGGCGAGCCGCTGTCCGATAACGAGTGGCTGTATCGGACCCACCGGCAGGGCGGGGTCAGCATGCGGACGTGCCCTCATGTTAAGCTGCCCCCGTAGACGGAGAGCAGGGCGGTCGCAGCCGGCGAGTGCGCCCTGAGAGCTGAGCGATATCGTCATCTCGCCTGTCGCCATGACCGGCATGTCGAACATCGCGCGAACCGCCGATGGATGGATGTGCCCGGCCTGATCCGTGCTGTTGTTGCTGTCGCAGATGCTTTTCGACACGGGTCCGTTCGTTCGCCTCCTCTGCGACAGCCAGAAACACTACGGGCAGAGCGAGCAGAGCTGTGGCGGCGGCGGTGTCCACCGGCACTACATCAGCTGCAGCAGCTACTGCAACGCTACCATATACGTGACTGTAAGCGAGTAGATCGCGGCGCCCGGAAGATCGCGGTCCAGCGATCTGATACGGGTCGGGTAGCGCTCGGGCGGGGGAGGGAGCGTCTGCCGCCGATCGGTGGCAACCTGCTGAAGAAGAGGCAGGGTCCACTGAAAGATAAGCAGGTTCGTGTCCGACGGCCGCCAGCCAGCCGATATCCGAGGCCCCATAGAGCGAGACCCAAACATCGGATGTGTTTGCGGATCGACACAAACACACACGCACACACGTACAAGAGCTGGCAAGTGTAATAGTCGCCCAGGTGGGGAAAGCAGTAAGAAAACCGTGAAAACGACAACAACTAGAAGGAAGCGGTGGACCCGAGGGAGATCTGACATGAACAGGGTACACTGCCAGGGGACGGGGACGATCGCAGCGGCAGCAGCAGCAGAAACAACAAGAACAACAAAGGTGACGACGCAATGAAAACGGGGAGAGAGAGAGAGAGAGAGTAGTCGTTGTCGAGTGGACAATTCCAATATGATTGACTATCTATTATCTATAGGGTGGTAGTTCCCGTCCGCTGGGAGATCGCTCCCTTCGGATATAGTGTTGTTGCGCTGAGCTGAAAGCCTCATCGGGGTGGAAGCCGCTGACGACGATTCGTCGGTCTCGTGGTGCTGGACCGAGCGGTAACTAGCGTCGGATCATTCAGCCGTGACAGGCTCGCCAAAAGAGAGGAAGAGTTTCAGTGGCCACAGTGGCCATCAAGTGAATTTTGTTTGATGACAAACGCTGCCCGCATCCGTGCCTGTTTCGTCTCCTCTGCTACTGTACCGGGCTGGTATCACTATGTCAAGGGACAGCAGTCGAAGCGATCTAATCATCAAACAGTGTCAGCTATTTGCGATGAAGAACTATATATATAATATATATAGCTATTTGGCATGACGAACTACATTATACATATATATATATATATATATATAGCTATTTGGCATGACGAACTACATGATATATATATATATATACATATATATATATAAATATATTTGGCATGAAGAACTATATATATATATATATATCTATATATGAAACAAAAACAACTCATCTACATTGCATTTGTTTACAGATACTGTTAACCGATGTGGGCAGACACGGGGTGGTACCGATGTTCGCGACATCGCCAACTCATTCCGATGTTTCACTTCTCTCAACCCTCTTACGGCGGTCCCTCTCTCTCTCTCTCTTTCCCCTAGATTCTGTAAATAAATCAATACTCGCTCATGTCTCGAATTTCATAAAGACAGATATACATATCGCAGCCGCCGCAGCCGCCACAGCGACGCCGACGAGCCGCGAGACCTCGACCGAAACTGAGCGCTCTGCCGTGACCTTGGTCGATTGCCATCTATATCTAATCTCGTTCTGGCCAACGGCCGGAGAAGGTAGGCCGCATTTTGGTTGGGTCATTCATAACGAGGAATGGACGCGTTGCCTCCCGACGCTGTTCGGCTTCCCGCGTCGAATGGGTCCCTCAGTTCGACTGAACGCGCTTACATACGATCCACGACGGTGGTCGTCCACCAGCGATAGCCTATTCAAGTCGGGCGTCACCATCGGGTAGGTGCTGGGGCTAGAGCTTCGGGCGGTCGAACGAGCGGGCAGTACGGCGGAAGCTCGAAGCGATTCGCAAGACTCAGGGTTGCAAGCGCCGGCCCACATAGCCGGCTTGGCAGCAGACTGGCAGCACAACATCGGCTCGGGGTAACGGTCATCTTCCGGAGGAGGAATGCGGACCCGGCCCTTGTGCCCGTTGCACATTGAGACATCGCAGATGAGTCAACCTCGAGGGACGATATCAGCATGACCAAACCTGTTGTCTAACCACCACCAACAGGAGGAGGTGGCGGCGGACCTTGCCGGCCGGCCGGCGGAAGCGCCGTGTAGATCGTCGGCGCTGAGACGGGGACACTCGATATGGTGCCTACTCTGAGGTTGGGCAGGGCGACACCGACTACAGATGGTTGAGATATTTGGTTTTCGAGTAGAACAATAAATAGCAAAACACACCACGAATACATTGTAGCCGATGAAGCGTTATATCAGGTGTACATAATATGTACGTCAGGGATGGTGAGCACGCCCAGTTCACATGAGGTGTACGCCACCTTGTTGGGTGTTTACGATGAGAAAAATTAGAAACAAAAGACGCTTCTCTAGCTGTTTTGATTTTTGATTGCCCTGCATGTATGTCCAATGTATGCTGTATTCTACACGAACCATGGGGCGTGTATCGTCAATCACGTTTTTAGAGGGAGAGATTCGGCGAATGCAAGCAAACTGGAAGAAAATCCCTCGAAGTTGACGAAGAGCTTCGACTTGTTGTCGACGGCCCAGCGTGACCTTGTACACGATACGGGTATACCAAGACAATTTATCGGTCAACAGACGCCAAAGTCACCCAGGAGTGTTTGCACAACCCCTTGATTTCGACAGAGCTGCCCTCGGCCGTACTCAAACACGTTGCCAGTTGCGTTCGACGACCGTCTTGTGCCAAGTACGCAACACGCGACAAGACTATTTCTGCTTCTCGATCTCGTGCAATGGTTCGCACCCCGGCGTTCAGCGCGGAACACAACAGATGGCCGATGATTTCCGCCTTCGACCCCTCGAATAACAACTCGGGAAGTGAAAACATTCACCGGCAATCAACTCAAGAGAAGAACTTGACCATCATATATATATATATATATATATATCGCTGTTGTGATCGTCCATAGTTTAATTGTTGTGCGCAACGAGCCCGCATGGGTGGACCCGTCCCACACAGACAATGAACGTCGCACCCGCAGCGAAGAGATGATGATACCAGCAAGATTGATCGATGCCGACGAGCCGACAACAACAGCCGCCCTCACGGCGAAGCAACTCACACAAACCGCAGTTCGCTGTTTTGTCGGCACGCTCGCTGGCCACACTCGTTTACTGGGCGAATATATTTAGAGCCATATGTGCTATTATTATGCGTGCGGGGTATCTGCTCGGTGCGAACACCGATGTATAAGAAAAAGACTCGGTCATTTCACCGTAGCGGTCAAAGAAAGGAAATACATCTACACGTGGTTTACTCGAGAATACACAGGTGGCGCACTATTGGGAGATGCAAGTTATGGATGCGTTCGGTCTTTGCTCCAAATGTTGATAGCCCATATATATATATATATACATATATATATATGTATATAATATGCTTATGTTATACTTCTAATGGGTGCCGTACAGCTAAAACTATTGTATATATACATATATGCACGTCAATAGAATATGATACATATATCCAAGAGGAGTGGGATGGACACACGTGTTGGGCGGGGGGCCCAATGCATCTGCCCTTCTGAATCTGCTTCGAATTCGACGACACGACACTACGACAGATGCATCCATCCACTCTCGCTACAGTTAGTTGCTCGAATCATTAATTCAATCATCAATCGCTTTGTTTGCTGTTCATTCATTGCGTCTCACTGACTGACCTCCTCCTGTTTGCTGTCCTTGCGCTCGAGTCCGTTATCGATGGACTTCTTCTTCTTGCTAACTGTGACGGTCTTCGTCTCGCCGCCCTCAGTTGTCGAGGCGCCGTCACTCTCCGACTTCGTGACGGTTGTCGTGGTCGTCGTCTTGACGAAACGGCGGGTCAGCGCACTCATCCTGAACGCAACTGTGCAGAGGGCAATCACCAAACATGGAAATCAGGTCAATCCGGCATTAACCAACCAGGCCGCCACCGCCGCAGAGCTCTCTGATCGGCGACCGATGATGGTGGTGGAGGGTAAAGGACCAAAAGGGAACGCGAATCTCAATGCGAGGCTGACGAACAGCAAAGGACAACACTGGGAAGCGATCGTCGCTTAACGGAGAACGCGGCACGCGTTGCGGGGAATATCTTAGCTCGGCTGTGTGGGAGTTTGGCGCGTCGAAAGCTTAGGCAGATCGATAAAGGCCGATCGGAGGACGCCGTCCGACATTCATCGGGGGGGGGAGTTCGTCTGCGCAGTGTCCTGCGTTAACAAGAAGGAGGGTATAAGCACAAAGAAAAAAGGATAGTGTATAAGGCAAGTATGTATGGGATGCTGACGATGCTTGAGACTGAGTATGTTGTTGCACGCGAACTCCGTCAAGGTGTTGAATCGACAGGGGGCCGGACTGGTTGGGGAATACCGGATATCACCGATCACAAAAACCACGCACGACTAATCCTCTCCTCTGGCTTGACGAGCAAACATCTAGCCACCCAGATGGCAACTTGTTAATCCAGGGATGATTTGCAGATTCATGAGGATAACAACGGTGCAACACAAGCACACTATCGCTAACAAACTAGCTTTGTTTGATTTCCAAAGACCAAAGAGATGTACCAGATGGCTGGCTTCGTTACTCCTGCTGTAGTTAGGTACCGCCGACCAGCGAGTAACCGAACTCCGACGACTACTGAAGGTACTGTACTGTATTGTACTCTAGCTAGCGTTCGAGTACAAGGGAAGCTGGGGGCCCACCTTTCTTCTATCCGCTACCGGCTTCGACTGAGGACTGGCTGGCGGTCCTTTGGTAGCTACTTGGACCTTCGGTTAAAGCAGGTAGGCAGCAGGCGACAACAGCATTAAACGCAGGCCGCGGCTACTGCCTCCGCCGCCACCGCCGCCGCAGCAGCTGCCGCTGCCGCTGCTGCTGCCGTTGTCGGGGTGTAAGAGGGTAACCGGCAGGCCTCCTCAATCTCAGGCCCTCGGCTGGCCTATCGCGGCCTGCGAGCACGCAAACGGGCAAGCGACAAGGCAACAGCCAACCCATCAAGCAGCAGCCGCCCGACTTCTTCTTCATCTCTCTCTCTATGTGTCTTTCTTTAGCCTTCTTCCCGAGCGTGCGCGTCGAGCCACGCTATCTCCTCACGCTCCTCCGCCAGCAGCAGCAGCAGCAGCATGGCATGAGTGTCACGACTGTACCTGTCGCTCTCGGCGGCTCGAACCTTGGGGACTATCTCGTACTCTCACTGCGGTCAGGGCAGGCATGCAGACGTCCAGGCATAGCCGGCCGACCGGCCGGCCGGCCGGCTTGGTCAGACCAGGCCGGCGTCGCCGGCTCGGCCGCGCCAGCAGCAAACGAACTCTCTGCGCGCGAGAAGAATACGCTACATATGTACGCTCACACAGATCGGCTGCGGTGGCGTCCCCCGCCGCTGGGATAATGGGACAATCGTACAGGACGACATTTTTCCACTACTTTTCATCGGCGATTGCTTGAACGAAGGCAGCGGCAAGGAGGACGTGCAGATCGACAGACGGGCCGCTCACCAGCCAGCCGCTGTTCGCCCGTGGTCGGCGTGGTCCCAGTTTTCACGGCGTGTGGCAGTTTCAAGCGGCGGCGGTGGCGGCGGCCGTGTTTGTGTGGGGTGGGACCGTGCGGCGCACCGGCGGCTCTGACTACATCCCACTCGCTCGACGGCAGCCCGGGATAGCCGCTACTTCGATGGGTGGCAAACGAACCCGGAGGCAGAGCGAACTGGACGAACGAGCTGCTGTTCCTGCTGCCTGCCGCTGCCGTCGTTACTGCCGATGGCGAACTCGACGTCGCTCCTGCTGCTGCTGCAGCCGTGGCTAAACTCGACTGGCAATAGCGAACCACCTACCCGAGCCGTATGAGCCGCCAAGCCGCCATCGGTAGGGCAGATGGCCGGCGGCAGCACGCTACGGTCCCTGATGATATGAGGCTGCCCTTCGGCGCGCGCGGCGCCGTCTTCCCTCAGAGTGAGACGAAAGTTATGCCGAGCCTCTTTTTCGGGCCAGGAAATAAGCGAGAAAACCGAAAAGAAGATATGAGATCGAACGGCAACCGACTGACGGTTGCTCATAACGGGCGAGCCCATTGCCGTGCCCATTTCTGCCAGTGCATTTTTGTCGCTCTGGGTCGTCTTCTTTGCGTTCCTCCTTCGTGGGTTTGCATAGCTTCGTGTCAAGGGTCAGCTGTTCACGTGCCGTTGTAGCAGGGCGTTGAGACGGCCGTGATGGTTTGGGACCTCCGGAGTTCAGTTGGGTCGCTTCGCCGCGCCAGCGGTCAAGCCGCGTCGGCTCTCGAGGCGATCTGGGAGAGCCACGCGGCCGATGTGATATACTGTCAACAGCAAGGGGATACGGTAGCCCACGACATGGGCGTGTGCCGGCACGTCGAAGTCAAGTCTGTAGCGGAGCTATATTGTTGACGATTGCTTGAGTTGTTAGCAGGGCGTGACTTGAACGACGTCCGTGGGAGACGAATATCCGGTTCGACCGCTCTCTGCGATGATGTTCGGATCGAGATCGCGGGACAATTAATAACCAATCCAATGCTGAAAGGAGAAGGCCGTCGGCAATCGGCAAATCTGCGCAAAGTACAATAAGCAAGACGATCCGCTAGAGTACTGAGCGATCTTGAGGATGTAGCAAAACATCTTGCTGGAGAAGGTCCGCAATCGAAACACTATTGTAACGTTGTCTAGCTGAAACGGGAATAATTTCATGCTTTTAGATCGGTAAGGATTTGAAGCCTGCACGAGCTCAGGGTATACCCGAGGACCATAGTTCCGTTCGTCGAATATGACGACGTTAATCCATAAACCCGAGTCGATTATATAAGGAACGGTTGATTTCATATAGGGTCATGTCTTCTATAATTACCTCTAACGTGTTTTCTTATGGCGTGATGGGTGGTGGGAGAAATGATAGTCCCCCGTCTAGCGGAGGGTATCTATCTTCGCCGACGTAGATCAACTTGATGAATACAGCTTTCAAATGCGAACGTTCACAGACCATTTCGAATGACGCGACAAAATAATCTAATATATCTTGTGAAAGGCCTACTAGTGCTTTAATGCGCTAACGCGGGTCGAACGTGGACACGCGCAGTGCGAACCTATCCCAGGAGAATGCCAGCAAAAAACGGCGCTGTCTCCCTCAACCAAAACCTGAAATCCATAAAGGAGCTATATGCCCGTTCCGTCAAGTAACCTGGGCTCGAACGCGAAGAGCTATCAGAGTTTGCTACGGGTGCAGTCAGTGACGGCTGACATTTCTGTCGGCGAAGGAGCGGCGATTGTCGGTGGCGGTCGCACCGTTTCGCTGTGTGATATCGACCCAGCAAGATTCGTTCACCCACCCGTTCTGAAGACTCGTCTGACTCATGAGATGAAGTCATCCGAAGCATATTCGGTGACGAGAACAGAGGTACGTTGTATTGCAGTACTGGTACTCGTTTGTTGATTCGTCTGAATCACCACCAAATAGACATGACGTGATCGTTCACCATGAGGTAGTAGCTCTGTGGCTGTGGCTCAGTTGGTCGGTCGGTCATTGAAAATGAATAGGATCTTTACTCGGAAAAATGGCATCTGATCCGTAGCAAAAACGTTCCGTTCCAGAGCTCCGTCCCGGCGTCCGTCCCATGTTACAGCCCTGCTGTAACAACGCAATACCATTCAGCCATGACGACCGGCTTCTTCTTCCATCAAACACTTGAGCGTTTCCTCTGATATTCCGCTGTCGCTGAACGAACCCGCCGTCGTTGTCATAGTTGGCTTTCAATAATATACTGGAAATCGACCCAACCTTCGTTCGAGGTGAGATCCCCTTGAGATAACACGCATCTCATTTGTTCACTCGTCCATAAACCCACACGGTGTTATTGCGTTGCCACCGTTCGCGCCCACCATAGGTCATCCGTTTGAAATTGACCCTGTCGTGCTGCCGAAGTCATTTTTCTCCACCGAGTTTGCTCGAGAATCTCTACCGACTTTCGATCCGCTTCCGGAACCTGATTCTGTACGGGACGCCGGCCCGTTGGCCGACCGGCACCGCCGCAGGCATTCACCCTCACCTAGTTAGCTCGTGCAACAGCTTCCTGGCGCAATACATCGCTGATCGATGACATGACTGCTTAGCATGGAAACAACGACCGGGGCCGCGTGGTAATGCCACAGCGCCGATCGTGGCGCGCCTTGCCAACGTGTGACATTCATAGCGGGTCTGAATTCTCACGGGCATTCTGTCGGAAGCGCAGGTCGAGCTCGTTCGGCCAACGACAGCATAGGGGTGGCACATTTGCAATGCGTCGTCCAATGGCAATGTCTCCTCCCGCGATTAGTCAGCCCTGAGCACCGGGTCTCCTGTCCATCTCGATTCTGCGTGGTGTCAGCATTAATAGGCTCGTACCAGCCTCCGCAAGCTTAATGAAATGGGCCCGGAGGCCCGCTCTACGATGATCGGCTGCTGTATCTTGTGAGCAGCACTTGTGAGCAAAGTTGGCTGCACGCGCCTCTACTGCGGCTTGTTTTCAGTCAAATGCTTCATGCTGTACTGAGCCGTATTGTCGCAACCGACATCAGCATAGGAACAACACGTCTCCGCTTATCGTCGGGCGGAGGAGGGCGCGGAAGGCAACAGCCTTGTTGCTTGATTTTCCTGGTATTTCCTTGGCGACCACCGTTCCCGCAACTACCATCGCCCCTAATGCCACTGCTGGTAAATAATACCAAATACTACTAACAGCAAACGAGAGAACTGCCCGCCTCGTAACGTGCGCTCGTAGCCAGGCGGCCAACCTGGACAGGACAAACAGGACGAGACCCGAAGGTTCCGCGAAGATTTGTCTCAGAGACGAAGGGAAATAATTGACGACATTTAATTACGATTCGATTAGGGTGGACCTCCGTCCTTAACCGAGCCAGCAAGAGGCAGCAGCAGAAACTGCCGCGGTTTATTCGTTGATTCGACGAAGAGCTAGACCACGGCCAGGCCAGGCCAGGCCAAGCAAGCAAAGCCAATCAGTGAGTGTGGCGACGGCAGTGGCGGCTGCACTAGCATCTACGTTATGCGGTGGTCACTACAATGTTAACGTGTATCGTTGCATGAGTGATTGTAACACCGCTGCAATGAGCAACGTTAGAGCGATAGCTAGCGAGGTAGGCGGCAGCATCGATGAAGTGGCATGGGGAGAATAGGCTTTGTAAGTAAACATGGATATGTTCGGCCAACAATAACATGGCCGGGCACATACTGACGCGATGAAAGTCGGTCTGGCCTCTACTGCGACGAGTGAACCGTCGATGTAGACTATCTCTATTACATCTGTTATTTCGCAAGTGCTTCGAAAGCTTGAAGTTCCGTGACGTCAAGGGTCCACGCGGCGCGACCGCGTTGGATACTTGATCGATTGTATTATATTATATATATATGTTTCGAGCGTGGTTGATTGTCGAGCAAATTAATTAATTTTGTCCGCACATAGTCAATTCCTGGCGCCTGCTGTGTACAACATCGCCTACTTCCAATATATGTATACGTTGTTATGATACGTCGAGCGAATTTCGCGAGAAACGTATCTCACCAACGCCGCTGACCCTCCCTGATACCTGTTCGACCAGCTGTGAGCTGGCCTGTTCCCCTATCTGGCAGGTCTGAGCACTTAACCTTTAGGTGCTACTTTGAGAAGCTGTCGGGGCCACCTTTGCACTAATATTTTGTCCACTTGACTCCTACCTAGCAACAATCCTCAGATAAAGAAAGATGATAAAGAGCTCCAAAGGGTCTCAAGCCTCTGACAGGATTCGCTTTCGACGAGTTTGCCTAGCGCGATCCACATTTCGTGCTCTGCTTGTTGCTCGGCACACAGCCGCATGAGAGAGATCCCTCACCCTAAGGAAATTTAACCAACGGTTCGACGTCCGCCCCCTGCGTCGAACGATTCGAAGCAGAGGCGGCACCGGGCACCGGCTCGCATGAAACATTGGTTTCTTGCGCAATCGCCTAGTACCACGCAAGATTGCCTATCTCCTTCTCGCGAAAAAATAAAGCGTTTCCGCCAGCGCGCAGACAGCAGACACTGACGGCAAAGCTAGTGACGCAAAGCAATTGAAGGCTTCAACGGACGACTCTGCACGCGCCAATTGTACAGAACATCTTAGCCGGTCAACACCCGATCGACCCAGGTCCTTCTCGTTAGCGATTCGCCGGTTTTGCATAAGGCGGTGCCAACAATCGAGCCACCCTTGCCGTGTGGCAGGGACGAACGCTTCGCACTGTGAAGTCGATAGATCGAGAAACAGCAGCAGCAGCAGCTCGAAGAGCAGATCGTCATCGCCACCGTCATGGTGTAGCCATCACGCTAGATTGACGGTGGTCGTGAAGGTTCCCCGGAAGTCGCGTGTCAAATTTAGTGGCGGAGCGGGGTAGGGGGGGGGGGAGACAGATGTTTGGCCTGGCTGCTCGAGTGACCACGCGCAAAGTCGTTCAGAGCGAAAGATAACGAGAGAGGGTTGCGGATAGAAGAGAAGCCCTCCGTTGTGAGTCCACACACCGGCTTGCGTGCTGCTCAATGAAGAGCGCCATGTAGCATCGCGTTGACACCGGGAGGAACCGTAGTGGTTACTGCCGCAGCCGGTGTAGCGGGCGAGCTGTCCCTCATCCGGGAAGTGTTGCTGTGTCGCGTCAGATCCTGAGAACTATCGAGTACGGTCAGGTGGCGCGAGGTCCCATTGAATTCTACGCGATCCCCAGCCATCAGTCGGCTGCGCGACACTGACACGTTGCTGACTGACGCAAGTCTGCGATCGGCATCACCCTTCACCGGGGGCATTGTTGGCGAGACATGTGAGCTTGCACCATACGCCACGAGGGGAAGGATATTGCCAATTCGCATTGTGTCGTGTCTCAACTAATGTGCAAAGTGACGACCTGACCGCCGTTGGGCGCTTGGCAGGTGCCGCCAAACAAATGGACGCCGTGTCGCCCTCTACCGTTCTACGAGCAGTCTGCTGAGGAGAAGCATGTGTGCAGGGGAGGTATGACGTAATGAATTCGTTCGATGTTACAACCCCCGGGAATTAGCAAGACTACGAGAGGAAGACGACGCCCATACGTCCAAAGATATTACGTAATCGGCTCAGGTAACGCTGACGATCTCGGGTACGTCTCAGTACTACACCTCAGTATATACCTGTAGCTGGCCTGGCACGCCAGCGAGCTCGCTGGTGGGCGAGGAGCAGCACCACGCTCTTCCATGATCGAGTGTGACTTCTATAAATATACCTCGGTATGATGACGACGACGAGTCATCAAAACTCATCGGTTCCAGGTTGCTGTCTTTATCGCGTTCGCGGCTGTAGGCTACACCGTTCGGTGGGGACACGAATATCTCAAGGTCGGTTAGGTTGCTGGTCGCGGCGGTCGCCACTCGTTGAGTGTTTGTGGGCGGCATAAAATTTTAATACCCTTTGGAGGGAGGGGGACGACAGCCGTCGCCGATGCTGCTGCTGCTGCACGAACGCTGGCTGCCAAGCCGAGACGAGCGAAAACCTATCGATGACTTGGTGCTGCTGCTACGATTGACTGAGGTGATCTCGGCAACATCTCGTGGCAGGACTGCCACACACCGCGGCGGGCGTTTAGTGAGATCGCTTTTGGCGATCGCCTTCTCGGCCTATTTCAGCTGGAAATGTACGTATCTCTCGTTGAAGCTCGTATACTATCTCTGCTGAGTGCGTATATATATATATATATTCACTGTGAAATATCCCAGTGGTTCAGAAATGTCAGTGTTACAGAAGCAGTGCGCCGAGCTCCGCCTCTGCCAAGCTGATACGGCCTTGTGGCGCGTTTCCCGCGCCGAGGTTTCCGGGTTACACCACAAATTAACAACGGAGTAGCTCAGCTAGAGCTCTGTGGCAGGGTAGCTGCTCGGTGGTTATTTGCGTTAGGTGTAATTAGTCGACTCGAATATCTGTACGTTACAGTGATGTGTAACGCGTGCTGACGACTGTAGCCTGTGACAAATCTTCATTGTCGTGTTCTTTCGGAGACTGAAATGCTTCAGTGACTGTCACCGAAGACCGCGGACAACCGCGACAAGTGACCCGTAGTCATCATCGTTGATGGATGCTAGCGTAGCTATGAAACGGGGTATTTTCAGTTCTCTGTGCGGATGCTGACACTGCAAGCAAAATTGTCGCCACAGCGTTTGCATCGATCACGTCATTGCTTGGGCGGCTCGCACGCGCAGATACGCGGTCGACGTCAGAGACCCACTATTGACGTCGTACGAATGTGTGGCCATTTCTTCTCTACGTGTGAGGACGTGTGAGGCTCGCTGCGCGTGAAGCGCGCGTCCATGTATCTGCCTGCCACAATGCGCATGTTCAGTGCTTCCGCAACGCTCAATCGGCGGCAGCAAATATGAAACTCGTAAGGGTGTTTCGCCGATGGTAGCAAGCAGTGTACCCTGAAGGGCATTCTCGATGAAAGCCAGTTACACCTCCATGGCCGTCGCTAATCTTTAGCATATTCGTCATAGGGCAGATCGCATACATCAGCGGCGCGGTGCGCAAACAGACTGCGGCCACACCCTGCATCGGTATGTCGATACAGGACCAACCCAGCTGACGACGGAAGACTGAGACAGCATCTGTTCTCCGGCTTCTAACACCGGAACTCGGAGCTGGTAAACCTTCAGAGAAAGACTTTCGGGTCGGCCGATCTCGGGTCCCCGAATTCAAATTCTCAAATTCAAACAAATGTTTATTGACGGAACTGCTATATACATGCTTAAGTTCTCGTAAAAATAATAGTTAAAAGAATTATTGCAACGTATATTTTATATATGAAGGGTACACATTTTTTTTTTTGTACAATATGTAAACATTGGGTAAGATACAAAACAACTATCCACAAAAATATCTACATCTGATTGATAAAAAATTTTTTCACCTCCGCTGCAAACTTTTTTGCCGAGGAGAGTGAACGAATCTCGCGAGGAAGAGAGCCCCAGACTGCCGGCAAGCGATAAGCGAGAGCATGGCGGCTAGATTCTTTAACGGCAAAAGGTATCACAAACTCAGTTGGTCTGCGGGCCGTTCTTCGAACCACAGTGGTAATTGGGAAAGTAATGTCGTTTGGAATACGTCCCTTCGACATCTTAAAGGCAAGAAGAGCTACGTGAATCAAATACATAACGCTCAGCTTAGGCAATTCGTACTTCCCCAGAATGTCGGCGACGGAGTCGGAGCGACGTCTGCCAAAGATAGCCCGTAGTGCGTCATTCTGAACAACCTCTCCTCTCCGAAGAATCATGCTGTAGCCTCCTCCCCAGATAGAGATCCCGTAGCACAACAGAGGTACCAATAAAACTTTATAGAGGTGTAACAGGCCATCCACAGGAACCCCACGCTCTCTCAGGCGACGCAAGTTGGCCACCACTGCGTAGCATTTGGGCATGAAGCTCCCTATGTGGTCCTGCCAGCGCATGTTTTCCTGAAGCGTAAGGCCAAGGCACTTCGCAGACGATGACCAGTGCATCGTTTCACCGGCTACCTGTGTCGGCGACACCTGCACATTTCGTTGAGGCGGGCGAAAGAGAATGAACGCGAGCTGATGACTAGATGAAGGACCCGACGTCCGCTGGACCAGCAAACAATACTGAGAACTCGTAATACCTTGTGGACGGACGAACTCAACGAATCCGCCCTTCCACGCTCCCACATGTGGACAGACGTCTTCTGTGACCTTGAACGGAATCGAAGGTCATCAACGACCTTTTTTTCAACGACCCTTTTTCCAACGAAGCATTTTTGCCTATCATGTGTGTTTTTTCGAAGGCATCCAGGCAGAAACTTCCTAGACGAGAGAGAGAGAGTTCTACGACGCCAGAAATCCATGCGATTCTCATGGCCCCCTCGCCTGGCGGCGTATTGATCAAGCACACCAGCTGAACCATCTCTCGGTTACACCTGTTACCATCGTTGCCGCGGTAGGCGTTCGGACGAACGCCAGGAAAGTGGGAGTTGGCGACGAACACGTTTAGGAAGTGACAACATAGGATGGTACTGCTCTTGTACTATGCCAGCTGCACCAGCTGACGGAACCCTCCGCGAGAATGCTTATCGAACAATAACAATGGCCCCACCCCATGTTTATACTTGTTCTACGGGAGCGAATACTACTTATTGATGTAGATCTTTGAACGAAGAGCGGCAAATGTAGCCGCCGCAGTAGGCATCAGCATTGTTTTGTGTGTTCGCATTCCTTCGTGTAGTCATTCCGCTGGGCAATACCGGGTCTCCGCCTCCGGTCCGGTCGAAGCGTGGACCCAGCTGCCGGGCGGCTACTGGGTCATCTTTTTCGTTTGTCATCCACCATTTCTCGTTCAGCGTTTGCGTGCGAACGTCTATCCCTTGTCACCCTCGCCGGTGGCAGCAGTTCCAGTAGCAGTCTTAGGGTCCGCCGCTGTCGGCGCCATCAGACAGCCTCTGGAAGGCGACGCTGCAATTTCGTTTTGAGACGCGATCGCTCGCGCTGAATCGGGCCAAGCCGAGTCGGGCCGACAGCAGCAGATCGGACACGACGCAGCCAGTAGAGCGTCGCTTGTCCCGCCTCGTCTACCACCCGAACAGCCGGTGCAGGCGAGCGACAAGCGTACGGCAGAAAGAAGGCCTCTGAACAATCTGCAAGGCTGCCTCGAGACGTCCCCGCAGGACTAGACGCAGTGGGCCTGCTTTCAAAGGTCTACGGTATGCGAAAAGTGGTTCATATAGTATTGAAGGTATGCCTCGCTCGGGATGCTTGTCTCGGTCGTCTTTTGCTGTCTATTTTATATCCACAGAGCACGGGCGCCATAAGCGCCCTTTTGGATGTATATATATATATATATATATATATATATATATATAAGGTATCAGTGTGGCAGAAAGCCAAAGCCGACGAATGCGGGTTCGGACGTTCATTCATCGAGGGCGCAGCCATGACGTCGTCTTGTGATGACGTCTTACTCAAATGAACAGAGCTCACGGCCGGCGCCACCCGGCCGCCCATGTATACGGTAACACGGCAGCGTGAAGAACTCGTTAACCCATTCGAAGGCGGGATGGGGCGGACGGAGAAAACGTCCGCGTATCCGTTCTCGATGTCGAGATGCATCGTCCATTGACAGGGGGGCGCGGGGTACGACGACGAGAGGCGGCGACCGCCGAGGAGACTGCGACGCCAACTCGACGGGATCTACTGCACGCGGGTCGTTGTGATGCTTTTAGTATTTTCACGCGCAAGTGCGAAGGTATCGGCTGTTGTTAGACAGAATCTGACGGACTCCTCTACGATCGACGCGATGATAATCTGTTGCCGTCAAGTCAACGGTGCAATACCGACGCAAATGGTACCGACGTACTTCTGTCATCGTTGGGGGTCAGTTGCGAGAGATAACTAGAGTTTCACATCTATCCACCAAGCGGACGGAAATTGGCGCATGCACGTTTGAAGCGGCGGTGGGGCTGCGGAAACGACAACGGGCTTCAGCTTCTCCCGCCCCCCCCGGAATCGTGGAGGAAATTTTCGCGGCGTTTTTTTTCATGAGACATCTCGCGGTAGCGACATCCCGAAGCGCCGCAGAGAAGGACATCGAGGAGTAGAGCATTGAAGAAGGCCGCATTGATATCTGGCCCGGCTACGACGCCCACATTGGCCATTTTCAAAGACGATCTAAGATGTACGCGGACGACAACGCCGAACAATATGATACTCTACCAGACGCCAATTATGCGATGGTTATCGTTGCATCGCCCATCTTCTCTGGCATAGTTAGGCGCAGGCAACCTCTACATGACCTAGTAAAGCCTAGTCACGGGGTGGCAGGCCCGCCAAGGCCATAATGTGATAGCTGATACCTACTAGCGCGCCTGCGTTTCTCCCCTGCAGACTCGACGACTATTCCACAGCTCCCGCGTTCGACGGGTCTTGACACTAACTACGCTGTGCTTTGTCTGCAAGCATTGTGATTATCCTTTAGAAGAAACAGGCATCTCACTCGAGATGCCCTAGAACATTTTGCGTGTCCCACGCAACACGATTCAACAACAAGTTGCCGAGACCTAGATAGCAACCGTCCGGATGGCTGGACGGATGCTGGACGGATGGGTCATATATCCAATACTCACCAAATTACGAAATAGTCCACGGAATGTCACGGAAGTAGCACGATTTGTCGGCAAGTGCGATTCTCAGCTGTGTGCTTGTTGAAGTATGAGCGTCGTCGTTGTCGTCGCTGTTGTTAGCTGCTGTTGTACACATACATACACACAATGGCGTTCACAGATCTGCAGTTGGCAGGAGCGTTCCAGCGCGCCGAATTCGCAGCCGAAATCGCACGATGGCCGACACAAACCAGCTCAAGACACACAGACACACACTCACAGAGGGCAGTGTAGTGGGTGATAGACAGGTTCTCGGGGGATGCTGTCGCAGATCGACGGCGGCTCGGGTCGGCGTGCACGGTTAACCGCGCGGGTTCACCTCGTGAGTCGCGATACGACCATCGGCTTTCATAGGTTCGTTTGATCCCGGTTGTCGGGCCGGCCCTCGCCGGCAGAGGCAAGAAGGACAAGGTCTTCTCATAGAGATTCGTGGACGTCTCTACAATACCACTGGTGCGGCTATTGCGGCCATTGCCGCCATCGCTGCGGCTGGTAAAGCAGCTGCTGCTGCTGCGGTGCGGCTCGTCGCGTCGCGTTCCGAGGCGCGGCACACTTTCCAAACAAGCATGCATATATATATATACTCATGTACACTTTGCCAACGACATAACAACAGGAGCAGCGACAGTGGCTACCTGTAAGTATAGGTAGAGCTATGTATTACACTAATAAGAGATGGCAGAGAACTCAACAAGGCTGCGCCACGGTCTTGCTGTTGGCGGCCTGGTTGCGGCGATCTCTCGCTCAGCTGGCAGCAGCAGCAGCGGCGGCGGCGGCAGACACTAACTGGAATACGCAGGGCAGACGTTGACGAACGCAGAGCCCTCGCGAACCCCACCTACCTCCTAATTATTGCTTCGTCGCCCTTCTCGTAATCTGTTCAAGTCTGTCATGGTCATTTGGATAGAAATCATATTCGTAAGGGTGGTTCGATGGGCTGTTCGCTCCCACCTGCTGATCTTCTGGGCAGCGAAGCACGCGCCGGTAAACTAACGAACCGAATGACAAACGCTGCTAAGATGCTGGCTGGAGCTCTTCCCGCTCTACTCTACTCGATTCTGAGTATGTCAGTGTCTTCGAACCCGCAGATATGATCGGTCGATGATTTAAGACCCCTTTTGTCATTGTTGTGAGATATTTGAAGGCGATTTCGATTGCCACTCTCCTCCCCTCTTGTCCAACATAAGCCTCCGTCCTCCGCTAGTACCGCACCGTAGCTGGCTTCGCGGCCAATTGTTCGCCGTCGCAATGGGGTCATACCGCGTGCAACGTCAGCGTGCATATATGCTGAAAGAGCGAATGAGAGCGGCGCGTCAAAGCATCTCTCAAAAGCATAGCTGGGCGGGTGTCCGTGCGTCCGTCGACGACCTGACAGGCAACAGGGAACGATGGGGGAACTACCGCCGAACCTAGCTGCCCGGCAGCTCGGGATACGTTACCGAATTGGACGAACAAAACGAGCCATCCGCTTTGCTCTGGATGCTCTATGCTGCTATATATATATATATATATATATATATATATATGGTCCATAGTTCGCAGTCAGCGAGTCAGACCTGTGGTGTCCTATTCGACCGCGATGGGTTTCAGTTCCAGCCGAAGCTTCCTCCCCCATTCGCCCCGTGATGTAGACGAATGTAGCATTTCAACGATCGCCAGCAGCAGGCGGTACAAACTTTATAGCTTGTTTATACGAACATATGCATACATACGCAGCCATACACAAACAAACATCATCGACCGACCCCCAGCCGAAATCGCGTGTTGCATACGACTAGATGATTGGGTGGGATTTTGTAGCCTTGTTTCTCGCTGTTATGTGTTCCCAGTGTGTTCACCATAGAGGAGTATTCGCGCGAAGGGTAGCCGGGCCATCTACTCCACCCAGCAGGACCTAGCGGTTGTTCGAGCAGGCCGAGAGATCGGCGGTGGCTGCTCGTAGCAGGCTGAAGCCTGCTTGAGAGCAGGCTTCCCCGAGAAAAAGCGAACCCGGCCGGAGTCTCCAGCAGAGCGGACCTCATCGAACGAGGTATGGCGGTATCGTTCAGTGCACGGCAATACTACATTCGCGATGACAGTTAGCCGTTACCGATGACCGATATTCGAATCGGGGTCGAAGCTCTATTTCGCCATAGCTACGAGGGGGAACAACGTAAAGCGAGTTTCCTCGTCTTTCTTCGAGGACATCACAGCGACACATGACGAAATGCAGCTGAATGCCGAGCGAATGAATTCTACTCAAGATAAGCTATTCGCTACAGTCTGGTTAGTGTTCGGCACCTCGCGTCGAACACTAACCAGAGTCTAACAAGCCTAGGATAGGCAGGCAAAGTTAGGTCGCAGAAAATACAAAACCAGAACGATTTCCTTCTGATTTCCTGAATAATAACTAGGCAAATAGCTAGCAACACGAGGCACACACACACACACCTTGTGTATATCATACGATGCTAATCCGTGTAAAGGGTGTGTCATAATCACAAAATTTAATTGTGCTGATCTCTACTGATCAGATTGATCAGCTTCCGATGAAAGCCACTTCGCCACCTCAGATCTTCATTATCGATATGGCGAAAACAATAGGCTACGGAAGAGCTGGAACGACGAGACCCCGGGTGGCTTGATGGTACATACATGTGCGCCTGCCGCCAGGCCACCGGAGGACCAACACGTAGGTGCATGCACCGGTACGATCTGCACCGTTGTGCACATCTGCCTTTGAACGAGTCCGTCGTACGGAGCAATGCAAAAAAATAGTTCCGTGGACATGAAATGTTTAAGTTTCAGGGTCAGCCCAAAATCATTACTAGAAGAACAGTGACGCATTATCAGAATAATACGCGTGGATCATGATATAGACAAATAGACACGAGCGAGACCCATGGTGGCCTACTGATGGATCGTATATTCATTCAGCCAAGCAATTAACGGTCTCTAGCGGTGATGCACAACGCGAACGTGATCGTCACACGGACATACACATATGCTCACAATGTCGTGATTTCAGCCTCACATGCTGGCCGACTGTTCGTCGCTGGTTAGGGTTCGAGGGTCGATATGAGTGTAACGAAATGGTGAGCCTGCTTACAGCGAAACGCTCGGACGACGAACGCCCACAGAACAGAGCAACAGCAGCGTTTGGCCATTCAAAACCGTAACAATGTATTTTAGCAGAGCCGAGGCGGCATTACAAACGACAACAAGCTTTCGACCCATCGCTGGTTGAAAGGTATGGATGTCTTCTCTCTATTTGTTACAGGGTCGTAGCTCGAATAGATATTCGGCCGGCCCGGCCGATTCGGGTCCTCGTCACGCTATCCGCCAATGGTTGATGGGTGTCTGCATATCACACACAACTTATAAATCCCAATTTTTTCCTTGGCATATACCGTCGTGTATATGTGTGTGTGTGTGTGTGTGTGTATAATAGGCTGCAATTTAGTAACAATATATAACTGTATGTTTGAATAAACAATTTAAGATATAACAGTTGCTGGAAGAAAAAGCACATAAATATATATTGAAAGATAAACACACACACACACACACACACACACTATACACAACATAACAGAACATAAACACACACATATATATATATATATATATACCAGAAGATAGATACAAGAAGAAGTATGAACAAGAAGATAAGACAGCGTCGAAAAGTAGAGTACTATTGTACTCAATGAAAGTGCACTAATTGTTCCTGCCTTCGAGCAGGAAGGGCCTTCGGGCAAGACCTTCGGTAGAGCTATCGCTGTGTGGGGGTTTCAAGCCTAGCGTAAAACACTTGTACTTAACCTTTTTCGCTCCGCTTGTCGACAAACCACCTAGATGTCTTGACAGCCTTGAAGATAATAGCAATCATCGGATAATACTAATAATAATTGATGAACAATGGGTGAGTCATCTCCCCTTCGTAATATCCTGCTTGCCTCTCTACCTGATCTACAATCGCTATCCGTGACTCACAGTTAGCTATTACCTGGCCCCGTTAGCTTTCTACCGACGATCATCTCTGTGATAAACAAATCATGATGAACGATTTCTGACCATCTTGATTTTCGACCGCTGAGGGGCGCTGACCCAAAATGCATGCGGCATTCATTGAACAAATCATGCATGTCCCGGCATGGTCAGCTGACGTATGTCACCCATACCGCGACAGGGAGGTCGAAACGAGGAACAGACGCCTGGCTCGTTCACTGCCACCGGTCAGAGGCGCCACTTCGCCGGCGGCGGCGCCAGAATTCCATCAGGGCTTAGCATCGTCTGTTGGCTCTATATCAGGCAGTGGCGATGGCCTGGGCCGACGCGGCCCAACCCAATGGCTCGACTGATGGCGTCTTGCTCCTATTGCAATTCGGCACGCTACAGCCGTCTGAGGAACTGAGAGGCGATCGCGATGAGGAGGAGGTGGTGGTCGGCGTTACAGCGGGCAAGGGCATCTTACGCCTTTGTCTTTATCAGCGGACGGGAACTCGAGGCCGTAGACAACAGCGACTCCCCATACGATGTACGAATAAAGACGAAGTCCGTGTGTCTAGAGGCTACATATAATCAAAGACTCACTATGATGCGAGGCTGTGCGAGGCATTTTCGATGACTGCAGGTCGCGCCGGTTGTATAGTAGGCCCTGGATAATGATCGAAGCTCATTCACAGTCGTATGCGCGAACTGAACCGAGCCGACTTGAGAGCTAAGTGAAGACCTATCCGTCAAAAAGTGTCAAGTGGGTATACTGTCACCTCTCGGACGACTAAACGGTTCGCGCACACGTGTCCCGACCCCGAATCGAAAGGGGGGTGGGAAGAAATCGAGATCAGTCTGATACCCAGAGCGCAGACAGGCTTGCCTGATAAAATGAAGGGGTTCTTCGTCAACTCGCGACTGACCTTCAGTCTCCTCAGATCTTCAGGTCTCGTCCGCGAGGGGACTCACGGTAATGTTTGAATGACCCCGCTCCAATACATACATCGTACATACACCACGCCTGATGTCTATACATTTTCTAGCCCAATATCATTATCAGTGTGTCAGTTTGTTGACCGCGTCGCAGTTTGTAGTTGAAGTATGTGGAATATGCGAGCAGCGGCTGACAACCCGAGCGATTATGATGAGGCGAGAGGCAGCACACGAAACTAACTGATTAAAGGTAAGCAACAGCGGACACATGCGTACCGTTGAGATCACCACAGATACACATATGACCACCGCGGATAGGGTATTTTGTTCTTAGTTGGCGAGGAATGAGTTTATTTTCAATGTGGAGTCATACTATTGTATAATAAAAACAACAGATGCCAAACGTGAGATTACCCAACGGTAGTGTCCCTCGCGATCAACGAGTCATAAGCGATAAGTCCATAAGCTTAAGATATAAGTCAATAAATGGCGGTGTTTGAATAAATTGGGAACTGCCGAAACGCACAGCAATCGCATGTGAGCTTTCCTTATAGTCGATTGTTACAAGTACTACTGCTGTACTGACCGGTTTTGTTAATGTCATGGGCTCCCAGGCCGCCATCATGACCAGGGCGACCCGGCGAGTGGGGGAATTCTCAGTGAGGGTTGTCGCACAGCTGATAACATCGTAGCGATCCATTACTTAATAATGTTAATCTTAGAGAACTACACATTGATCAGGTGGAAGAAAAGACACAGAAAATTAAAAAAATAATGCCCACTTTTCTTGGTCAATCGTTAGTTAACGCATGTGTTAGTTTACGCAGAGTATTTCACTTTACAACTCTGCAGTGAACAACCGAACAGTATGATATAGAATCGGGCGCTCAGCTCAGTAGAAATCTTAGCCAGTCGAAGAAGGCCGTCTCTGTATCAACGCTACCGTGGTCCTCTTACTGCTCAGTACTCTATATAGCTTTGAGCGCAGAACAGAGGCGGACGAGCAGGAGGAGGCAGCTCGGTAGGTAGCCCGGTCGCTCATCTATAACTACCTTAGAGGTGTCATTCATCTATACGCCAGCGTTTGCGTGGTCGCGCTGGTGCGTTCGCGTGGCTGCAAAAACGCCTCAAAAACGCGTTCATATTGCCTTCTGTGATATGTTACAGGCGACGCTGCAGCATTTGGTCCTGCCTCTCAAAACGGAAAGGAAGAGAGGCGTTAAGCGTCGAGGATACCGTTGTAGCCCGGACACCGAGCAAGCTCTTATATTAGGTGAGCACAGGCGGCGAAACCGTACGAAATCGTCTATTTTGACCGAGCAGGTGACATTTGAGCGATATGTCACAGACTGATTCTTTTGTCATGGCAAATGTGATACTACGTAAATAGTTGGGCAAAGGTAGGTACCTAAGGAATCCTAGTAGTGGTAAAGTGTTTCTCGCGAAGATGAAACAGAATTGACGTGGCGGTCGAAGCTATTGCAGAGGGCAGTCCAGGGCTCCCTCACTTTGAAGGAAACCAGTTTGGGGATGCTTATCTATGGATCAATTCGATTTTGGCTATTCAATGTGAATTCAAACAGAGACAAAACAAACATGCTTCCTATTCAAACCGTACATCTAGACTTTCAGATGTCTACCGCTGACCGTTCATACTTTCTCATATTTTTGTTACTGCGATTCCAAAATGAGATTTTCTTTTGGTAATGGTGAATGTCAAGCATGCGCGTTCGGAGGTTTAACGTTACCCTCAAGCTAACGCTCAAAATGAGAATCGCTGCCCATGTAGCACCTTGGAACAGCTCATTGAGCTTCGCATAAGTAGCCTGTACACGCTCGGTGAAAAACCACAAATTCATACTCCTAGTTATCTATTATTATTATTATTATTATTACCATTAACTTGTACGAGCGTTGCGAAACTGGAGTTACGTTAATCAATCACAATTGGAATCAGAAAAATAGCGACACACGTAACGAATCTCTGATTGGCCCTGTGTTGAAATGGGAGCTCTAGAATCAGATGAAAATTAAATATCCGATGCTCTTCAGTGTTACACAGACATCAGATAGAATTGTATGAATTGAATATAGCTAGTGATCCACCATTTATTATCATTATATTATATACAACGATATTTACAACGTACGCAACAATATTCACAATGCTGCTCCTATTTAATATTATTATATGTGCATTATAGTAAAAAACGGAAAATCCATGAAATACAATTATAACGAGCAGTTAGCATAGTCATTATCACTGTCCAAAAAAGGTTTTCGGGCTGACTCTCAGCCATTGCAGCATTTTGCAATTTTTCAGCATTGTTTCGTAAGACGGACCCCCTATTATCACTGTACAGCTGTGACTGTAAATGTACTATATTTGAAATTACAATAGTTAATTTTTATCTCACGCTTTTATAGATTATTCATTCATGCTAATTCTTATTCGCGTGTTACTATTTTGTTTAATGCTTTCCACGCGCATGATTGAATTCTGCTGTTATTTGAGATTACAGGATTACAAAAACACATCTATTTATATATGTGTTTTGTTAGCTGGTTCTTACCTGGTTCGGAATCAGCATTACCCGTGTTCTCTAACTTCGAGCACACCCTCACAATGAGCTCTTGTCGGAGACCAAACCCACCTTGTTCCACGGGATCGTAGATTATCATTTGTGCAAATTAGCATTATTTTCGTGGAAATTGTAGACATGAATTCAGATGCCAAATTACTTTCGTTTATTTGTTTATACATTTTCATGTTTATTTTTTATACGTTTTCCTCTCTTTAATACGGTCCTAGTTAAAGAACACCTGTTGCAGACAAGAGGATGCAGTCGTCATGTTTCGCGTAATTCCAATCCACAACTTCTTAAGGCATTCCTTGAAGTACTTTTCGTTTGAGCTTGTATGGATATACAGGCGTTCGACGCCTTTGACCAGAGGCGAACCAGACTAAACGGGCGCATGGGGAGATCAAATTGAAATAGTGGCCGTGTACGGCATAAACGTCTCGCGGTTTTGCGGTATTGAAAGTGCTCAACGCCTATGGCGACACTGTCTATCACGAAAAACGCGCATGATTCTGTAAATACAAACTTAAACCTTTTGACTAGTACCCCAAATAAAATATATTTGAAATCTGGAAAAAATTCCATCACTGCGCTAATATTTATCGTTTTCCACTGTCACATCATAATTAATCGTGGCGTCTCTGTGTAGTAACTAAATGGTTGTTTTGGTTGCTGTGTGAAGGCACGTTGTGAGATTCATATTAAAAAGCAAAGTGATGTAAACCATTTGCTCACAGACAGAGATAGCGCAGAAGTAACGTGTCCACTGACCACTGCGGACGGTTAGCAGATTCAAAAAAGGCGAACAATCAAAAAATACACTACGTAGAGAAGAGCATATTTCACTGTGATTTCTCATCCCTAGATAATGTAATGACATCAAAATTAATTCGGCAGATGTCAAGGGAACGACGCTCGTGCACTTTAGCTAAACTGGGTAAGAGACTTCAGCCAAGAAAACATGAAGTGTCAGTCTGTTTGTGTCTCTGTGAACAAGATGTTGCACGATCCTATTCGCAGGGTAGTGACGGTTGGCTGACAGGTAGCTGAGCTAAAAAGGAAATTCGCTCATCGTAATTGAGTGATGCCGGCCGCGCCGCATTCGTGATAAACACACACCGACACTGTGCAGTAACTTTACTTGCAGCTCGCTCTTCTCGGCGGCTGACCGCGACCTGTTCTTCGATCAGATATCTCCCGGCATTTATCCGCATGGCGATATATTTCTGATACGAGAAGGTGTCGGCAGGAGAAATCAACACGCGCCTGAGGTCAACCCCGGTAGGATTTGAACCTGCTATAACTGATCTGTGTTTTTTCCAAGTCGAACCCCTCTGTACTATCAACGTATGCTAGATCAGTGATGCCGTTCTGCTGATGCAGCGCCTGTCATGCATGCGCGCCAGATAGTACGGCCTCTGCGTTTTCCTTCTAAAATCGAAAATACAACAGTAAACCGCTCAGTTTACCTGCGCTCTGTTCGCTGTCGGAATACTAAACGCGTTTGTATTCCGTATGGCCGCTTCATATATGGTTCCGGCATGAGAACGGACGGGACGAACAGCACAATAATCAAATAACGATTTCACCCATCTTGCCGAATCCCTACGGAGGTACGTGACTGGCTCCGGGGGCTCTCCGCCGCCTGTAATGACCCCGCCCTCCCAATCTACCTAGGCCAGGCGGCCCGATGCGCGCAAAATGGTATAAGCTCCACAAAACAAGATGGTAGTCCTTGAATGCCAGAGCAGGCGCGAGCCGAAGAAAGCGATCTGACCAATTTGTAGCGATAAACAAGGTACATTGGTTCACGTCGAGCCGTCGGAGGATTGTTTTGGCGGCGGGCTTCGTTTATCAACCGAAGCGAATACTTACATGTGAAACTGTGCTCAAATAATTCTTGCTGCGTCGGTAAAAATAACCTGTCCTCGATCGAGCAGCTGCTGCGTCCATGGAAGCTTTGCTGGGGCTTGCGTTTCCTACGTTCCCGATGGCTAAATCTTGAATACAATGCTGGCACCGGTTCGTCAGCGTTGTTTTTACTATATGAAGTCACTTATATTGGATGTATTGAACGAGGAAGTAGTGGTAGTAGTCAAATATAATTCAGGCCGCGTATTGACACCATTACATGTACAATGAGCCACTACATTAAGAGAGCTGAGAGCTGAAGCATTGAAAAATTGCAGCTCCTTAAATAAACCAATAAAGATTTACCATTTACCATTTACCGTTGTTCGTGAAATTATTGTTTCCACTAATATCATTGGCCATTCCCAGACCTACGGACAATGATTAAACCGATAATAATCGTATACTACGTCCCGCCTCCTACGAACTCCACGAAAAATGGTCCCAAATTTCACAACAATACCGAATATCCCAACAGGACGGGAGACGTCAATTAATATATTCGAGTCGCTTCTGTGCTTTCGTGTACTTTCTCGATTTGTCGAGACTTGTTGTTTTTTTTTGACAAAGGTCACTACACGCCACACAATAGGATGATACACATACTGCTGATGATATACGTCGCCAGCGTATCATATTATGCTGTGCATTTTACACTAGACTACACATATGTACTAAGGGCTGATGCGACTCATTGTGCACGGGAGCGGCCTGAGCAGGAAAAACACAAGACCTCGTATGCACAGGTGAGTTGCCGCTGGAGTGGCGCCGGAGACCTGGATACATCTGACGAGGTAAAGCGGTGCTGTTGAATATCGGAGGCGGTTCGAGAAGGCGCGCGCGCGCGCTGAGAGGTTCAACAGCACCGCTCTCGCGTTCAACTCTTAGCGCAATCGTTAAAGGCGAACTGCATTATTGATTTATTCGAGTAACTGTATTTCTTTACAGTGTTTAAGTTCTCTCAATAGCCACATCGCGCTTCTCTGCCCTCCTGCTGTTTTACAGCCAGAGACTTAGCTGTAGAAGCCACCGCGGGCACCCTTGGAGACACTGTGGTCTTGCAGTCTTTCGGAGTTGAAGCTAAAATGAAATTCCCCTTTAAATTAGTTAGGTAACATGCTTACAGCTCACTGCCTCTCCCGGTGATGCGCGCCGGATGCTGCGATTCCCGCAACTGACTGGGATTCGGGATTCGCGGCGGGGGGGCGACGGACGGGCGGTGTCACCGCGCACGGCGTCTTATAAAGTCTCCGACAATCGGATCAACAAAAAAAGACAGCTCCTCCAGATATAATATAGTTTGCATCGCTTACAAGTAAGCTTCAAATTAAAGTATAAGTAGCGCATGTTCAGCACGACGGATAGGGATCGTATACTATACAAAAATTCTCCGACACTCGCATTACGATAAATGATTCGCTGACGAATTTCGAAGGAAAGCGAACAAAAAAAAGCTAAATTTACAGAGTCTTCTTATGTATGTAGTTTGTGCCAATTGTGCCCAAAATAACGACGTATCCTATTTATCTCGTAGGTCAGTAAAGAGTGCCAGGCTACCAATGTTCAACACCAAATTCGACACAAACGCGCATCATGGCTGAGCATTAGCATACTACTTCACAGCCTCTCTCGTGCAACTAGTTCATTATTAAACGAGGAGATTACACGAATGCCAGACGGCCGGGAGGCGATAAGCGGGAGCATGTCGGCTAGAATCTTTAGCCGCAGAGGGCATCACAAACTCGGCAAAAAATATATATATATTCATAGTGGGGTTTGTAAGGTTCGCGTGACACTCTAAACAGGCCTTGTTTGTACTCATCGAAAAAGGTGGATGAGGAAAAGCGCCTACATTTTCCATAATTTCTAGGCTGATAATTCCTAGGCAAACGTACGCGGTCGGGTGGCACACAAAGACGTCTAGACGGTCAGGGTGAATCAACGACGGATGGGATTTAGCAATCGTTGCAGGTTGTGCCAAGCGCCTTTCATTGGCACCCTTTAATCACACCTTGCCTTTGTCTCACACCATACCTCGCGGGGTCCATAAGTCGGAGGTCCTTCGCTCGGCGTCATCTGCTTGGCAAGCAGTCGCGACTATTCGTCCGTACGCCAGTTAACTCCTTTGTTTTTCTGCAAGTAACTTTACGTTCTCTCCTAAGCCCCCCCCCCCGGCCGGGGGTTATTCACGCAAGGCAGTTTTGCACGCAACACGATGAACAATGGCGAGGCAAGACACAGTTCTTAGCAGAATCTGAGACGAGTCCATCTATGCCTCTCTCTCTCTCTCTCTCTTCTCTCTTCTCTCTCCTCTCTCCTCTCTCTCTGTGGTTAGTGTTCTTTGCTCGACGAGTTTCTTTATCCGCCTCCGGCGGTTTACGCGCACTACCGTCAGGGTTAACCAAACCGTCAGCAAGCCACGCCTGGACACTGAATAGCGGTTGAATAACGGTCGGCAACAGACGGTGGTGGTGGCGCGGAGCTTCGAGCGGCCCGGGCAAAGCGGGTTCTTGGGCTCGCCAGCTGAAAGTGCAGAGCCGCATTCTGCACGTGCGGTGGTCCGCCTCGAGCCGCGGTGACGCACCCAGCCGCGCTCAGAGCGCCGGCCATCATGAGGACGGTGGCTCGCAGGGACGGCACAGCCGAGTGCCGAAGCCAAAGGAAGATCGCGGTCGCTAAGCGCATTGAAGCTGGGCAGGGCACCCGCCCGTTGCCTCAACGAAGTGGTGAGCACCGACATTCGCATGCCCATCCAGACAATACTCCGGGGGGAGTGGGTTCAAGTGATGGCGGCCAAGAGCCTCTGGCGGACTCCCAGTGGCCGCCGTCGCCACAGACTTGCTTCGGGACCTCTCATGTTCGTCGCGATATGAGATGAAGGGTGAGTGAAACAGACAGGAAACGAAGAAACGCGCTTTACGGGTTTCAGCAGCGTCCGCGCGCTCCTGAACTAACTGAGACGGGACTTTTGCAATTCGTCGACGACGAAGCAATAACTGGGCAGACAGGAAATTCGAGAGAGAGAGAGAGAGAGACGGGGGAATAATGCCAATGAAGGAACGCTGTGGATTTTCAGACGAGTGTCCGTATCAAACTTCAGTTGAGACACCACACGTGGGGTGCGCGCGGAAAATCTAGGTCCCTTCAGCGTATACCCATAAGCCAGATCATTTATGTTTCGCGTGGCTCGTTTGTTCGGTTACCTCTCAGTTGCGATGATCCGATGAAGGTGTATGCTTCATGTTTAAGCAGGATGACGGGTCAGCCAAGTTAGTCACTTGTGCGCGGCGTCTTTTCGAAACGACGTACAGCGGCCAGATTCTCACAGACCCGACAGGGGCCCGCTTGCAGCGTATCCATGCGCCGTTGTTCCTCCGCCGTTCTGCAAAGCTACGCTATGGTGGGGTGAGGTTGATCTGAGCTTTTGTGAGTTGATCTGAGGCTTTGCCCAGACACCGTTTTCCCCCTTCGCGCGTCGGGGGTAGTCAAGGGAGTTATCCGGCCGTGGAGACGCCGAGAGTCGGAGGGGACTCCACCCACGCTTAATTGCGAGCTCGTGCCTGCTGTGGCCGGCGGTCGCCTCATCGCTGTACCGGGCAGACGACAAAGCGACGCCCCCACAAAACGGAAGATCACCGACGTCCATATAGGCGGACAGATGAGGACGGCAACGACAGAGGCAACCGTCACAGGGGGAGCAAGGACGCGAGACACGCGCACAACGCAACGAACGGAAGTGGGCGTGAAATCAAGAAAACCAGATATTATAGAGGTAGAGGGTGGAGCGGGGTGGGGTGGACAGTGGACATGGAACCCAGAGGTGTCCGGTTCGAATCCCGCAGGACACATATGATTTGAGGTGGCATGCAATTAAAGTAGTTCTAAAACATAGTCCACATAACAGCGCTTCCAGAGTGAAAAGACAGATAAAGCTAGAGATGATGGAGTCGAGGGCCGGAAGAACTAAAGGAGGAACGGACGATATGCGAATTTGCCAAGCGGGTCGCTCGCAGGGCAGTGGGCCCACACGAGCGAGGGCAGGACGCCTCCTCTTCTCCCAGCTCACCCCCAGCGGACTTCCTTCGGTTCCCTCTTGCATTGCTTCAAGGACCTGTCATCAAGTCGGTCAGACTGGACTTATCTGGGCGTTCTCCAATAGACCTACCTCTGTGACCAACAGCAGGGCAATGTTAACCATATCCCAGCCAGCGAAACCTCGACTTATGGAGATCGAACCGGCGGTCACAAATTGTCCCACCATTGTTCCTCGTGCTGCGTGATCCCCTCCCCATGACAGTCAACGGCACCTGAGCAGGTACGCATCAGCCGTCCAGGCCACGCCGCCAAAACGAACACGACGCGGTTCGAACCGAAATCTAAACGGTAATTAACCCGCGGCGATTGAAACTCGCCGACTCGTACGGCAAGACAGGCAGAAGGACCTTTGGCGGCCGCCCCATTTATAGTCGACGCAGAGCGTAAGTAAGCCGTACAACAAGTCCGACGTTGGCCCACTAAAACGGAGACCTCACCACGAACGACGGGTAGCACATTCGGTGACGCGCTCAAATTTCGCCTCGCCTTATTCCCACAGGATCTGTGAGGCGAGTAACAACCGAGCCACGAAAGGCAATCTGATCATTGTTCCTCTTTTACTGGACATGGCCAGTGCGTGGCTTTCGGTCATCGACTCAATGAAACATAGAACATATAGAGTATCTCGTGCCCCGCGCAATGTTAATCGATGTAGTTTCTTTTTTGAAACGTACGTGAATAGTATAGAAGTATATCATAAAGCATTGCGTCACATAAGCGCCTGCACAAGCCTGACCTCGGTGTGGACGATAGGTCGTCGCGTTGCGGGATTTTAACCGGTGATCGTTGGCTTTCCAGCCGAACACGATATTACATCATATATATATATATATATATATATAATGTTAGAAGGTCATCTATAATCTTCTTGTGTGGACAATGGTTATACTCCCGACACGAGTATCGTATCGAACTGCCTCTGAAGTCGCTATTCTCCACAAACTCTAGTGACCCCAAGCACTCCTGATACTTCGAGAGCACTCATTCGTTCTTTCATTATTTCTGCACAACGTCACAGATATAGACTGGTCTTTCAGAATGCTTCGCTTTTCAGGTTCATAATCAAAGTGGCACACTTTTCGATCAGGCTATTGCGGCCTGTTGAGCCTCGACTACCGGAGAGTACTGTATGCTCGTTGTAAGGGCAGGTCGCGGTGATCCGGAAGTCCAGGCTGATGATTGTCAAAAGTCCTGTACTGTTTATCCGTTACACGGCTACTAAGTTGCCGCCTCCGCTCACCGCCCCCATCGGTGACCCGAGAGTTTCGTGTATGCCCATGTCCGGCCTTGTTTGCCCAACGAGCGCAACTCGAGCAGGGTGTAAATGCCAAGAGCGCCACTTGCCTCGTGTGGGGGGGGGCCGCCGCCTTGGTTGATCAATGGCGGAGCTGGGTGGCTGGCTGCCCCAAAGAACACAATGGATAGCGGAGCAGCCGGAACTTTCTCAGGGTCCGGCCGCACACCTTGGAAGATCTCCAAGAAACCTCGGCAACGACCGAGCAGGTCACCGAGTGTTCAAATATTGTAGACAACCCATGCGTATCCTCTACATGCGCATCTCCCCGAGCATGCGTTTCCCTCCTCTGTGGGAACAATGTTTTCATGGGAACAATGGAACGATTTAATTCGCCGCCTCCGGGCTGCCAATCTCTGAATATCGACTATTTAATAATTCGTTTTCTGCCGGCATATATCGAATTAGTGAAGTCTCTCTACAATTGCTCTGAGGAATACTCTTCACCCTGACGGTATCAGGGAGCGAGTTTCAACTGGTAGATAACTGGGCGTATTGTTTGCGCTGCTGTCGGCGATTAATTAATAAGCACCAATCGATTTTCTAGAGTCTGTTTCTGGAATCGATGTTTCAGACTATGCCGACTCAATCATTATTATAATCAATAATAGTACTTCACATATTTAATAACATGTAGGTAGATCGGATTTTACAAATTTGTCTGAATATTTTCCACTTTAGAGCAGGGCGAATAAACTAACACAGTTCTTCAACAGGCGGCAACAGAACATGCAACGCAAAAGCGATCCGAAGCAGGACAATTCGGCTGGAGGCTCTCAAGACATCATATCATAGCATGTGCCATTCCAATACTCCATAAAGATACCCACATATACATCTAGCAGGTGGGTAAAAGCAGTAACCATGCTTGTGCAGAGAGGGGGCGCGAAGTTCAACAAATCAGTAACATTCACTAGTAGAGTGGTGTGGAGTTAGCCCCAGGTGTGCTAGGCTGAACTGAAAGGCTATTCTTTAGATGAGCAGAAGTAAGATTCAAGCGGCAACGCCCACGCGGGCAGGATTCTGGCTGAGAGTAGTCGAAATCCTAATCCATCTATCTGGCTAAAGAGCACACCACGTGCCCCCCAACCAGCGGCCGGATCCCCGCGAGTCCCCCACACTAACTCACTAAACCCCTGCACATATATATATATATATATATACCGGTGGGTATATGATGAAGCGACAACGCGTACGTTCCTCCAAGTCAGTCAAGGCACTTTCATTCGCGCGCAAGGCCTCGCGTTGTTTAAGGGGGCAGACAGGCCGCACACGCTCCCTGTTGTACGTTCGTACGAGATGAAGCGTGCGGTGACTTGTCCCGGGGACCGGCACTGTTAGGCCGGACGGACAAGCAAGCAAGCCTGCATTTCTCTCTCTCTATCTCCCCCTATCTCTTCACATATATATATATATATATATAATATGTGCTCTTGCTTCCTGGCGAGAAGAATGGTCAGAAGGGCGTTCCGCCTTTTACGTAACAAAAGCGCGGCCGTCGCTGCTGACGACAGAGGCTTTCTCCTCCTACGCGTGCCGCGGGCTACGACCAGCAACAGCGACAATATCAACAACAACAGCAGCAGCAGCAGCTGTCATCCTACAGGCGAGCCCTGCGGTCCCCGGCGACAACCGACTGAGGATGTACCCGGAGGCGGCTGCCAGCTGCCGACATCCAGTCGACGATGTCCAGCGCCGGCCACGGCCTTTGTGGATAGCGGACGGCGGGCCGGCGGCATCCCCGGTCCAACCGCAGACACCGTGAGGACGAACCAGCCCCCAACATATCCTGCGTCAGCTGCCGCTGCAGCGCGATGAGAGGAGTAATGTCAAGGGCTATCGCGGACTGCGGATGTTCAGCCGCTACTGCTGCTCTCACTCTTGTGGATGGGTAAACCCCGATAGCTCATTTGATGGCCTTGTCTAGACGCGCATCGACACATATATACATATATATATATATATATATATTTGTACACACAGGTCCGTTGCTACCTTCCGATCGAGACACGGGTGGGAGGTACGGCCTGACGTCCTGCCTAAGCTTATGCGCCGCTTAGAGGTCCGTCGTGTCGACTGAGCAAGCTCGGAAAGAAAGCCTACGAATAATTGCGGGCGGCGTGGTACGGCTGACCAACTAACCGCGGAGAACGTTGCTGACGTATCTCTCATTGTGTGATTTCAGATTGTTGTAGACGACACGGGCGCGTTTGAGATACGCAGGTGAGCTAAACACACGAACCCAGGCGGTTGAGCGAGCAGATTCAATTATTGCGCTATGGAACAAATGGAGTATTAACGATCTGAAGTCAGTGATCCTTAAGTCATTGAGCTGGCCGTGATAATTATGTGCATCAACTGCACTTGTACCAGTAATAACGAAACGTTTCGAGAGTTTCACGTTGAAATAATCCACGAATATATATATACATATATATATATATATATGGTGTACCCGATATATTAGGCAACATACGGCTCCAATGCTTACGGTAGCAGAGTTCTATGCAGACACGAATAGCCCCGCGTACAAAACGTAAAGCGAACAATAAGAAAATGATTTTACAACATCACACTCTACGAGAAGTCACCCGTCGTTCTCCACACGACCCGGTTCGTTTCACAGTACATCTCGATACATACACATGTATCATTCGATGAATTTGACTAATGCGAGAGGACAAATATTCGACATGGAAATGTATGTTAATAACAAGTGCGCGTTCCTAATAGAAAAATATGCCGCTACAAATATCTCGATCGAGCTCCCGCTGAGGATATCTTGCCACAGGGCCCTCGCATCTCGCTTTCACGATTGCAAGGGCTAATCCTCAATGGAAACATTACAGCTATGCAGTACTAATACTAACTGCTACCGCGTACCACACTTACCCTCGAGCGACCGCCCGAACATCGCGCTCGAGTGCTAGATTCATGACATCGACCATCAGACAAAGCTGCAGACAACAATGATCGTTTCCACGTTGGGTGGCAGCCTGTACCGGCCTGTCTATATGTCTCTGCAGGCATCTGTCACCGAAACGCTAACATCGTACTAAGGTCAATGTTCTATTCGTTGATCAAGGAAGGTTTACAAGGCTTAAGTTCTGTTATAGTGCGTCACTAGGTAGCGGGATACGAACCTGCCTGCGTTTGGATTTTTACAGCCAGAGACCACTTAACCGCCGTCTAACCACCACCGCGCTGACGGCCATATAAATACAATAATTAGTGACGCACACAATCATCTATATATATATATATATATATATATATATATATATATATGTATATTGCGCGTTACTTTGTGTCATATTGCGGTTTTTTTCTTTTCTTTCCCTCTGCTTTTCTTCGGGTAACCATAGTGAAGGCCACTCACCTCATCGCAAGCGGCGCATCGTGGTTTAATCTGCTCGGCGTAGTGTCTTTCGCAGAAGATCCGGCTCTCCTTCATACAGTACGTGAGATCTACGAGCAGCTCATGACAGGTGTCGCACGTGAAGCACGCGCTGTGCCACGCCACCTAACAATGGGATGTCACCCCGAACAGCAGCAGCAGCAGCAGCAGCGTGGTGCAGGTCACCAACATGTAAGGCAAGGCTATAGTCAGTACAAGATTAACAGTCGCTTTTCAATGTGTTTCGACTTTGTTCGTGGCGCACAGTACACATTGTACACATGTAAGTATATTGTATGCTGACTGAATAGTCTGCCCGTAACTGGCACCGTGATGGCCTTGTGTTCTTCCGATTGCAATTGGGAATCTTTTAGTAGAGAGCATTTGTTTATGGGTGGCGATGTTGCGAACTAGGTTGTCTCTCCGGTTGAACTTGGCAATTATTTCTAATTGATTCGTGTTGATGCGATACTTTCGAATATAGCTTGGATGAGTTTAACCTGGGCTTATCTATTCAGCACACTTATTTTTCATATATATATATACATATATATAGCAGCTCGAAATATACCTTATATTACTAAGTAATAATAGCAACTAGCCTACTAAGAGTTAGTAAGTAAATAACATTCCATTATCAAATCGGTCAGTTCTTTCTCGATTTGTTAATACAGCGAATCCTTGATTGGTTACATTTCAAACATTCCACCAAGCATATACATATATTACTCATATATTGATATGAGTAATGTATATATATGCTTCATATGGTCAGCCTGGACGAAGACAAGGCGGTTACAGGGCCTTGACGATGGGACCTTGAACCAATGCCACTATACAGGGCAAATGGTAGACCGAGTTCCCTCATCCATGGAGGGATACACAACTGGGGGCCAGTTTAGGAAAAAATGGCTGTAGCGGCATTTGCACTATTTCTCAATTTTCCCCACCTGCTTTTGCGAGTTGCATATATATATATATATATATATATATATATAGAGGCAACGACATAAGAAATAATGATTTACAAACACATGGATATACATACACACACATACATACATAAAGTGTTCAAGTTAATTTGATAGTTTAACACGCACACTACTTAATGTGGTATGTTACCTGTTCTCCGAATTTTGGCGCGATCACACCGAGCTGTCCGGCTGGCAGAGCGCCCCCGCATCGACGGCAGTCCTGCGACGAAACAATAGAATCATTATTAAATCGAATAGAACACGCTTCGGGACTATCGACACGCGTTCGACTCTCTCATCGTTCGAATGTTCGGACACGCACGGGAGGGGGCGGGGTGGTGGCCACGAACTTTACTGAACCCGGCGGGGAAAAATGCCGGGTCGACATCCGATTGAATCCGTCATCTTTATCCAATGCTTCGCACTCTAGACGAATAATAGACAATAATAATAATAATCATAATCACAATATATAATGAACAACAATTGTCTTAGCCAATATTTAGTAGCACCTCTCTCTCCCTCTCCCTCTCTCTCTCTCTCTCTCTCTAATTAACGCCCTCTTGTTTGAGCTGCCAGTTGTGTCACCGCCGCAGCAACTGGTCGACGAACAGAGATACATCACCGCTCTTGTCTAATTCTCAGCGGTTTCTCTCATCTGCCAACGTCTACGGCAGAAACAGCACTTACGAGCGGGTTAATTCTCTCCAGAGCATTCGTGTCACCAGAGGTCGGCAGCGTCATCTCGTCGGCGACAGCTGTCTCAAGATATTAGTTACCGATCGCGTACAGCCGAGCCCGTGTCGCAGGGCGCCTTATCGCCGGACGGCAGTGCTGGACACGAGTGGCCGGCGTAGGGGAGTCTACGGATTGTTCCAGCGTTCACTGCATCTTAAAACGCCTCGATGAAATGCGCGCTATCGTAGGTCGTCACAGTGACGGATGTTGATTTTACAGCGACAGGGTTGTTGCTGGGGTGAAGCGCCGGCGGGTAAGTGTTACCAGCTTTCGCAGCCGTGGAGAGATTGGTTATCGGTAATGGCGGATATGCAGCATTGCGCTGTAAATATCATGGCCACAGGTAGGACTTGTCTGTGTATACATTAAACTATATTGTTCTTATTCTTACGCAGATCTGTGCGCGTACGGGATAGTCATTATAAAATCCACCCCACAATTGAATTTTGCTTGCCCGCTTGGCTCAACAATAATCACAGCGCGAGATGTTCTGCTTGCTGCTACTTATTATGCTGGCTCATGAGAGGTTCGTGTACAATACAAATCGTTGTAGCTTTTTTTCGCTTTAAACTACTTGGTTCGATCCATCAATATCATAGCAATATAGACTCTTTGTGGGGAAACCATTTATTGGATATGTTAATTAAGAATATATATATATATATATATATATGATACACCGTGAACACCCATAGAAATACACCTCAGAGAAACCCCTGGGCCCGTGCCCACCCCCACATCGGTCGGAACGTTCGCTGGCCTCCCTGCATACGAGTGACCGTTATCCAGGACAATTCGTCCACGTACTCGAAGCTTTCACAGGACATGCTCGTTCGTCTTTCTTCGCTTACTCTCTGTTCGACATGTTTGCCCTGCAGCAGGACGCTCGGGGAGGCCTGTTTGATCAGGAGGAAAGTCGCAGGCCCGTCGCAGTGACCCCAGTTATCTAGCCTTGCTGCTTGTGGTACATGGGGTCATACTATGCATCGCTACAGGCGATTGCGGCCGCGTCGCTGCACTGGTTAGCTATGGTCAGCTGTACGTAGTTGTGCGTTGGGCGTCCGTGTGGAGGCTGGTTACTCGACGGTGACCCGACGGATGTGCGGCCGCGCTCCGATCGCTCGCGGCTGAGTCTGGCTGAGATCGAGTTACCGCATGGATCGGAGGTCGGTCGGCCGGTTGGCGTCGGCGACGACCTCTCGAAAGCTGTGCTCAGCAGAACTGTTCTACGCGCGATCGAGATCAAGGGCTCGTGGCTGACCAGGGCGAGCCCTTTATACACTTGCCGTCGGGGTCAGGTTGGATAAGACTCAGGTGACCTTCCCACTGTAAGCTGGCTACCGAGCGAATCTGTTCACTTCGTCAATCCAGTCCTTATATACGGGGATCGACCCTAGCCGAGTGTCGAGCAAGTCGTGTGCAGCACAGCGTGACTTGTATAAGGAGCTATTAGGTTGTTTGGAGATCTTCTATGGAAAATACTTTGAGGACCTTCGAACAAGACGTCATACCCAGACGAGATTTGTCCTGTTTATGCTTGAGTCCTTTGTTTTTATGTAGCTTAGCGCTGGTTCAGTTTCGTAGACGAGAGATGAATCTAAAAGCTGCACCATCGCTTAGCGCTGAAAATCGACGGTCCCCGTGATCAAATTTTTCGTTCCTTGCAGGAGGAGGCCTGAACGAAATTCATCGGTAATTGGCGAATATGTTAGACAGCGAGGCCTTGTAACAAAAACGGCAAAAGACATCTTTAGGATATCTCACAAACGGACGACTTGCAACAATGAATGGAACACTTGAGCAACTAGAGCGGTGGAGATGGTGTGCGCCATGCACCTGCGTCCGGTTGCCAAAGGCAGACGCACACGACTGCCCCACGCCAGCATGGACTCGACGCGTGTGGAGTATGCTACATGCGACCCAGACGATCATATAGAACTAAAAATCGGCTAACGAATCGGCGGGTCTTGGACGAGTGTGTATCGGCCTTCCGGGCGGAGCCCCGGCAAGCAACCGGCTTCGTACCGAATCGACCTTCTCCCGAAGTGATGATCATTCTTAGTGTACACATGAACCGCATTTGTTATTTTGAGTTACCTCCAAATAATGAAGATATGAATTGAATTCGATATCTCGAGTTATTGAGGAAGACTCACGTACAAATGGCACGCGAATCAATAGCACGCATTGCGTCTTATCGACCCCCCTCCCACCGGCAGCAATCACCAACTCATTGGAGGCTAACAATATTCATCGGTGGACTCACCCTGCATATTCTCAAGAGGTGTTCTTCCTTTAACTAGAAAGAAATTAACGTACTTATCATTGATCTGTATTTGTCCTCTATTTGACATGTATCCTGTATTTGTCCTGTATCCTGTATTTGACCTGTATCCTGTATTTGACCTGTATCCTGTATTTGTCCTGTATCCTGTATTTGACCTGTATCCTGTATTTGACCTGTATCCTGTATTTGACCTGTATTTATCCTTTTGTTTTCATCTGTTTCCTCGTCGTTGAGCCGCTGATTCGGTAGTACTGAAAAACGCTTCAATGCGCTTTAGGCATTTTCACTCCACGTCGACCTAAAGAAAAGCACACTTTTTACGAGTCTAGCAAAAAATGACCAGTTCAGTACAATCATGGGGTCGCTCTTTGGCGAAGAAAAATTTCCTCTCTAAGTGCGCCTGCAGATCGCGATGTGTGGAGCTTCGAGCCAGCGGGCGCGGTTGGACACTATTCTGGATCTGATACAGCACATATGTATAGGTACTAGTCAAAATACGAATAGGAATGAAATAGGACAGTTGCGCTGCTCAAGATCAAATTTGAGCCTTTTTTTTCTTCTGACCTTCTGATCATCTGTTCCAAAATCGGATCTATTCGATATAATGAACAAGCAACACATGAATCGATTGCTATCTGCTACTCACTAACAGGTGATTCGTTGGCGGACGAGAGAATCTTCGATCTTGCAGCATCTTGGCCCCGCCAGCGAACACATTGCTCGTCGATCCCTACACGCGTATACGCCCGATATCGATGGACAGCTCGCCGCCAACCCACGCGCCTCAGTGACAGACGTTGAAAGTTAGCAGTCGGAAATGCCCACGGATAGCGTTACCATGAGACAATGACGGGTGAATATACCGAGATAGGAAATAAACATGTACTCTGTCGTCGGCCGCCGACGGCGACGATCAGCGGCTTCGACGCAGCAATCATCGCCCGTAGACAATGACAGCTGAAGGCCAAGCAGCTATCGAGCGAAAATAGCCGCAAAGCGTGTACGCGTTAGTCGGGTGACGGGCAATAGCGAAGAGCTCACTGGCGTTTGAGGTCGATGCGAAGCGTGACGGAATGGAATAGCGTATAAATAATGATGAATAATTATCAAACGCATTGGTTTGGTAGCGGTAACCTTTGTTGAATTTACCAACAACACGTTGTAGGTCACCGAGAAGTCCCCTTCCCGCCTTTGGGCTGATGTTACGGCAGCGAATTCTACGAGACAGATTAACACTGTGGATTATTGTACAGAAGAACTCTATATATATATATTAGGGAATTCCGTTCGAATTTTCACCTCTTTCGAATGGCGCACAATCCGAACTACGCGATGCAATGCGTTAATTTTTGGAGTGGGCACGCGGCATAAACGTGGCTTCCTTTCGAACACTAAGTGGTTTCGATACGATCAGAAAGAAGGGCACTGCAGTAAAAAGTTCAAATTCCCCAAAAACCAACGGGAAATCATCAAGTTTTTGTTTCTCCAAGGACACCCTCCAGCTGAAATACATCGACAATTAGTGAACGCGTACGGCAAGTCTGCCTTATGCCTGCGAACGGTGCAAGGTTAGTGCGAGCGATTTAAAGTGGAAATTTGGACACCGATGACCATCGAGGCGGGGACCAGAAATCTGGTGCGACAAGGGACGAGTGGATTGACAGAATCAAGGCAGCTTTTGAGTAAACTAGAGCTTGCTCCATGGAGTCTTTGTCGGCTGAAACTGGGATTCCTCGGCCAACGTGTTATAGAATTATCACCAATATACTGAAGATGAAGAAAATTAATGCAAAATGGGTTTCCCATAAACTGAGTGCTGAGCAAGTGGAAATGAATGTAGAGTGTTCGACATCTAATTTGAAGACTTGTACGCAACAAACCAGTCGCTTAGAAAACACCGTGTCGATAGACGAGACATAGGTTGGTCTGCATAGACCTCCTGAGAAGGACCAGGCAAAACAGTGGCTCCGACAAGGTGAAGCGGCAGCGTCTGTGGCAGTGCCAGATAGATTCGGATGAAAGGTGTTGATGGTACTCGCCCTGGATATCAAGGGTGTTTGCCATTACGAAATATTAGCAGCAAACGAAAAACTCAATGCTCCCCGATATCTCGGCTTTTTGAACCACACTCGGTGCTGTGGCGATCGACAGCACCGAGTGTGGTTACTCGACGACAATGCAAGACCTCACCGCACTGCTGAAATTACGGCCTGGATGGAGGGGAACAAGATTGAGCGATGGCATCAACCCCCATATTCTCCTGATTTAAGCCCATGTGATTATGGTTGTTTCCTTGAATTAAAAAGGACAATAGGTGGGGTGCTAAATGCAAATGTCGAGCTACTCAAAGAAGCAATAGATAACGAAATTATAAATGGAAATGGAAACGGTAAATATTTGGCTATTTGAAAACTATTTCAAAACTGGAGTGTAAATAAAGCTGGGGAGTACCTCCAACTCATACCAATGGATCTTTGTTCTAACTCGTTTACTTCAAAAGTTATTGGAATTTAAAGACCCGCAAGTTCGAACGGAATTCCCTAATAAATATATATATATATATATATAGTTGATCATCGGGATGGAGGGGGGTAGCACCCGGTAGATGGAACTATTGAGCCTTCCCTTCGAATCCCAGGCGGGCATATCCGAATCTATGAGCTTATAACTTGCAAATTTGACAAGAACGGGTATATGTATATATATATATATATATATATATATATAGGGAGAGAGAGTTTTTTTTATGCCCATATAATATTATATAATCCAATCCATCACCGCCGGCTGACGAGCTTGCACGTTGAACATTGGCCCGCATCGATCGGCGGCAACCCCAAACAAACCACAACCATCAAATCGACCTTCAGCGAAAGGCCTCGTACTAGGACCACATTCACCCACGTCTATATATATATATATATATATATATATATATATATTGACTTATACGCCTAGTCAGGATATGAAGGTAAGCGCAGAAGGAGTGGCAAAACCAACGTGAGGCCATGGAATGAGATCCGGGGGCCCGGGCGGCCGAGGGACTCCTATGCAAGGACACCAGTTCCCATCCTGTCTGCGTATGACCGCCAGCGTCGCCTGTGTGTACAGGACGAGGAGGCCGGTGTGCAGGCAGGTGGGGCTCGCAACAAGGCGCCTCGCCTTTCGGCTATCTAGAAAGTAAACGACGCCAGCGCACCCGCACAGATCAAAGACGAACAAAGACGACAGTCGTTGCCGAAGGACAACGTACGCGGCTGGACAACGCACTCGATGAGGCGGGCCGCGGTATCGAGAGCTGCGAGATCGAAGGGTTGATAACCCTCCTCGAGGTCGCCGTGAATACTAATGCAACCAGCCTATTCACTTTGTGCATTCACTCTGTGATGATTTTGCTGTCGGACACCGCTCGAGGTGCTCGCCGCGGCATTGGCCGGAGAGCCTCCACCAGCCCCTCGGCGAATGGAAGCCGAATGCGCGCGTGTACGCCGTACAGCGGCAGTGCTCGTGTTCGTCTATATAAGGGAGATATATACATTGGCTACATGTAGCCTTTGGTTAACGCCCGTGCTGGTGGTGCTGCTGCTGCTGCTGCTACTACTGCGTGTACCATGGACGTGATCCGATACCGCACACGCCTATGTTCATTGTATGTGAACACATGAATAGCTCGACCGTACGGCACACACACGCGCATGGTGGTGGAATAGGCAACTAGGACGATGACGACGATGACCACGCCGGCGATGGGGGACGGTAGCGGCGGATATCGCAGGCGAGGACTGCGCAATGACTCCCTTCGCGCTGCGGGGTCTGGCTTGCCTCGGGAGCGGAGAATCACAGAGGTGGTTTAGCGAAACGCCTAATGCTGGCTGAGTCTGTTTACAGTGAACGTATCGAGCTCAAATAATGACGATAGCAAAAGGTGACATCACTACGCCATGTTCACCTGGGCCCAGCGCCAGGTTAGACTCTGCCTGGCGTACGCCCGCGGCTGTGCACCCAGCGTTCGGTGCTCGCTTTCGTGTTGCCCACTAGCCAGTACCGTGTACCTTTAACGGCTCCGCCCGTCCAACTGACGGATAGCTTGAAAGGCTCTTGCTAGATTACAACGTAATACAACGGAATAAACGCTTGATTGATAGATGACAGAGTGGTAATAACAAAATAGCAACCCCCACCGAACGACGATGTCGGAACGCTGGACTCGTGAAACGAACATATAACATGTATTACAGCATTTGGCTAATTGCAGACGAGAAGCGGGGAGAGAGAGAGAGAGAGATGAAATTCAAACGAGCAAGGCAACCTGGAAGATGTAGAACAACTCAGCTCAATCGTACACATGGTGATAGTATCCGTTTGAATTACTTTAGAAGCTTTAATTTAGTTAGAAAATCTAATAATAAAACGAAGCGCAAATTTCATGTGAGTAAAAATACCAAATATTGGCAGCGTTTGAGATTACGCGTAATGAATAGGTGGGTGCTGACGCCGATCCCATCACCCTCAGTCGTGGTCAGGCTCGGAGAGAGAGAGAGAAACTCGTTGAAAATCTTGGAAGACATGGGAAAAGCGGGGTAGGTATTCTGTCTTTCTTCTTAAAAAAAATTGTATCAAATCACGCCTTCCTTAGAAATCGAAGTAATGCCAAGCGTGAAGCCGACCCTAGGGAAGAGATGGACTCTCAGCAGAGGACTGTGGTCTTAGCAGCAGGTGAAGACGTTTGGTCATCCACGTCAATCCCCTCTCTGCACTGGACCTGCCCAGTTTTATGGAGATCGGAATGGCTCTCGTGGTGTCCGTTCGTTCGAAGAAAATTTCCTCGTCTCAAAAGAAAAAGGTATGTAAATGTAATTAAAAAAAATTTCCTCCAAAATATCCACAGTCAAAAACGTATTTGTTTGTAAACCTTCAGGTAGATATAGCCAATCATATGTAATACCAAGAAAAAAAATTGAAATATATGTGGTATTATAGTTGCCGTGCTGGCAGCATGTACGTATTGTCCTTCACCGCAGATGGCGACCGCTTTGTCGGATAATACCATACATATCTATATATATACCTATATACTCTGAGGCACACGCCACCGAATCCCGTCGCATGACATATAAGACAACTTAAGCATTGTATGCAGCTCCTTTAATAAATCAATAAAGCTTTACCTTTACCATTTGCCAAGAACCTTGCAAGAATGCTGGAATTATGGGTTGTACTTACGAGTGGCGAGTCGAGCGCCTCGCAGACGAAGCCGATATCGAGTGCACACTCGTTGCGCGTATTCACGAAGTCCTCAAACGCCTTGTGATGCTCCCTTTCGAGGAACTTGCAGTACGGCAACGCCAGATCCTGTTTGGGCAGCTGAAGAATCAGCTGTTTGTCGCGGTACTTTTCGCCTGGTGAGCCCGCCTTTGGCACCTTGTGATTCGGCAGCTCGCGGAAATACCTGTCGATCTGGAACGTGGATAGGTATGTGCGTGTGTGCGTTTTGTTTGTGGAAAAAATGGAAAAAACAAAGGAAAACATAGTAAGACAGATGTATTCCACCAGTTTTCGACCTGTCGAGATTCTCATGTCCATTCAGACCGTTACAATACGAGCCCGTACGATATGGCCCCCGGGGGTAGCGGTATCGCCGTATCGGACGTGCTCTACAATCGTGACTGGCATCGAAATTGAAGTGAGTCAGAGGGGCGCAATGTGCGTTTAATCGTGTGGTTGTTGTTTTTTCTGAATGCTTCAAAATTAATGCTACCTCAATGCTGTGTTGCTCTAAGCTGCTCGCAACTAGCTAATTAGTGTACTTATTCGTTATTCAATTAACGCGTGTATAATCGTTATTCGTTCTGTTCATATCACACGCATCATGACACGCTGCACCTAGCTTAAAGTGTTCAGCTTATAATATTCTATAAATTAGTACATGTTATTATGATGATGATGATGATTATTATTATTATATTATTACTATTCAGAGAATATCAGAGAATAAGCATGAGCTCATAGTCTAGCGCGCGGGGAAATCGAAACCAGCCAAGTTCCAGCTTTCAGCGGATTGTTCCTTTGGTCATCCATGCGTCATTCCGCCACGTAATTAAACCGATGCATCCTACTGATACTGTGACAAACGGGTTGTCTGTATCGTTGTCTGTATCGACAATCAAGACAACGATATATATATATATATATATATATTTACCTTGTGTATATATACGTGTGGATAAGAATAAGCCAAAATAAACCCATCCATCCAGAGAAAAAGCGCTCGTCTAGAGGTTGACCAGAGCGAGTTGATCTGTTCCCCTTAGTGAAATCGAACCGGTCAGCCCTATGACTCTAAGTTCAAGGTAGAGGATGACATGGACGTCGCTGTCAGGCTTTTTGTTCCTTTTTGGCTGGCTTCTACTATGAGGAGACAAGCATTAAGGCCCACCTTGTCGGCCGGCAGGCCCGGCGGCACCCAGGAATAGCCCTCGGCGCGAGGGTGCACATGAGGCGGTGTCCTGTCCTTGCCGACGTTGGTGGAGTCGGTCGAAAGCGCACTTGGGTGGTCGCACTTCTTGTCGGCATTCGCTTTGAGGCCGAGGCGCTCCTTTGACGATACATTCTCCTCGTTGTAGATGTCATGCGACTCGCGGGGACACTTACAGTTCGAGCACGATTTCCTGCAACGCAAAAACCAATCGCAGATATGGTGAGCCACACTCGTGTCGTCACACGTTTCTGAGGGAAGGAGAGCCTAACCGTAATTGGTAGTCGACGAGATAATGACAGAGGTGAGAATGCATGCAACTCTCGTCAGCGTAGGCCCCCGTATATGTCCGCACAGAGGACAAGCGTATAAGACACATGGGTAGAGGGAAAGCTGCATTGGTTTATTAAAGGAACCGCAATTGTTACAATGCACGGGTTCTCTATCATGTCCGGGCTGACGCGCAGCCAGCATTTAACGTCCACGGTGGTTACCACGTCGAGGTTACCCGCTGACCCTGTCCTCGATGTGGGTGGAGAGTGGCTTGTTTTCTCACACGTTTTTCTTGTCAATTGCTGCCGAACCGAGGCAACGCGGACGAATGCCGCCGAACTCATCTCGTTCACGGTATATGAGGAGTGTGCACCGGCCGTTTGCGCGTCCTTCTTGTGTGGGGCTGCTGGCCAGTCTCCTTACGGCACCCCCAACGCTGGGGCGTAGGGCGGGCGGAATTAAGAGTACCGCACGGCCGGAAGCTGAAGCGGTCCACTATAATACAACGTAGCTATGGGGGGGATAAGGAGAGCCTGCAGTGACGGCTGCTCTTAGGGAGCTTCCAGGCGTTTCACTTGATAGAGAGGGAGAGGAGATCTCCTAAAAAGCAAACCGCTTCTTTTTTTTCTTTTTTATTTTTTTTTCTTTACGAGGAAACACGGAATACCTACCCCGCTTTCCCCACGCCTGCCACGTGGGCGGGAGCCCCCGGGAAAAACGCCGCGATCCGGCAGACCCTCACGGAGGCCCTGAAAAAGTTCCTGGCCCCTATCCCCATCGTTTTCTTGAGCTTCTTGAGCACGCCTATGTATAGGAGCCTGTGCACTCGTCAACTCGACGAACATCACGCGTGTGTGCCTGCTCCTATATGTGTGTATATGCATGTTCGCGTGGGTGCGGCTCGACCACATCTCACTATGACCGCCTTGAGCTGCGGGGTAAGCGTAAACCCTGCCGCTGGTTTTCGCCGCGGTAGCGAGTACACAGACGATCATCTGCAGACGTCATGGCCAGCACACGCCGCAGCATTCGCGGGGGTCTTGGCTCCCATTCATCTACCTCCTCCTATGCTTGCCTCCCGGGCACCGCGGCTTTCGATGGAAGTGAAATGCTGCAGAGAGCCACCGCGCGCAATTAAAACAGGCAGGCCGGCCGGCCGGCCTTAGTAGCAATGTAGCCCTGCCCCATCTGGTTCTCCTTCGAGCTGCGGGGTTGCTGCCTCGGCATTTCGACGAATTAAGCGTCAGGAGAGACCTCGGCTGTCGCATTGTCGGCGACGATTTCTCCAATGCTCTTCCTGGCGCCGCATCTCGTCCCGTCGCGTAGAAAGATCTGCGCCACAAGCACACGGGATCGCTGCTGGAGTTGAGTGTTGTAGCTTGAAACGGCACGATGAACATTCCCACCGGAATCTGTGACTCACATGTGGCCGTGTGTGTGTGATGGTGTGTGCGAGGATGTTGAAGAGTTGAAATGAAATTGGTTTCGTTAACTGTGGCAGGAAAACACGATGGCCTACTTGAGTACGGTTGTTGTTGTTTTCTATGGGGATCATAGCGAGTTTAACCGAACATGTCACACGACATGACTAGTCACCCTGTGTTTGCATATGCTCGACTTTCTGTATGGTGACATCGACGTTGCGGCTGGCGTGTCCACGTTTTACGATCGCAGTAGCTTGTCGTTTCGAAAATCGCCGAAAAATAACAACGGTCGAATATATATTTATTCATCACTAAGATGGGCTGACAATTCTTCCAGCTTGTCAGTCGTTCTGAACACTGCCAGGCCCCGCAGTACCTACCCCCAGCCCTTCCAATAACGTAGGATAGTACAATAGCGCCGAAGTACCTAATATCGAAACCATCAACGACAGCTGACGACTGTTTTCCGTGAGATCGGTGCGCTCGATCTGCGGTTTCCGCATCACTGAGGACATCACACACACGGATCAGTATACCCTCTGTTTAATCTCGTTGGCGCGCGTCGGCAATGCCACGGCGACGACTTGGCTAATTCATCCTAAAAGCGACGAACCTCTCTCCCTCTCTCTGACCTTCCACAGTTTTTGCCACAGTTCTCCTCGCTCCTGCTGCAAAAAAACCCAGCCGATAAGCTCAGGACCAGTTTATATTGGGGAGTCCGAATTTAACTTGGGCCAGCCCGTCGCCCTCGAGGACGCGTGTGCCTGATGTCAGGGCCGTCGCCTTAAGGTCGTGGTCGTCCTTCATTTTGCACTCCTCACAGCCAACCTTAGCCTGTGGCGCGCGGTCGGGGAACCACTACCGGGTGTGGATTCTTGCTGACCCTTGCGGGGCGTCCCCAACGCTACGCCCCGAACTAAGTACCAGCCAAATGTGTCCCGTCCCTTCTACAGGCAAACGTGATTCAAACCTTTTCACGTGCACAGTCGGCCAAGCGCCGGTCGATAAGGATGGACGCATCGTTGTAGCTTGCCGGCCACGTTGACTCCTTGGCAGGACCGGTCATACGCGCGCAGTAAAAGCGTTAAAGTCCAGCTCGACTGGCGGCGAGCCTCTAGCCGAGGCCAAGGTGGTTGAGGGTCACCGCGGACTCAATAAACATCGAGGCATTCGTCTCTCAGACGAGGCTCTATTCCCCTCCCTTGGCCCCGGAACCGGAGGGAGCAACCGACGTTGGTGCTCAGGCGGACTCGGCTCAACTCGAGTTGGCTGACACGAGTTTGTAAACGCGTACATGCCGAATATGCTGAATATGCTCTCTAAATAAATGTAATTTCAATGATTATTTCGATGGCGACAATCACTCGCGAAAATCCTTGTATTTCACATGGCAATAGCGGGCCGTATGCATTTTTTTTATAACGGCTAGCCAGACGTATTTTTCATTGGGAACATCCAAGATGACCACTACCACTACTAAGCATGTCCCGCAACGAGTGAATGTAGCGTTTCGATGTAATACGCTTAGAGGAGCGCCAGGTAATGGACGCACCTTCGACGGCCGGTACCTTTAGGAAAGGTAGGCAATCCTCGAGGTGGACCTTGTACGGCCAAAATAAAAGAATAGACGTATTCCCATCAGTGAGCCGACCTAACGACAGCAAGCGCCGATTCTCCACCTTTTGCCGATTCGCAATGGGACTTCGACTCGAATGAGCGCACATCTTGCCATGACAACGGACTCCGCAAGCAGGTAGACTACCTGTGACCACCATTTCCTGTTGAAATATCATATTGTCCACTCGTTCCGTGCCCAACGTATTCGCTCTCCGCTGTTCCTCAGCCGTCAGCGAAATTGTCGATAAGCCAAAGGATTGGGCTATTGGATTGTCCAAATGGCCACCTTCCTTAGTCAGGGCAGCGTCGGCGTGATCGCGAACGAGCAGGGGACTCGATCACGCGGTGGGTCGACAGTTTCCGCTCGGCGAACTGCGACGATTCATATGGCTCATGTCGTGACAAAACGATTAGGTTCCGTAGGCTGGACGGGCAACGATACTCTCTAGGGCAACGAGCAGCGGGTCCTCCCCCCCCCGAAGTCTTCGCTTGGCTCAGTGTCGTCATGTTAAGTAAGAGCTGTTTTTGCATGAGCTCAGACGAGCCCACAGGGAATAGCTGCAGCGGCATAAGGCGACCCGCTTGAACCAGATGGAGTCATGCGCGCCAAGGTTACAACTCTGATCGGGTGTCTCGAGGCTGGCCATCATATAATATATTCGAATGAAACAAATGTGTGTGACGATGTCGAACGGATGCTGAAACTGAGCCTCTCGGTCGAGAGGTTCATTGCACGTGGGGAAATTAGCGGTCATCCATCATTGTCGAGGGACTAAACCATTTTAGGTAATTGCCACAATATGCGTTCTCGAAGTTTCTGATCGGATAGCCTGCTATCTTTTTGGCGGTGTAGGATTCACTGCTGGGTGTGTGTGTGTGTGTGTGTGTCTGTGTATATGTGTGCATACAACATCTTGTTAAACCACACCGCATTTCACAGTAACATGACGGATGGGATTAGTCCGACGTTAAGTGGTCCGCGTGCACGAGCTATGGTCATCTATGTTTGGTCTGGTCTGCCATCAGCAATGGTTTAGACTAAGCATTAGTTTTTTTTTCTTTTACCAAGTGCCACCTCCTTCTCTGGTGACCGTCTTATTGAATCAGGTTCTCGCCGAAGAAACAGTGCAACAACAACTTGGAAACGTGCACGTTCAAACCGTTTTGCTGTTCGAGTCTAAGAATCAAGATTCTGTTTTTTTCGAGCTGACCCTCAGCTGTTCCCCTATCTGACAGGCCTCAGCTCTTAACCTTTTAGGTATTACTATGAGAGGACCTGTCGGGACCACCTTTGCTTATTCTCTTCCGTACTCGAACCTGACAAGAATCTTCAGATAAAGAAAGATGATAAAGAACTCCAAAGATTCTCCGCGTCTGACAGGATTTGAACCAAAGACACACGTGTCCCTCCGGTGTAGTAGTCTAAGGCGCTCACCACTAGACCATCCAGGGGACGAAGAATCAAGATTCAAACGGATGCAACCACAGTGGTATGGTAGAACGCTAAAGTAGTCATGCAAAAAAGCAGCGTAATAGTAAGAAAAGCAAAACAGCATCGTATAATATAATAGAAATACCATTAGCCTCCAACTTCAATCGTAGAAAATACCGAAAATCACCGATGTGCAAAATGCGTTATAGCTATAGAGGCCACAATCGTAAGCGATTTGCGACATCAAGTCCTTGTTTTGTTGCTGCAGTTCTAGCTAAACACAACGCCCTAAGGCAATGACGTTTTCCGCGAACTGCGATACGAGTGCCTGAGTATTACCGGCATTTATGTCTGACGCAGATCTCTGAGTAACTGCACGTCGTCCGGGCCACGCCGCATAACGAACACGCTTGACAGATGAATCCGATCGTGATCCTGGAATCACTCGATATGGCGTGGCCATCCACGAGATCCCGGATGTTGTGCCAACAACGGTGGACAGCTGGTGATTGGCAGCTCACGGCATCTGTCTGCGGCGACGTTCACATTCTCGGCACGGGCCCGAATATGTGCTAGATACAATATGCCTGTTTCGGAACATCCCTCAGCTAACCCCTTAGACTCCGAGTCTCTGGCTCGGTTTCCCAGACAGGTTTCCTGGTCAGGATATCGCTCGGGATACCTGTATGACCACGAATGTCGCGGTCACCGCTGTGGCTTTCTGGCTGTGCATTTCGGGTGCTTTTTGGTCAGCGGGCAGCGAGGGGCTATCCGACTGGCTCTACAACGCTGGGATAGAGCAGGGAATCATATCATGGACGAGGTTCGTGAATGACCCACCGAGTGAGTGATGCGAGCAGCCGAATGACGAGGTGAACGGCGCCACCCTATACACCAGAAGACGAGCGTACTAGCATAGCTTAGCACCGGATAGCGGGTTTGGTTATTTGATGTCCGGATGGCGCCTGGAAGCTCGGCGGTCTTTGCGAATAATTGCGGGTCCTTCGGTACGTTTCTTTTGGCCGGCTTGCCCTTGTGGCCAGCTGCTCCTCTGGTCGGACTTTGTTCAGAGCTGGCGACTCAGCCGGGTGGAGAGGCCACGGATGGCCACCGATGCTTGCCAACGTAGCTCAGAAGCATGAAGGCGACAATCGAGTCGGCTGGCCATGGGGCTCGTGCCGAGCGGTGGCCATGGCGAAGTGTGAGGGGCTGTGTCCACACGAATGCCGGCGGGTTCGTCTACTAGTGCCGAGCACTATCAGTGCCGCTGCTCGCGTACGATGTCCTGATGCAAATGGCCGCATGGCCCCAGCGGGTGACGTCCCATCTCTGTCTGAGACGTCACCGCGGCGGTCTGGGCCAAAGGTGAAAGCAACGCGGGCTGGGTCAGGATACCCGCCGCTTCCCCCAAAGCCTACCCAAACCCCTCGCACAGAGGCGGGAGGCAGAGATCCCCACGCACTGCCAGATACGTAGTAGCAGCGCCGGGCCCGGGGTTGCCACAATGTCTGCAGTCATACGTCAACCCCCTCACAGAAGATCGAGAGAGATAGCTGGACAGGGAGCTGGGCAATATACCGTGTATATTCTATCGGGTCATACAGCGTCACTTGCAACGAAACGGCGGCTGGAACTCTGAGAGGGGTCAGAGAAATTGATAGGGAGAGTTTTCCTTCGAGAAGCGAAAATGAACTGAGACAAGAACGAAGTTTGCGATATATCGTGGTCCTCTAGCGAATTTTTCTATTTGTGTTCAAATTCAGATCGGGGTCTGTATACGGGGTGGAAGTGCTTTTCACAATGATACAAGTTCTCGTTAGAAATATTACGAAGGGAAGCTAGGAAAGAACGGATGCATTAGCGAACGATTGATCGATTGATGTGTCTCAATCAACGAATAGAGATTACGCTTTAATAATGATTATGGTCGATTCTGTAATAAGCAGATTGAAATCCATGCACACTCGTCGCGGGGTCAATCATGTTCGTTTTGATGTGGCAAATCGTGGAAACGCGTGAAGCCCTTTGACTTGAACAGTGACCCCGACGCGGTCAGGTAACCCGTAGCAATTTCTTACTTAAGGGGGTATATTTTCCGGGCTGACTAGTCACAGCCTTAAACATTTAACGTCCACGGTACAGCTGGATTCGGCATAAGGCTTCATAAGATGGACAACCCCTCTTCAAATGCAGATGTGCGACGGTGGGGATCGAATCCGTACGTGAACCTACGTGTCGCACCTCCGATTGCAAGGCGCACCACTAGGCTACCTAAAAAGGGGCGGCTTCAGTGGATCTATATTCATGTGCAACTGGCTATATACAACTGGCTATATAAGTAAAGTAAATTTTCCGGGCTATGTATGCAATTTTATTTGTGTTTATAAGAATATAATTGTCTTGTATGAACGTGTCAAAAATTTGAGAATTTCGCCCGCACCTCATACAGACGCAACTATATATATATATATATATATATATACTCTGCAGTTAACTGGAAAGATTAATTACGCGCACTAGTGCTCTGAGCTGAGCTCGGCAGGACATTCTGGGGGGCACCGAATCTCGTTGAAATACGGACTCGCTGCTTCAAACCATATTGACATTTCTAAGTCTATCCTGTTCTGACCCGGGTGGTAATGACGCGGGCCCTGTGCCGCCGGGATGACGACACATTTCCCGGAGCAGCTATTCACTAAAGCTATGTACTAAACTTTGTAAGCTTTGGTTTTGACATGTTCAGCCACATATTCGCCACATGACCCGCCGAAAGGAAGTCGGTACACGGCGGTCATTTTTGGCCAAGCCATTAGTATCGAACTAGCGAACCGCGACAGTGATTTTTCGGCAGAACGGGATTGAATGGTCAAGTTCGTTAGTTAATTAATTATCCCCTCTGGTTCGAGCAGCATTCATTTAGCTCTGCTATATGGGACAATGGTGTTGTCTCGCGTTCTCGCTTAGATGAACAAGTGGATGCATCCACTGCATGGCACTTGCCGTTGAGCTTGCCGACCGCGTCGTCATCCTGTACACTCAATGCGCAGATAAGCTCGCTGTCTAGCGCGAAGCAGTTTGTTGTTGTTGCCAGATAGATTTTTCAAGTACATACATAAGGGAACTGTTTTTTGAGGAGACTCTGAGCGGTGTCAACACCCGCGTTCACCAGACGACCCTGCATGCTCTCGTAAGGAAAGCTGGAAGACCTTTCCGTGGTCGATACCCGTTACACTCGGTCCCAAGTTACTTCGCCGGCAACTTCCCTCGTTGGCACGGTTCGAATTCGTTCACGAGCGTGAGTACGTAGAACCTCGCTCGGTACGTTGGTTGTCCGGTGCCAATTCATCTATTGATCAAGGAAACGGCGAAAGAGACAAAGCCGGAACAAGACGAACAGACCAGAATTATGCTGATAGCTACAACCAGTCGAGCCCGGTGGCCTGGTGATGCATTCGTGTGCGCCTCGGTGCGTCTCTCGGAGGAGAGACGGACGTAGGTGCGCGGGTTCGATCCCCACCGTTGCCCACATTTACATTTTCAAGGGGTCCGTCTTACGAAGCAGTGCTAAAAGCAGTTGTACCGTGGACGTTAAATGTTGGCTGAGCGTCAGCCCGAAAACCTTTGATAACTATAACCAACGAAATAACAATTCCCGATTCATTGGTCCGCTTATGCTGTAATGTGTCATCACTTGCTCGAGATAGGTGCGCCACCCAAAAGTTGCCGACACAATCAGCTACAGGCACACACGCGCGCAAACCTAAGACGCGCTCGCGGAGAACGAGAGAGACCATGACTTCCTTAACTCCCGAGGCAGCCGAAGCAGCACAGTCTATTAATTGAATGATAATTAGCGTTCGTTTCAGATCGTCCGTCTGACAAGGGCGAACATCCGAGTCGCTAGGAGTTGGGGCTGACCGGTCGCGTTGCTGTTTCAAGAAAACTGAATATGGTCGGGCACCGAGAGAAACGGGAGGGGGGGATTGAACCTGCTCATACAGAGAGAGTTAATTCGCTTATAAATCTCTTTATTCGTCTCGGGGAAGGCGATAGAGAGAGAGATCGAGAGCTTGAGGAGGCGATGTGATGCCTGGCGTACCCGTGAGCTAGACACGACGACAGGGCCATGCCCAACTCAGAGTCAGAGAGAGAGAGAGAGAAAAATCAGCATCAATAGCGTCAGCCGTGGACCGAGCCGCGACAGCAAGGAACCGCCGCGTTACCCTCGAGACCTGTCAGATAGACTCTGCAGGGTCATCAGGCGCGCACGGTGGAGGGGAGAGAGGGGGCGTTCGGCCGGGCGCCTTACACAAGGTAGATGAAGATGAGAGCCTGAAGCAAGCGTCTCCCGAGTCGCCTGCCCGCAGCGAAGGCCACGTTATCGCTATCAGTCTAGCAGTCACCAGGACAAGCAGAATACAGGCAGCAAAAATAGAGCAGATGACCTAGGACCGTTGTTATGCAAGACAGATTACACCGATATGTGTGTGTGTGTGCGAGTGTTAATCGTCTCACTGATCGCATTCTGCTCTTGCCCTCCATATCTACGCGTATACGAACGCATATCTATAGACAGTGCGCGCCAGGCCAAACCCACTTATGATGGGTACATTTGAATAGAAGCACTCGAAAGGCAGGCGGGGCTGGAAACCGATGATCTCTCCAACCCTAAATTTCTCTCTCTCTCTCTCTCTCTCACACACACACACACACACTATATCTCTCTATATATATCTCGCTCTTCCCTGACATTAGTTGATATTGTGCTGCACTCGAGTGACTGGTGGGTGCTGCTGTGCTTTAGCGACCTCAACGGGAGCAACAGAGGAGGGCGTTGTTTTCGATTAGCAGCTTCGTTAGATCGTTACGGCTACTGCAATTATGGATATGATAGCTATCAATATATAGCTTGTTGATGCCGGAACGACGTCAGGGAGAGGAGGCAATCGACCGTATCGAGAAATGCATTAGCATTGAACCTGTGAGAGTTCAACGCTCGTCTTATGAAACACGATGTTTGTATGCGTAACACATTTGTGTGTACATGTGTGTGCGTCTACACGGGTGCACAGTGTGCACCAAAAGCAATTCGCTGCAAAAACGCGAACGAACAAAGCCACGGGACGAATATATGGTGTTCGCCGTAGGTGTTTTGTAGTTTCGGGCGCGAGTTTCTGAATCACAAATACACACATGAAGACCGGACAGGGAGTATTAGACGTCGATAATGTGGGCACATTGTTCGTGATTGACGTCCGCCACGGGACCACGTTGGAAATGAATTAGAAGCCGTAAATGACGATTAGGTTATAGGGTAACAACAATCCGGAGTACCTCCTCACCCGGGATTGTCACCTCTGGGCGTCGCTGTGCTGAAGTGTTGAAGTGGTCAATCTCGCACGAAGAGCATCAGGTGTCTTCGGCGAGTCATTGTGCAAGAGTTTGTAAACCGGTCTTGAGTTCGTAAAAAGACACCGTTCACGTAAGGCTTAATTTGTAGCTAAGTTGAAACTGAAATATGCGTTTATCCGAATATTATATATGAATATGAACTACTCGGTGTATACGGTGTGAATCGTATCACGCCAACACCGAATGTCTACATAGCTTGTACTGTAGAATAATGTCATTCAATGGCGGTGGAACATCCCATTTGTGTTCAGCCGACTCCTCATCTCTCTTCCAGTGGCACGTCTCGTTGCCGCTGTGCTTCTTTTTGAGGGTCATCGGGCACATATGTGACACATTGCAGCGCGCCTTTAATATTATAATAACTAGCACCTTTTATAACAACTAGCACCTTTACGAGAACTTAATCGGCTGTAAAACGGCGATAGTTTCGTTGACAAGCCAAACGTTGTATTGTGTCCCATTTGACGGTGTGACAGGAACGGGCTGTCGTCGGAAAATCGTCGCCTGTCTCACGGAATCAGCAGGACATCGGTAGCAGGTTCTCCGCTGAGCCCCTCCGGGGTGGCGTTGCGCATTCGTAATGTAAAATCATTCATAAAATAATAACCGAAACTGTCGCCTTGCGAGCCCGGCGCGGCCACTACCCGAAGGTGCGCCCACACGAGTTCAATCGTCCGACACCGGTGTACCCACACTTCCATTTAAATGGGTTGTCCATCTTAGGAAAAGTCCTCGGCCGAAAAAAAACAGTCGTTGTCGCGTGGGCTGAGTTAAATGCTCAAAGCCTGAGAATACCGCCCGGGAAATCTACTATTACTGTACTCTCTATCGAAGGTTGGACAGGCGTTGTCCGAGAGGTATTCGAAGGCATCCGTTCGATGGGCAGCTTCGATATATTTTTCTTTCCATTCAGGGCTTTCTTCCTTTCATCTGTGCTTTTCTGTGCTCTCTATACAGCTTCAGGGATTTTACCACAAAAAAAGTGCTACATGTCTAGGCAACTCATCACTATCTAGTGGTTGATAACGCACAGCAGAAATTAGCTTAGACAACAAAGCAGGTCGACAATTTCCTATATGACATATAACTAAGTGTTGCACTCAAGTATGATACCGATGCATGCCTCGGGCGCATTGTTGCCTCATGTCGTTACGGTTCGAATCGAAGAAACAAACATAATGCGTAGACGCAGACCAGTACGATGGTGATATTAATAATAATAATAATAATAATAATAAATAATAATAATAATAATAATAATAATAAATAATAATAATAATAATAATAATAATTAATAATAATAATAATAATAATAATAATCACGCTAATAATAGTATAAAATATCTGGAACTTATGTAATATCATGCACATTTTGTGCTCAGAAGATATTACGAGACGCCAAATACATTTAGTACAGGATATAGAAAATTTCGGAGATTACTCAAATAAATAAATTGATAAAAAAAATAAAATTATTAATCCTCTGGAGGGAGGAGAGTAGGGACGATCGTTGTGCGGTGGCAGTCGCCAGTGAGACTACAAGCTGACCTTAAAACAACAACAACTCAAAACAGAACTTAATTGCTTTCCTATATAATGCCTACTCGAACGGATTCCCCACGAAGATATATCGGCTAATGTTGATAACATGCTTAGGTGAAAATAACAGACGCTGTGTTTGGTCTGATTGGTTCAGATTCGAGATCGATCTCGTTTGACGTCTGTCCACCTGTTGTGCCCGTGTCACCTACCCTGCCCCGGGAACAACGTTTAGTCACAAATGAATTAACTAGCAGCAACCTGCAGAGTGCGAATTGCTGTTTGAGTTCACATGGGCACTATCGATCATTTGTAGCCTTGTTTTCACAATAGACAGCTAGTCCAGTCGAAATGTCTCACCGAAATCACTTCCAGCACGACCATAACACAGCCCACAGTCGGCGAATAGCTGCGAGGCCATTTAACCCACGCGACCGACGCTGGCGAATAACGCCTCATCATAGCGATGAGCACCAATGGGAATCGTCTCGCCAACCTTGACCTCAGCTATCCGATCCAATCGAACGAAATCGAAGCCAACCCCGAGACGATTTCTGTCCGCTAATATTTCCTCATACTGCATTTCCATGACCTACGGCTGTCGTTCGCCACAGGGTGCCAACTAACAATATTGAGTTTCTCTCTCTCTCCCTCTGTCTCTCTCTGTCTCTGATACACACACACACAGATAAACCCGTCGACGCGAGATGAACAGGACAGACTGATGCACGATTCCGAAGACGGTGGTCATGCTCGCCGAACATGACTGCGCCCAGCTCGCCGGTAGGTGGTAGGTCTGTCTCAGCAAACGACATCGCTGAGAAATGGTCGCCGGCACGAGGTCGTGAGTAAAGGTCGACCGTGACATGGGTGGGTGGACACGGCCAAAGACGAAATGGCGAAAGCATAGACGCGGCGGCCTGCAGCCAGTGGCAAGGCCGAGGGAATTGCGGGGTTGGGGGGGGCAACAATGAAGTAAACCGGTCGGTGCAAACGGAAGCCGCGGAGGCGGCGAACCTAGGCAAGGTAGCCAAACAGGTCGGAAGCCATCCAGGTAGGATATAATTTGGTGCCCTTTGTCCGAGCTGGCGGCGTTCGGATTTCGCCAGCCTGAAGCAGCTATAACTCATAGATCATGGTCATACCCGAGGCGTCAGCTGGGGGGGTAACGGGGCTGGCCCGATTGCCGGCGGTCGCTGCACGAACCGGAGTTGGTGGACGGACCGAGCCAACGGTCAGGACACGGACGAAGAGGAGAAAAAGGTGTTAGTGGCCGCTGCCTGCCGTTGTTCTCACCTTGCTACTGGTGTGTACACTAGCGGGCGGTTGGCCCTAAACGCCGAACAGTGCCGAGGAATTCTACCGCTATCTCCGGTTCTGATCCACGACACCCCTCTAACGCCCGCGGCCTTTGCGCACTCCCTGTGGAGTCCTCGGCGTGGCCTGTATCACCGTATACGGCGAAGACATCGCTGGCTGCAGTAGTCACCTATCACAGCAAGGCCCGTACCGTACAAGCGGCGGCAGCTGCAGCCGTCACCACACCGGCAACAACAGCAGGGGCAACAGCAGACACAAGGACGACGAGGACTTTGACAGCTACCTGGGCCTTGCCACGCCTAGGTGTCGAGGCCTGGCTGCACGCAGGCCAAGGCGCCTAGCATGCTAGGACCGGACGCGCCTGACTCACATCAACGTCGGTGATGAGATGATATTCTAGTACCTGCAGTACGATCGTTTTCACAGTATCGGCCGTCTGCCCTCCAGGTTTCTAACGTCTTTGCCCCGAATACGAACACCAATGATGGGGCATGATGACTTGTGAAAAGGTAACAGACATATCTATTTAGCCATCCGATGCACATCGTCGAGGTGTACGACACATCCACGACGTTGGAGGTGTGCGCGTACGGCCGAAAGTTGAGCGCCGGGTAGTGTCTGCATCTCTGAGCTACCGGTCGTGCGGCACGATACCGACAACCTGTCTGTATGGCAGAAGTCCCCCAAAAAGAAGACCTCTGAGCCGCCGTTGTATGATACAGCAGCAGCAACGGTAACAACGACACATAAATACCAATGTCAGTAACAGGGCAGTCAGCGGTACCGCGTCATCGGTTGGCGCGCCTCACCAAGACGCTCATCGCAAGCCAGGAGCAGGCAGGCTCAACGAGGCTGCTAAGGCATGGCAAGCGTCCCCAGTTGACACTGGGCTGTCTCTACAGCCACCGGGACAGGCGACAGACCAACGATGTACAGGACAGGCAATGACAGCTTCGAGGTTGCGCACCGTATACACGTATACAGGGCCTGCTGATCTACCTAGCTGTCGACACATAGACCAGCCGTGTCCTCGTATACGTTGACCAGCGGCATCAAATATAGGACGCACGAAGGCCGACAATGATGATGATGATGTGGTTAAGGTGGAGGCCTTTCGACATGGCCTAGTTAACCTTTGCTGCTGCTGCTGCTGCTCCTCCTTAACGCAGGCGCAGGATATATAGCAATACCGGGGATCGTACAGCCCCGCCTCGAGCACTAGCAGGTTAGGGTCTGTTTCAGGTTGCTTCAGGCTGCCGCTGTTGCTGCTGCTGCTGCTTATGCTGGTGCTACCAACGCATCTTCGTACGGCACGCTCCTGATGCAGCCGCTGTCATTCGGGCTGCTGAGCTACACAGATCGTTCCCTGGCGCCTAAGCGGGACGAGGAACTCGCTGTAGGTTCCACCTACTCTCGTTGGTCGGTGTAGGGGCCGAAGTATGATACGTCCTCAGGACGATCATCACAATAATAACAACAATAACAGCTAATGTCGTGCCCGCCTGCCCTGGGCGGGCAGGCGGGAATAGGCATTGCTAACAATACCAACAATAGGCATATGTCATTTTCTACCTGCGTCGCATCCCTACGTTGATCTCTCTGTCCGTCTATTAAGAGCCCGACGAGATGGTGACAAACATCGAGAAAGATGAACACCGCACACAATTAATCAACAGCTATGGAGATGACAGAATGAACGATGCTCGATTCTGGATTAATTAACAATAACACGATTTCACTGGATCCACGCAAGGAGATGACGGCCGGAGCGAAACGATAACATATTAGTTCGCACTTAAAGCAATTTCTTTGTCTGTATTGGCAATGTTTTTGTGGCTGGGCCGCACATGATGTGAGTGTCCGAATTGTCCGGTGTGGTGCTTCTCACGAATCTGCGTTAGCTATGAACGCGTCGCTCGTGGCTGGCTTATCGCGTGGAGCGATGAGCACACTACTTAAGCTGTAGCAGGGACCTACCTATGCGTACGGCCATTCCCGTGCAGCTCCAACCGGCTCACTCCCGCCCACGCAATAGCCCCGGATGCACGCGCGGATGGGTCTGCGAGGGGGAGCCGTGCGAGGTTGGTTATGCCGCGCACTCAATCCTGAATCACCTCTAGCCGCCGTCGCTCGCTGTGTGACTGATAAGCGGGTCCAACAGGCCGGATGAGCAGTGGTAGACGCCAAACTGTCTTTAAGATAGGAGACAGCGAGGCCGGTCACAGCAGCAGCAGCAGCAACAGCAGCGCGAGGCGCAGGCAATAAAAATCGTGGCCCAGTTCCAGGACTTGAGAAGGACAGACATGGAGGCTAAGTACGGATGCGGCCGGGTAAGGACCAGGCCCAGTGGCCTAACTCCTGGCGAACTGCGTCCGTCCCCCCCCGTCGTTGACTCTGGGAGGCAACATGTGACCCAGTCACATCAGGCTCACCCTGCGCGTCCGGTAAGTCTCATATCCGCTTGTGATGTGCAACTTTTCGTTTTCGTCACAGCGAAAATCGATGAATCTACACCTATGAAAGCTAGATCACCTAAATGCGATTGTCAGAGCGTGGAGCAGACCTGCGATATGGTGAAACGTGTTCGATGGTTTGATTTCCAAGCCGGGCCACAAGGGAGGGTTGGGGGCACACTTATGAGACACAGTTGTCCCCTGGATGGTTGTCTGGTGGTGAGCGTCTTCGACTACTAGAGCGGAGGGACACGTGTGTGTTGGGTTCAAATCCTGTCAGACGCGTTGGAGAATCTTCGGAGTTCTTTATCATCTTTCTTTATCTGAAGATTCTTGTCAGGTACGAGTAAGGCAGAGAATAAGCAAAGGTGGCCCCGACAGGCTCTCATAGTGATACCTAAAGGTTAAGAGCTGACGCCTGTCAGATAGGGGAACAGCTGAGGGTCAGCTCGAAAAACAGTTTATGAGACACAGTTACTCTTTGGGTGGCACCGACATCTTCGGACTCAACGGTGGCGTATTCTGGCCAACGCCCGATGCGTTACTAATACGTGCGAAATGATGATTTCAGAATACACGCTAATTTAGCTAAAGGGAAGATAAAGCGGGCGTGGATACCGGCGTGACAGTCGGCACTTGCTCCCACTAAGGGTTAGGGATCAACTTTAAGCCACGTCGTTAGCCAGCGGCGTTCACTAGTGACCATGTAGAATAAATGCACTCAATGCTTTTGACATTTGTACCCACCTTATGTAGGGTATGAGGCAGTGCTCATTACATTCTCAACTGCAGGCACAACTATTATGACTAATATTTCATCCGTCATATTTAGTGGCTATGTTTCACTTCTATATATATATATATATATATATATAAGAGTATAAGTTAAGAGGTTTATTAAGTTATTCTTCAGTTATAAGGTTTCGTTATCAAATGAAGCCATTCTGACGCTATATATATAATATATATATATATATATATATAACGCCTACTTGCTGTCTTATTGTCAGCAGGCGACGGTATTGTGCTATGAGCCACTCGCTCTCAGCTTTATATACCTCCATTAACTTCTTTCTTTCTTATAGATACATCATCACTTCCGTAATCGTTATCCTCGTGATCGGTCACACAATTCGATCAGGGGGCGTACGGCATTGCATCAGACTTCGCGTTCCAACATATATATATATATATATACCACCTGTTAAACAAAAGGCTATCCTTGCGTCTCGCGCATCCACGAGTCTGTCGAGCCCACAGGCTCAGAGATCAACGGGCAGCTAGCTTTACGGCGACCCATTTGTTGCCCGAATGTATCATGCATTGGATGAGAGCTGGTAAGCGCATGATGCCAAGAATGACCTCGACGTCGAGGACTCGCACAGTCCTGAATGGATATGTGAGATGATTGCACCTACCCTGAGAAATTGCCGTTCATAATGAACGCCGAAACCAACGGCGACGATAACGATAACGGCACGAATCGTCTGCTACTGAAGCCGAAATAGCGCTCATTATGTTACACACGCACAGAGGCGACAGCCACAGAGAGATAGAGGGATATATATATATATATCATACAGTCATTGTAAGTTGGACCCCGGGGCCTGGCTAGCTAAGACTCTGGCTGCAAACGCCAAGGCTCACTGGTACGACCACCCTGATGCATCATATATATATACGCGATTTGTGTGAGATAAAGAGTTTAAAAATTTAAACATTTTACATTTAAAAATGTATTTAGTTTTAAGGGTGTCCCCGCTCCTTTAGGGGACACCCTTGGGCTTTTCAGTTAAGATGAAGGAATACGAAGGTCTTCGTGCTGACTCTCAGCCAACACTTTTACGTCCACGGTACAACTGCTTTTTCAGTTATGACTGTAATATCACTCTCTGGCAATGTTGCGACGTAACGTTTTCCGTACAATAGGCCCCTTTACACTTTGGCCTAGTGAAAACGAAGCCGGAAATTGTACCGTGTATCATCATTGGGTCCTAGTATCTGCGGCAACTGTAAACGTTTGCAGGTACGACGTACCCCTTCGAGATTGGGTCTGCCTGCATCTCTCTCCCCATGACATCCGCATGTGGTAGCTGCGCATAGGCAAAATTGCGCGTGTCACCACCGTCAAACTGGAGTCAGAATAACAGAACTGCGCAGATCATCCCACCGAAGCCGGCGAAATCGAATCCTGCTGTCGCGACTTAGACTTGGGCAAAGTGGATGCTGTATTCACAACCCTTGAGAGGCCGGGTTCTATCCCAAACAGGGGGGAATATTTACGTGATCAAATGATCTCAGTCCAGCTCATCACGGGCGGGAGGCAGTTCTCTGTGGCCGGCGTGGATATCATTGCGTTTTCGGGTTCGAATGCATTTGAAATCGCTCGTCGGGCTCCCGAGGTGGTCTGGTGGTGCATTCGTGTGCGCCCACCTTCGGAAATATCGGAGAAGACACGCAGATGCACACGCGGGTTCAATCCCCACCATTGTATATATATATATATATATATATATATATTTTTTTTTTTTTTTTTTTTTTTTTTTCGAGCTGACCCTTAGCTGTTTTTCTATCTGACAGGCCTCAGCTCTTAACTTTTAGGTATTACTATGAGGACCTGTCGGGGCCACCTTTGCTTATTCTCTATATATATATATATGATGAGCGATAACCCCAAATATTATATCGATCTGTATCGTCATGCCCGGAACAAGATCGCTTCGCTCAACGGACAATATATTCCGAACGAAAATGTCCGACGACGCCAATTTTCTCCACTTTTAATAACCTGGCATTTATAGTTCAATCTGTAATTGCATACAGCATCTGTTCTCTCACCGCTCTGTCTCTGCACGGGTTTCCTTAAATATCCTTGCTATATGCCGACAGTCCCCTCTTGTTCCGTGCCAAAGGCCTACCGCCACCCGACCAGCAAGAGGATTCGTGGTTAATAATGGAACACACAAGTTGAACCCGCCATCTCTTACGAGGGGAGAGACAGCTCGAAGGTCCCTTCGAACCCCTGCGTTGGCGAAGGCCGTCAAACTTTGTTCAGCAGTCGCGTCTCGTCGTCCGGTAGCCACCGCTGCGCCACCGGTGACAAGATAGCCACCGAGTCGAAAGGGTGGCGTACCCTTCGAAAGCAGAACGGGAGCGATGTGCCCTTTGAAAATTGACGCACGAAGTAACAGGAAAATAATGAATTGATTACTCTCCGATGTGAAGACATGGGATGAGAGGTCAGGCCAACGACGACGACGACGGCGGCGCGGCGGCACAACGATGGGAACCTAAGGCCACTACTAATCTATACGTATGCGCTGTTGAACGATGGGTGACGCTAACCCGTTATCGAAGGTGGATACGCTTCTGTGTGTGCTTTGGCGAACATCATTTAGCTGGCGAAGTGTACAGGGTAGACCAGAGGCGGATATTTTGTGGTCGACCAACAATATCGTAGGCAAATTCAAATGGATGTCGATAAGAACCACGTATCCGTATGGATCAATCAAATATCACTGTGTACGCGCCTATATGGTAGGCGCAAGAGACTTGCAAGTATTCTGTTATTATTATTATTTTTTTTTTCGGGCTGACCCACAGCTAACATTTAACGTCCACGATATTATTATTACTACTATCATAACTATATATATATATATATATATATACAGTTTTCCAGACTGACTCTCAGCCAACACTTGACAATGTCCCCGGTGCAACTGGTTTCGGTATTGCTTCGCAATACGAACCCCTTGGTTAATACGAAACCCCCAATACGGCGACGTTGTCTCTGGCTGTAAAAGCCGGAGATCGCAGCTTTGAGTTGTCCCGCGATCTGGTGCGAACACATATATGGAGAGAACTTAAACATTGTGAAAATTGCGCTTCCTTTAATATACCAATAAAACTTTACCCCTTACCTTATCCCAAAGATCCTATACCAAATGATTATGTATTACATGCCTATTGCTATTTCATAAATACATTTTCCGAGCTGACCCACAGCCAACATTTTCACGTCCACGGTACAAGTGCTTTCGGGATTGCTTGCATGCCTATTGTTATTATTATTATTACTATTAGGGATATCCGCCGGCAGAGTTCAGCCTGAACCAACCTGAATGCGTCCGTTGCCTCGACAACCACCAAGAGGCTGAATTAAAGCATAAATAATCTGCACCGTTGTATGGTGTCTACGCCAGATTCGTTTCGACCTGCCGCGTGAACCCTGTGGACCCCGTACGGGGAAATCTCACTTCACGCATTACATGTACACGGGAATCGATCGTCGTTAGGGCTTCGAATTTTGTGAACAAGTTCGTCTTCCTTCGAAGAACGACTTTACCGAAGAGAAATAGCACGGGAATATGTGACACGATTCTCCCATTAGCGCGTCGGGTGGCTCCCAGCTGCGGCAGTGTTAGCCTGAGATAGCGTTCGTATAGAATAATAGGTTAACTCAATTAAACAATTTACGAGAGGCCACTGCCGGCCCATGAGTCCATCGAAATAGAAAAATTCATTTTTCGTTCCAACGCCTGCATGCTGGCCCGTCCCGCACCGGCCGGTGTAGGGCGCCTTTGGCACCTGTCGTCCTTCGAAAAGGCAGCCAATACATGGCTTGAACGAGCCTCACTTATACCAGTTATTAATTTCATGTTCTTTTGACCTTTAAAGGTTACAGTCAAAGGTCTGGCAATGCTCACGGCTGTTGTGAGACGACGTCGGGTGTTTGTTGTATGACATTAAAAGGGGGGCAGAATCCACGGAATTTGTAAGGAGGACTCCCTTCGACCCTCCGGCGTTTCGATTCCGTTGAGCGCGCCGCTGTAGATGATGGATTTGCCTCCAGCGTCTTCAATAACAAAAAAAAAATCGCCCTTGAATGAGATCTATTTTTTGTGCTTTTTCCTCCTCGAGGCGTTGTTACTTGCGCCGTGGTGCTTCGGTACGCTCGACTCACTGACGTATCTTGCAGCTGCATTCTGTTGATAATGTCTTGACTCGGCGAAATATCAAGCATGTCAAAGACTTGCTACAGTTCTGCATTCGACAATTAGTCGCTTATGAATAACGACACTGAACATTGCACGTGACTACTACACACGTCCGAATCACACTCTACGTCTCTTCTATTCGTCAGATGTCACGTTTGACAAACACGTTAGGTGCGGCTACTTCGGGCCTTTTTTTTATTTTAGTCAAGAAAAGGCTCTCGTCTCCGAAGCGATGGATGAATCCCGAGATGCTTCTGTCCTTCTCTTCCGGAACGTTCTTCAAGGAGCGATATACCCCGTCCGGGTATATCGCTCCTTACAGAGCGAACAGGTAAACACCTCGATGTCTCAACCCCTCGATTCGAAATCCCTGTGATTGACTGAGTGGTTCGTTCAGGCCGAAGGCTTTCGTCTAATACACGGATGGGCACAAAAAAAAAGTTGCGTCAGGAGCCTCCTTGCCGCTGACCACTGTTTGACACACACTGCTACAGTGTGTTCCTCTTGTCAAGCAAATTGCCAAGGTAAGTCCTGCTAAGGAAACGTCAAGGCCCGAGACCTTTCCCCTCTCAGCCCTTTCGAAGCCGTCGTTACCAGCCCCCTGTTGAGCAGCTTATAGCTGCTAATAAATTGAAGAATGACTCCGCTGTCTAGCCTCGTGTCACCTGCCATCAGGGTTGTAGCGATAGCAGAATACCCAGCTCGTCGTCGGGGCCTCTGTTTTTTTTTCTCGGTTGGTTGAAGTTTGCTAAGTGGACAGAAGATACGGCACAAGTCGGCCGGGAAAAAGGGAAGATTAACCAAGGGAAGGGTGACCTCTTACTTCGGTCATCGATATAGGCGAGTCGGCGTCTTTACCCCACTCATCCTACAAATATATATATATATATATATATATATGTATATATGTAAGCACAATAGTTGTGACGGTCCTTTCGAATATAGCAAATGCCAGTGATGAGTCAGACGTTAGGATAGCACGACATCGAAGATGAAACCGCCTTTCAGTTAATGAACGCGAGAAGCGAGTAATATCATTTTATTCAGTATTATTATAGGCGGCTAGAAGAAAGATGGCATCATACGATCGTATGGGGTTAAGCGTTGCCGATACAATCTTTGTCAGTTCACCGATAGAAATTGGCTTATTAGCAATTAGCAGCCAATCTAAACAACGCAACATATAACACGGGACTTCGCCCACACATTATATATATATAATGTGTGGACGAAGTCCCGTGTTATATATATATATATATATATGCGAATATACAAAGCAGCTTCAATTTGAAGGCAAATGTATGTTATATTATTATATTCATGGTGGTTTATTGGTGGAACAGTGATTTACAGCAATGCAATTAAGTCTCGTAATAAAATAGTAATAATGATAAACGACAAAAATGTCCCAAATTGTTTAGAACATCAAAACATGCTTCTTTTGTACATACGCATACGTGGAGTAGGCACAGATTTTTCACAACATTAGTATGTCTTAGCAATTCGGTGATGAGCTTGTTTAGTCGGCACAACTGTTCACTGTTTATGAGGGACGGAATACCACACCGGTCCAGGAATCCTATTCGCCGTGTACGATTCCTCGTAGAGGCACACACGATCGCTTGTGGTATCACACCACCAAGGTAGGCAGCTGTTGGTGCCTGTGGCCTAAATGGGGCCACAAGGTCAAGACGACGACAGTCCCCATCTGATGTCATGCCACCAGTACTAACCGTCAAAGGCCAAGTTGCTGCTGTATGCTTTAGTATCAGCCTATACGTAGACGTGCGCGCACACACATACACGCCGCTAAATGAACAAAGACGCGCAGCGGGCCGCGCTCCATGAAATTATGAATTGTCGCCTGCTAAATTTACATGTAGTACTATGCGATCGTTCGATATCCATGAATGTATCTGTGTATGCATTTATACGAACTGAATCTCTTCAGGTTAATCGATAGGAAATCTATAATACATTTCTGGAGAGGAACTCCGCTGTTTTTTCGATATAACGTCTACTGGCAGGTAATAAAAACAAACGTTACAATATCGTCCACAACTATATACATTAATTCGTATATATATATATATATATATATATATATATACATATTAATTTCATTCAGTGAAGAACATTTATAGACGGAACCGCACAATTTTCCAATGCTTAAGTTCTCGGTAAAGATAATAGTGAAATTGTTTTGTACGACATGGCGCGAGTACGCTCTGTGACTCTGTTTTTTTTCAGGGCAAAACAAAATATAAATTCACATGAAATATTCACGTAGCTTTAGCATTATGTGAGAATGTGTCACCTTAGGTAAGACGTGGTATGAGTTGAGCCCCATGCCAGGAATATTTTGTGGCGTATCTGCTACATATTTATGTTGTATGTTGTTTCCTGTTGCCTCCTGACGAGGGCTTCTTGTTCTACTTTTCTTTTTTTTCGAGAGAGAGGATGAAATTTTCTTCGAATGCATGGACACCCCCGGAGACCATCACCTTCTTGGTCTACTGGCGCTTCGAAGTGTACTTTGAAGCATATCAGTGTCCCTCCGTCCGCCTGAGTTTTCTTATATGTCATCCACAAGGTGGGACGACTTGAACCTGCGGCCTTCGGCTTTGTCGGCCAGAGACCTTTTGCCTTTAGCTCGTCTGGTACACGGAAGATTTGCTTCGATAAGCTGCAAATCAGCTAAACCTAAACACTGTCTTGTGAACTTAATATGCTTCTTCTCTAATTGCAGATTGCAGAGGATTGCAGGATGATCAGCAGGGCACCAGGGATTGGTCACCAGGAACTGGCCGATCCAAGACGGCTGCCGAAGCCAACCACTCACTCATCGCTCAGTATACTAAGGGTTATATATATATATATATATATATACGCATAACAAGGTGTATGCATAAAACAAATTTGCAAATTGACACGAAACGGCGTATCGCATGATTCCGGCCCACTCTCGGACGCCCGACTTGAGTCTCCGTCTCGTCCGGTGTTTTTCAATCAGAGTTACAAACGCGCAGCGAAACCGGTTGTTTCATTGTTCGGAACAAAAACCACCTCATCAAACCTAAATAATTATAAGACCCCCCTCCCCCCCCTACATCGCCATTCTTTATCGAATCGATGTCCATTATCGCTGTTAAACACTCTAATACCTGGCAGTATGTGTACGCTTAAGTATACGAGACTGCTGGGACAGATGGATCACGGCGGCGTGCGTCATATGTCATTTGTAATTACTATGAAAATCTGATTACTAAACCTGCAGGCCAAAACAGGATCATCTGTCTCCGGCGTCGCAACGCGATGGGAGTTGTTCCTTCAGGACCTGCTTCGAAGATGTGACCACTACACACGGCGCCTTCACCAGCGTCTAGAGCAGACGTTGGACAAGGCGAGACAGGGATGTCTGTCCACTCGCGTAGCACCCAGTATCACCCGGTTGTGGCGACGCCTTGCCGTGGGGAGGACAGTAGGCTTAGAATTGTTCAGCCATGCGGTACAGTGAGCCAGCGTGTACAGCTCGTGCTACGGCGCGGTAGCAATTGAATTTGGCCGCAAATTTCTGCTGCCGAGAGAGATGTCGTCGTCGGCGGCACACTCGTTCTTCAAGCATATCTCGCTTAGGGAGCCCGACCTGCTGTCGTCGCTGCCCTTAACGACGATCTGCAATATATATTCGAATCTGCTATGTGGTCAGCTGACGAACGACGAGACGTCTGTATTTTGGGGTGGCAGACACGTCTAATCTGCAAATATACCCCAGAGGCGCACCCCTGTGGCTCATCGCATTGTGAGGTTGGCCCACGATCGGTCCGTGTCAATAGGCAACCTCCATGTGTGTGCGGCTGGAGAGTTTCGCTCGCCGTCACGAACTTACTCATACTTAGCCTTACCGAACCAGCAAGAGAACGGATATATTACCGGATGCCCGGCTTCTGCTGACCTCAGGGTCACTGAGGAAACTTAGCGGGCAGGTCAAGCGCGAGCAGATCGCAGATGCAGTGAATCAAAAAATCTGATCAAGGATGATATCGGCGACAGAGGAATCTACCACAAGCAGATGACTGGAATCGCAGCACGTCTCGATCTCCGTCTAGCCACATGGTGGTCTGAAAGATCGGCCTACAATCGTACTACCACCTAATGTGTCTCGGAGCTCGTGTGGTGTCACAGGATCCGATTCCGCAAAGCAGGTCGCTGGATAGATATAGTAGATAAATCTTCTATCTTATTCACGTCTCATCTCTCCTCACCTAAATATCGAGCGGCGCAGCGAATCCTCAGAGCATCTGGACGAGACATGTTCTCGTTTCGATCATGCTCGCTATGGGATGGCCTAAACTCGGCTCGGTCAGTTGGCGTCAGTCGAGTGCTCGCGACGGCAGATCCCCGTAGCCCGTTTGTCGTCAAGCGCCGCCATTACCCTTACCGTAGCCACGTCCATACGGCGAAGGTACGCCACCCGATGGCGTTCGAACGTCGATGTTAGGCCGCGCAGGCCAAGCAGGATTTGTCCTGGACAGCCGCCAGGCTCGGCGGTGTTCCCTGCTCTGCCAGTTATTCCAGGGAAATAAGCGGGCGTCCCTCGTGTTTTTAAGATCCGCGTGCCCCCTGTATTAAGCCGACGATTTCCGGCAGGATGGCCACCAGCCACTTCTGCCTCGCTCCGGCGACACCACACAGCCATCCGACTGGGTGAACCTTTCCAAAATCATCCATTTCTCAGTGGCCTTGACAAAAGATGCAGTGAGGCCTACACGCACACTCCTACTCCCAGTCGAGCAACAATGTGGCGCATGGTCGCGCCAGCACATGCGACCGAGGTCGCTATTGCACACTAGATAGAGACACTACACTTCGATTTATCCAACCTGTGTCCCAAGGTAGTGATGCCGTTGGCAGCTCGGCCGCCGTTGCAGGGACCAATGTGTCACATTGTTGGCTAATCGAGCCTGAACAGGGTATAGACGAATATAATGTCTCTGTGTGCATATCCATCGAATTCTCTCACCGCCTTCCAACGCGGATGGGAAACCCCGGTCTATGATGTTCTTCAAGGAGGTCTTAGACCAGCAGCTTACGGAACTTATCATTCCTATGGAAATATACGCTCGGAACGGGCTACGTAAGCGCTCATCGCAATGACAGATAGAATTAGGCATCCGACGATGTGCGCCTGAAACAGACATTTACACAACGTATAGTCCTCTGGGGAATGACGAATTAATTTGATTAGATTCCCTTTCGCTCTGCTTGTTAAAGCAGCTTCGTAGTACCTGGATGTGAACATCATTTATAGCACTCAGCTTTGCCATGCGATGTAGGGCGGATTGTGATTACATAATTGAACACTGCGAAACGGGACGATTTACTCTACCTATTTGGAATTAATTGCAAACACTATTACATCTATGCCGCAGGATAATTGCTTGAAACGGATGATTATCAATAGACGCGCGTTGGCCGCTAATTAAGGCGGGCAACGTGGACAAATCATTGACATGTTACGCGGAATGAGCTGATGGTCGAATGGCCACCGGCAGCGGGAATACAGACAACAGCGTTTCGGTGTGAGCAATTCAATCGTCTGCAGGCAATTTGAGCGGTGGCCTTAGTCACGGGAGAGCTCAGTGAAATATGACGAGCTTTGGACTCAAAATATATTGTCTATTCGAGGAACGACGTAGAGTTCATAAATACAGTTAATTACATCCTCATCATTGTCGATGGCGATCGAGGTCCTTCGGTTGATTGAGTGCACCTGCTATCTACCCCTCCGCCGACCCCAAGTGTATAGTTAACGTATCGAGTATAAGCACATATACGTACACCTGTAGGCCAAGCTCAAAAAACAGCCAGTGGAAGTCCATGTATTATGATTATTATTGTCCGTGTGTAACGCTAGGGGGTTCGTGTTCGAATCCCGTAAAACACATATAGTTCGAAGTAACACGAACTTAAACTTCGGGTGCCGAACCATGACCCAAGTGACAACGCCTCCCTCCAGAGTAAGAAAAACAAACCAACTGCTATGATCGTGTATGAATGAAGACTCAACCGCGCGAAGTCAATGCTAGATCACCAAATCAAAGAGCAGACGGGCAGGTCTAAGCTGCTGTGTGCACACTGTGTTCTCCTACGGGTCCACTGAATCTATGGGGTTCCTCATCGACCTCAGCGCTGACAACGTGTGTCCGCTCCATTTTTTTGTTCTTTCAAAAGGAGAGAATCCCCTTCCCCTTTTTCAGGGCTAATTTTCATTTGCTTCGTCTCATAACGAATTTCTTTCCTATTACGCGCCACCGGCGCGGTCCCAAAATTTCTCCCATCGACCCCTAGTGTTTTCCAGCGCCACGAATGAACACGTCACAAGGAAACACTGTGCTCAATTCATCGAAGTCGGACAACTCAATCGAGACGCTCCTTGAAGCTTCATTTCGAGCGGACTTGACGCCATGAGACTCTGCACGAAACGTAAACCGATGACTTCAGCCTCCGCTGCTCACAATGGGTATCCCGTTCGTCCTTAGACAGAGAAACCCAATTGGATTTCCCCTTTGCGAGAGTGTCGCTCTATCTGGCTCTGTGTGTGTGTGTGTGTTGTTCTGTACATATGCCATACGTTACTCTCTCTCTCTCCCTCTCTCTCTCTCTCTCTCTATATATATATATATATATATATAAGAGAGCTCAAGCATTGTAAAATTGCAGCTCCTTTAATAAACCAATAATCCTTTATCTTACCTTTATCTCTCTCTCTCTCTCTCCCCCTGTCTCCCATTATTAGACTAATACATATCTTTGCAAAACAAGTGAGCTCCAGCAAGAGCAGTAATGCGGACGTTCGTCGTCAAACCACCGCCGTCCCCATTCGAAAAAGGAAGCAAGGAAGACATTTTATCTTAATCTATGTATGTATTATATCCGTTTCAATCAAGCAGAAGAGCAGTTTCCCCCGCATGGTCCGCACTGCTTCTAAGTCGAAAACGCGCAAAAAAAAGCAACAAAAATTAACAACAACAACAACAACAACAAACAGCCACCCGTATCGTCCCACGAGGAATGTAATCACTTACTTATCTTTCTGCTTGCCTCCACCGATGAACGGCTTGCTGAGTTGCTTAAGATGTTGCATATTGCGTCTCGCCGATCAGTGTCGGTTACTTGCCGGTGTAGCTCGATAATTAATTGAACGCCAATATATTTATGTTGGTGTGCACAGCCCAACCATTCGTCCCTAGCTTCCAACCGAGTTCATCCGTCAAGCTCAAACGGAGGTTAGCGAGACCTTCACTCCAATTTCCTTGTTGTATCTGAAGTTCTTCTCGTGTCGGCAACGGAGAAGCGTCACGAGTACACCGCCGCACTGAATAGCCTGACCTCACTCACGACTTCGCGAATAAGTTAGTAGTCCCCCGCCTGTCGGCGACGCACCGGGCCCGAGCACGTAGCGTCAAGGCGAACAACGAAAGCCGCCGGAACGATCGGCCAATTAACGAATCAAGCGGAATTCGCAACAAATGACACAGCATCGCCTCATTATCATCGGCTAGTTCCGCCAGTGATGTACTGTCGACGTGGTTGGTATTGTTGTCTTCGTTGTTGTTGTTTGTTTTGTTGTTGTTGTTGGTGGTGGTGGTGTTGTCGTCGAAATCTCCTTCGAGCACCGGGTCGGAAGAAAACGAGCTCTTAGTTCGAGTGATGCCCGGATACAATTCATCACCCGCGACAGCGTGTCACCGTACGAACGGCAACAGGTTATGTGGCGTTCAACACGAGCCGTTAACGAGGACGATGCGATGTAATTGAAATGAACATGAATAACAGCGGTAGCGACAGTGGCGACAACGTTGAACGCGGCTCTCGACCTCGTCGACGACTCGTCGGGTCGGTCAGCGTTCGGGCGCGTACGTCGATCTGTTGCGCGTGCGGCGCTGAGTCGACGAATCCAACGAAAAATATCGAACTAATAGGTGGAGGATGGCCGGCGGCCAGACGTCGGTTCAACGACGGAAGTCCTACGAAAATTGGTCAAAACGCGAAGCCGCCCGCGAACGCCGACCGTTCGCCTTGGTTCGTCTCGTTCCCCTTCAGGTTTGCTTTGGAGGAAGTCGGCCAATATCCGTAGGGGTCGTGCAGATAAATCGTGCTGGCAGTACAGTGCAATGCGATGCTTGTCCCATGAGCTACTGCCGTGTGGACGAGTCGAAGTTAACGGAGGCTCGCGGTGTTGCTCGCTCGGAACAGAAGAGTGTGATAGCGGAGATCAGCGGGGAACGGAGGTGCACGAAGGTCAGGCGTGCAAGATGAACGCAGCACGACGACAACGGGGTGAGCTGCTCAGCCCTTCAGGTGACGGAGTCAATTTGATCTGCAACAATCGATAGCGAGGTCGAATCTCTCTCTTGGTTAATTCGCACGGAAAGGGGTGGCGGCATTGGAAAAGATGCTGTTGTAACTGCTGATGCTGCTGACGTCGTCACCCCCATCGTCAAACTACAGAACCTGTTTGGATAGACTAATTCCCGGGGGTGGAGGACGTGGGGGTTGCCCATGGTGGCGATTAAGACGTTGGCAAATGAATGAGTGGAGCATGGACGAACAACGGAAAAACGCCGAAGCAACTGGTCATCGAAGGTAACTGGTCGTTGAAAGAGGTCAGGACACAGCCAGATCTGTGAGTTAAAGGACCTCAAACAAGGACCTAACATTTACACATGAGGATTTTGGATGCACACGCCCCTGGGTGAACTGTGACGGTTCTCAATGTGCAAAGGGCGGATGAGTCCTCGATGGCGGTGTCACATCATACCAACAATTGACACAGCTCCATGGGGGAAGCCGCAGTGCTATGCTGATGGATCTCTTATGTGCAGTTCGTGACCTGCTGGTCAATTTTCCACAACAAGGAACACTGGGCAAAATCGCCAGCTAATAAATGAGCAAGAATTGATTGGGACACCAGCATCGTTGGTCGCTTTGCAGGCAGACCCTGAATGAGGAACGAGAAGGGAAAAAATGACGACTCGGCAAAGCGATGCTATTCCCACTTCGGCATAACGACAAAATTGTACTACGTGTCGCGATAGATCGGCCGCTTTCCTGCGACAGCAGCTCAACTACACAGCGTCGGCTGGCTGAACACGCTCGAGAGGAGCCCACGCTGGAGAGGCGCGCCATCTCGTTCTATGATCTATTTGGTGATACTGAACGAAAGCGTCGGGTTCGTTTTCTTCTTTCCCGATGGGCGAAACCAGTCCAACTCGAAAGCCGGGGTGGGGGGATGCGGGCAGGCAACTATGCACTTTGCCACGCAGAGTGAGAGGGCAGACACACTACGGGCGTCGTATGGTGATGTTGGCTGGCCGTTCGGCGTCGACCGGCGACTGGATCTGCCTTCGGGGAAATCTGTGCGCTTCGGCCTGATGGTGTTCAGAACATAGTCGGTGTCAGATCAGCGGATCTGGAGGGCATGAGAACAGGAGGACACAGGCTGCGCCGAGGACAACGAATGTCCCTCAGGGAGTCGCCAGCCAATTACAGTCCAACCACCACCGATCCAGACGCAGAGAGGCTCTCTTGCCATAGCGAAATCTCACACAGACCGACAAGCGGACGCACGCCCAAAGACGAACTAGCTTCTGTTGGCGTCGCTTGTAGAAGTGATCCTGCAAGACATATATATATATATATATATATATAAAATAGATGGGGAACACATCCCGCGGTGACGCGTACAGCGAAAACCTTCGGGGGCAAGTCTCGGGAGATTGGACGACGGTTTAAACTTGAGCTACGCTAGCCACCTGGCTCCGGCACACTTTTAATCGGCTATAGAAATTCTTCCAGGGACAATTTCGAGCGAAATCATTTTTCGCCCGAAAGTCGGAAACACCGCACATGAATTGAACACAATGCACGCTGGGACATTCGGGAGAGTCTAGACAGTTTTTATTCTTGTAAATTTAGCAACAGCCTCAGACAGTACTCTCATCAGACAATCGAAAACGTCGTTATGGCGAAGGATCGTCACTCCCGGGAGTGCTCTATTTTTCGCTGCATCGCAACAAACTGGAATCGTGGAACGTTAAGCGATCGAGTACACACGAATCGATGTTGTTGTATGCATAGGAAACAGCGGAGACGACTAGCATCCTTGAGAGAATTACTGAATACGCCAACGACAGAGCCTAGAAGACCTTCCCTGGGGTCTAACAATGTGAGCTCTCTAAACGTGATCACTGTAGCCCAGTGACGAAAAAAGATGTTCTAGAGAAATTCTCCATGTCGCGGCTTTCGTCGATCGATATAATACAGGGCTTCGGAAATGTCGGACGCGAGATTTAATAGAAAGAGGCTCCATTGCCTATGACGTAGATGTGATGTCTACGTGATAGCTATTATTGCTTGGTATAATTATATGGTGATGTGAACTACGCAAGCTTAGAAAAGGACACACAATATCCACTCGAGTGAATTTTTCCTTGAAGGCAGCACCATTATGCGATTGTTTCAACAACCCGTGCGCATAAGTGAACCTTCGCGTGCATTCAGCACGTCCTGCAAGTGTTCAGTAATTGTTCTGTGTGGCGTGTAGTACGTCGCAACGTGTCGAAAGACCTTCGTTTTCCACTCCAGTCAATAATTAACCACCATCAAATATCGAATCTGAGTCATCGGCCTATTGCGCAACAGCAGGCCATCCGAAGGCCCATTGACCTAAAACAGATACTAAATCCCTCGGGTTTGTCTGAGTGACACGAATCACAACTCCTTTCAACGCTTGTCGCGCAGCATAGCACACACAGCAGCGATTCGCCGCACAGACGCCGTAGGTCAGTTACAACATCGGCAACAGTGGTAGAATGCTGATAGCCGTTGTGCGGTGGACGTCAAATGTTGGCTGCGAGTCTGTCCGGAAAATCGAAAATTTTACTTTAGCAGCTGTATCATAGGTTGAGCAGCGCGCGCCAACTACACGTGCTCGCCCCCTATCGCTCGACTCCGAATCGATAGCGGGAATTGTGTTCGGTACCGGGAGCTGGCTTCGTCTACAACGACCAAGTCGTATTGGGATACCCAGCAGCAGCAGCAGCAATAGTAGCATCCGAAGTTATTGTCACTCTATACCATCGGTCATCCACTATCTCGCCAGCGCACGATAGCGTCACCGTATCACGTTGTCCGTTCCGACGCGTTGGTTGGCTAGCGAACCTTCTGGGCGTCCTATCTTTGCTTGTCATCGGCACATTGTCACGAACCTCGATCTCGTCACGTCACATGCTTCAGCGGACACTGCTGTTGATCAACACGTTGATTGACATGGGACCGGCCGTGCGTGCATCGATCGGCCTCACGTGCGGCCTGCCCTCGGAGTTGCCCTCGCAACTCGGCCGTGGGGGAGGGGAGAGAAGGCTCCACGGGCTAGGACACAGCGGTGGCCGCCGTTACGGAGGAGAGTAAACTAGCGACGATCGCCGAAAAGAGGGCGCCACGAGCGAGGGGGCGGGACAACAGGTGGTATTCGGTATAGGACACAATGCGGAACAGGCGCCACAGAAACAGAAACAGCAGCAGCACAGAACGCGAACCCCGTCCCCCTGAAAAGGAAGGCACACGGCCCTCGAATCGCAACGCAACTGGACACGCTGGACTCGGTCATCCGCCAGGTCACGACTGGCTCGTTTCACGTAACGTCTGGACGCCATTCGGGGCCCGGACAAGCAAGCTCGAACTCACGTCCGTCGTGGGAGATGATATTCGCACAGGGACAAAGTGTGTCCTTGCGAAGCTCATTGTCACAAGATTCAAAATTGCGATGAACAGGACGCGAACAGGCTTCAAGAGGCGGGCAGCCGACGGAGTCAGTCAACATGGACGTCAGGTGTGGAGCAACGTGTCCTGGCGAATATATAACAGCATCGAAATGTGGGGCCTCGCCAGACAATGTAGCCATATTGTACCTCAAGCCCGACGGCAACAAGAAGCGCACAGCTGGTGTTACGCATCGAGGATTCGTAACGGAAACGCTCTCTTGGATACAAGCTAGCAATGCGATAGATTCGCTGGCTGTGGACGTGTTCTATGCTAAAATTCCACTCGTTTGCATCGAGCGATTGAACGAGAGATTTTCATAGGAATTCACATCGTAGGCGTCTCAGGTAGACACTTGAGTTGTTTACTTGAACTTCATTTGTCGTGTAGCTTCCGAGTTGTTGACGAACTCGTTCCCGATATACGTCTGTATACGAACGATCTCTCTCAGATTCAGCTTTCCAACCTTCAGCCAGCTATCAGCTGTGTAGCTAGGCTGAATATAATGTCTGAATATCATCTGAATATCATCTAATATAGCTCTATATATTTTGCACAATACTCAGTGAAGTCGTATTGAGCTAGGCTAACAGTCGAGTAGTGCTTGGCCGGTTGGCGAACCGCTTCAAATCTCAGATGAGCCGAAACTTTGATGCAGATCTTTAAAAGGTCTAAGGAACAAACAAACAACACCACGTGGTTGGTCATATTACGCCGATGCCATGTTTCGCAACGGATAATGGTATTGTACATGTAAGTCCCAGCGTCATCGCTTCCGGGAACACGGACTTCTCGGACGTCTTCGACGTGGAAATCCTACCAAGTTAACAATCTGCCACAATAAAGCATAGTAGTGTGTTGTTCTCCATAGAAACAGTTGGCTCAGCCATTGAGTTACGGCATGTCCAGCACGAGATCGGTGGCCACAGACGTCTGACAATAGAGTCGATTCGTAGACCGCCCACGCGTTGGCTACTCCTGTTGAGTGGTAGATTACACCTTCGTCGAACACAAATATACTGTGTGCTATTCATATAACTGTGTTATTGAGGAAAATGATCTATGCAGAGTGGGCTTCATGTGTAAATATTGTAATAGGTTTTGTAGCGACCTTGCTAGGTCACCCTACTGTCGTACACGGTCCTACGCGACACATTATTAAAAAAAAAAAATATATATATATATGTAGAGAGAGAGAGAGAGAAAGAGATTATACTGAGCTATACAATATTGGTGAACTGGTGAAAATGACATTGTTTAATGTGCGGTAGCAGATCCACGTTTCAACTCTTTGTATCAACCCAAGAAACTAAATATATATATATATCCATTTCGCCTATACGCTATCAGATTGTCGCTTGAAACGCCCTGTCGACCCCGGGTGAGGATAAGCAGGCCTTTCTTATTTCGAAGAGCCGAAGCTCTCTGAGCTAGGCGGGCCCAACAGTTGCTGTTCTTGTTGTTAATGAATGATAACAGATATACGTGTGACAAGACGACTAATAAACATAATAGACAACAGCCGTCTCCGAGTGCGAGCGCTGCTTCCCCGGTGAATGCAGAGATATGCTACGGGGTTCATTGGTTTGCTACCGGAACGGGAGTTTTTTACAATGTTTAAGTAAACGCAGCAATACTGAGTCAATACAGCACGTAAAGGTGAAGGTAAAGGTTTTATTGGTTTATTTAAGGAACTGCAATTTTATATTATATATATATATATATATATATATATATATATATATAACGTCGAGCATATTACACAGTCAGATGGTCGCCAGCCAACGCGCCGTCGTCTCCGAATGCAGAACGCTGAAATTCACTTCGACAACCCTCGTACACGATGCATGAATGGCCGAGGCTGGCACCAAGACGAATTCGTGCACGTGCCTTCAGTTCTTCTCGAAATAGCGAAAGACGCGTAGGATACAAGGGACTATGGGCCCGCCTCGGCCTTGGGTCCGTTGGGCCCGAGGGGCGGTGAACGCTCGTCCAGCCGAGCGCTAATCCATGAAACTGAAACTTCACCAGCCTCTACGGGATCACAGGCACCTCCTCGAAAGATTCGTGGCCGACTACGAGAGGCAGAGAGCGAGAGTGAGTCTGTCCGACCAATGTTCTATACCTGGCAACGCTAGTTGGATAGATCTCGCTCGATCATATCGGGCGGATAGGCAAATTTGCTGGCAATGCGCTCGGCGATTTCAGATCAGGGGCCGGTCCCTAAGCATAGTGTCAAAACAACCGTACCGTTACTTATTCATCGTGGAGTTTTTGCTGCATCACGGCATTAACTGCAATGAGCTATTGATGCAATTCCACGTATATATATATATATATATATATATATATATAAATATACATATATATAATATGATGATAACGATGACGGCAATAGTCGATAGGTTGTACGTAAAGTGTTGCCACATGGCTCGTCAAACGATAGGGCTTTGTGAGGGAGGCATAGCGCAGAGTGGATTCGCCACCAACTCGCGAGGACATCGCGTATTCTGCGAGACAAATGCATGCAAGCTAAAATAACTGGGTGAATAAATAAGCGCATTTCTTATTATAATTATTATATTATTATATTTGTATGTATATATATATATATATATATATATATATACATGGTCACGTGGAACGCTCACTGCTAAATGATATTCGACGCACAGATGTTTCAGCGATGATGGCTGGAGGCTGAATTGTCTCTGGCTATCGTGAATAACAGGGGGTCGCAGGCTGTCCCGCAACCTGGTGATGACACACAATAAGCGTTAACTTATGCATTGTAAGAACTGCAGTTCCGTCAATAGGCCAGCATATCGTTTACTCAACCTGTACGTTTTTGACGCAACAACATGTATACATTTATTGATTAGAACGGAGACTTTCGAATAAACAGTATCCTTGTGTTCGTCAGCATTCTACAGCTGTCGGGACAATAACATTAATAATTAACAATGATAATAACAATAATAATAATAATAATTAACAATAATAATAATTAACAATGATAATAATAATAATAACAAGAACAACAAGAGTAACACAGATGAGTTTACCCGTACGAGTGGACATATCAATTCCGTCGAATCTCACATAGCACTTACGTTCACTAATCTGTACATCACCGAGAGGGTACATTATGATTTAGATCTTGTGCTAGATTAGCTATTATATCTAACCCTGTCCATAATTATGATTTTCTATCTTCTCACTCTGCCTTACGGTGTCCCCGCTTGCATGTGCTCGTGTGCTGCTTCGCTGCAGCCAGTCGTGTTTGCCTGAGAGATTTTCTGTTTATCATTTCACTTGTCCCCTCGGTAAGCGCGGGCGAGACCGGCGCAACACCGATCATACTGTTCACTATCCGGCAGTGGCTTCACAGCAAAAATCTCAAACGGATGAACACGTGCCCTGCGCCCACTTCTGTATCAATCAGACTCGTTTGGTCTTCATTCTTCATTGCGGCTTCATGGCGCTTCGCCACATCGACAGCGAGTCAGTCGCCAGCCGCTGCGGGCTCGAACATCTGTCTTCCATGTCTACGTGTCTACGAGTGTCTGTGGAAGTTTGTATGTGCCCGCGCGCGAGTGAGTTTCTCTCATTCATTCCGGCGTTTTCATTGACTCTGGCACTGTGGCAGGCAGGCGGGGTGACTCCTACCGGACGACTCTGCCGTTTGCAGGATGCAGAATGAAGAACGTCACAATAAAACTGTAAGCCGGCTACAAGATCTCCTCGTGGCCTCACCAGTTTCGTATGGCCAAAATATTGTGTGTGTGTATATATATATATATATATATATGTCGGCGTGATGTGCGCCTGTGTCTCGGGAAGAAGCCTTATATTTACACTTAAACGCAGAGCCGCACAGAGCTCGGACACGAAGCAGGAGTGGGTGGCATCGTAATCGTTGTGGTCCATTGAAGATCGACCACAAGCTCGCCACGCCAACACAGCGCCGATTGTGCCGAGATCCCCGCTATCAGCCGGGTCAAGCGTTTCATTTTTGTGATGACGATACGCGGGTCGAGACACGCAGCAAGCGTGAATGACGCTTGTGGCACCTGGTTAATCGAATCTCGGGTTCAATCCTTCGGTCATCGACATTCGAGACTCATCATTGGTATCACGCGTGGCGTTGTTCCCGATAGAAATTAGCCGGAACGTAATTATTCTTACCGGAACGTAATTTGCCGAGCCTCGCAGCTCTTAGCAATGTTTGTGGCTACAATGAGATGTTTGTTGTACTCTGTAATATTAGCTTCAGTGTTTTTTGGCACAATGTATATACTTCAATTAACGATGCTCTAAGTGTCGTTATTGTTGTTGTTGTTGTTGCTACTGTTGTTGTTAGGCATTCCGAAATAAATATTCAAGAAACAGTTAATAAAGCATTTTTTTTAATGTATATCTAATGTTCAATAAAGTGTTATAATTAACAACAGCATGTGAGTCAATCTCTCTCTCTCTCTCCTATCACTCTCGCTTGAAAGTGCTTAAATATTCTTCGAAATAGAGGACGAACATTCAAACTGCGCGCGTCGTTTTAACTCACTCGCGTTTCAGTTGCAAGAGTCTATAAACTAGATAAATGTGATACAATAGCTAGATGTGTATAGCTACATGCGGATGCCGACATCTCTACACAACTCAGTCCCGCCCCGCCAGGTAGGGCTAACACCCCGAGGACTTATTGCCGTCGCTGTCACCAGCCGGTTAATCCTCATACTACGACTAGTTCTAGCGCAGTATTCGAGTCCGGTCTTCAATGCTTTTTTCTCTCCACTCTGACTTGCTTCGGCGTTCTTCCAGCGCGTTTTTGTATAAACATCGACATATGACTGTGCTGTAAGGCCATGAACTGCAGATCCCGCCTCCAACGGTAGCAGTAATGATCGGGGCTCAGTGAGCACTTTATCTCTCGACACGGCGAGCTGAGCGTACGCTCGAAAATAGCAACTACCGTGGCTAGATATTGTATTGGTCGGACAATTGTGATGGGCTGCACGTGGGTGTGTGTGTGTGTGAAAGTATCTGGTATCATCTATGCAGAGGCCCTGTCGCATTGAAACAAATTCGGCAGTATTACGCAAGTCTGCCTTGGGCTTGTCTCGGCGGTACCACATCAGCAATCAACGATATGATAGTCTCCGGCGGGCATACCGCTGCCCGCGTTCGAGTGAGAGGGATGAGTGATGGTATAAGTATCTCACCTGTTTCACGGGGGAAGGACCTTTACAGTACCCATACAATTACTACGATCGGAGCTTGGCCCAGTAGACAATTTGAACAATGCAATACAGCGTATCTGGTTATATAAGGGAATTGCAGGTTTTTTTTCTTGCAACGATTAAGCTCCCGATATACCCCCTCAGCATGATCGCGGGACAACCCGAACCTGCGGCCTCCAGCTCTCTTACAGCCAGCTCCCATTCTACAATTGTCCCACTTCAACAGCAATCGGGTGCCCCGATAGGACTGACTCGTTTTCTTGGATGCTCCTGCGATCGATACAGCTGTTCGTAATGTGGTACGCAACAGCGGTCCGCTATACCGAACAGCTTCTCTTCCTTACGTTCAAAGCGGGGACACACACAACGTCACAGTGTAGGAGCTGCTTGCAGCGCTAGCACAAGCCAATTTCCAACGGACGATATCTGAAAGATTATCCCATACGATTATTGAGCCAGCTAGCACTTTCGCCTTGCGCACGTCTCCGCTCCAGCCTTTGCCTCGATCTCTCCCGTCATCATTCGCTGATTTACTCGGTGAGTCCGTCACGCTTAGCTGCCTCGCGTCGAGAGGAAAAAATCGCGGTCGAAAGCGGCCACATCCATCGGTCGGCCGCGGCCGCCTCAGCGCAGCATACCGTGTGACATCTAGCCACTTAAGCTAGACCGATGTGTACCGATCACTTTTCACCGAAAACAACATATTGTAGCCTTCGCCTGCCTATGCCATATGCATGTGTTCTCTGTGGGTCGTGTGCTGACTCCACACACGAACTCGCTGACGAGTCGCGTTCGCGTTGTAGAGCACGCCACACTCGGCGGAGAACACTGAGCGGGCCGCGAGAGGGAGTGGTGTGGAGGACGAGTCGGCTTGCTATGCGATCGGTTAGTGATCACCGGCAGCGTCTTCGTATGAGAGTGCGACCAGAGCTGTGAATAAACAGTGTTTGGTTCTATCTTGTTCATCTCGCTCGCTCGCTCTCTCTCTCTCTCGGTCTGCAAGAACTATCAAACCCACACACACACATATATATATATATATATATATATATATATATATATATATATATATATATATTATATATATATATACACTTGGAATCAGATGGAGAGAGCCTGCGACCAAGTCCCTGCCAGTCTCAGCCAAGTGCCCTCTACCGAGTGGCCGGCCGAAGCAGGCGGCTGGTGGCACGACTTCGACTACTGACGTCGAGCCACTTGTCGGTCATTCGGCACAACTGGCTTGATCTGTCCGATCTGCTCTCGGCCTCGTCTCGAGACCGTTCGTGAAGTTGCGCCATCATCGGCGGTCCTACGTTCGTCGAGCAGAATAGAATGGGAAAAACACGACAGCGACATCTACACCTCTACCAGCGACTACTTGGTCTTGGTCAGCCAGCCTCGGGGCCCACTGCCTCCTCTTACGTTGCCATGTCTGTTACGTCAGTGACTGCATCTCTGGCTCGTTCCCTCTCTCAGTCGACGACTGATTGAGAATCACGGAGACAGCAAACATTTGTTGCCCGTTATCGGACGCCCTTCATCTCGCGGCCCGCTCAGCTGGCGTGCTCGCTCTGATCGGCCAGCGTCTCCGGCTCTCCACTCAGCTCAGACACTCTGATTGTATAATAGACCAGCTCGCAGCGTCTCGCCAAAGCGCGCAGTGCCATCACTGATTGATCGTCGGCCGTCATATAGCTCCGTGTACAAGCGCGACGCGTCTACATTCAGCGACAATGAAAACGAGGGGGACGTTTCCGACCGATGCATCTCGTTCCGACGGAGTCCCCCCCCCGTCTTCTTGCTTGCCTTCCACATGTTTCCAATCGGATCCAACCCGAGCTGTGTGCGCGGCCCTCGCCTACGAACCAGTCACCGGCGAGAACAGTCCTACTTAGGTAGGCACCGATCGGCGGACCGTTCGACGACAACGTCTCGTGGTCGCCGGGACGGTTGTGCCGCTACATGTTATGCGGTTGCTCACGGACGAAAACAACGAGCTGGTCCGAGTGCAATTCTCTCAGTCTGATCGGCAGGCTCGCCGATCAGCCATGCACGCCACGGGCTGTGCGTGACCACTGCATGCCGGCTGTCCTACGCCTTCCGACGGCTTGGGGCCCGCCGGCCGTCGCCTCCTGCTGCTCAATCATGAGAATTTCGATATTTTTCACATTCGTCTGCGATCGTTTAAATACGAGTTTTTTCTTGTTGCCCTCTGCCGCCCGACCATCGACTACCCAAGTCGAGTCGAATCGCTCTACCGGATCGGTGGCAATAGTTGAGATCGTAATCGGTGGATCACCCTTTGCGCTTCATCGCTCTGCGGTCGCGCCTGCTCTGTCAACAATACATACATGGTTACAGAGAAGGTTCTCCAACATCATGACATTGTGTATATATATATATATATATACTAACGGGCAATAATACTCGTACGCGCTGATGCACGGACCCGGCCACGTGAAACAAAATAATCACCAAAGCGATAATCGTCTCATCCGAGATCTTCACACAGCGAATAGGTAAATAGACGCAGAGGATCGGACAGATCGAGCAGCCAAAACAGCTCGAGGAGGAGAAGGGCGGGCGGTAGGGAGGGAGAGCCTTGCCCATCGGTGTTACATAAGATCATATGGCCAGTCGACGCCGCCTGACCGCAACTGTCACCGCAAGGAAACGACGTCGCTGGTGGTGGCGTCACTACTGACTAGCGTGAGAGGAGCTGGCTATCGGTGTCAGCGAGCGTCGGAGCGCATGGCGCCAACTACAACAGAAACTATAGGAAAGAACAATTGTTCAGGATGTCGATTTTTGTTGTTGTTGTTGTTGTTGTTATTGTTGTTGTCATTTTTGTTGTTGTAATTGTTGTTGTTGTTGTTATCGCCTTGATCTGAACAGCATTTGAATTTACGAGCAAATGTTCGAAATATCGATGCATCTTCCTTCCTCATTGTTCTCGTAGTAGAGCTCGACACCAGCTGATTCTGGTGTTCCGCTGTGGTGAAATCACTCTCGTTGTTCTCAGCGACAGCAGCCACAACAGCAGCAGGCGTAGTATAACGCTGGGTTGGCTTCTGTGGTTGGCCCGAACCTGCGGTCTCTGGCTTTTTACAGCCAGCTCCGGTTCATAATAATTGTGCCGCTTAAACAGCTACCGGGTGCGCCGGTAGAACTGACTCGTTTTCGTGGATGCTCATGCAATCGATACAGCTATTCGTGATATGTTCCATCGTTAGATTGCGGGATCCGCAAGATTAAGCGCCAGCGCCGTTGCTGATATGCTAAGAAACAAACGAACCCATATCTTACCTACTCGGTAGATTACAGGATCTCTCTCACTCTCCTTCTCTCTCGTGGGACGCAACAACGGTCCGCTGTATGGAACAACTTCTCTTCGTTAGCTTTAAAGCGGACACACACAACACGTCTCGGTGTAGGGGCTGCTTGCGGCTCTAGCGTGGACTCGGGCGGGGCGTAAATTCGGGCAAATTTCGTTCGACCCACTAGCTATGAGCATGAGGCATCTATTATTATTGTTATTAATATTATTACACACCGAGAGTATGGCGTGTGAATGCGAGCGCAAGCATCGTAGCAGAGTATACGCATCAGGTATAAAGTCGTAATAACACTAACGACGATTTCCGACCTTGGAAAAACTCAACCCCATCAAAGCAAGATTCCTCTTCTGTTCGTCATTGTGATATATGTGGTGTACTGTATTGACCTAGTGTACTTCTCCGATACGGGACAAGCAGCAAGGCAGAGAAGCACGAGGACTGGATATCGCGGCCCCCGTCTCGTCGACACCATAAAAACGCTACCGGCAGTCGTAAACGTCAACTGGGTTAATGCCTCTGTGCTAATCTCACCTGTTACCGACCCAAAAACAGGAACAGTTCGATTTTGGCGGCGGAGAAGAAATTCGTCTGTTGCTCATATTCAGACCTCGGAAGATTCCTCTGTCGACACGTGCACCGAATAATGATCTGACACTTGGCTAAGGGCACACGACGGCACCTCTCTTCTAAGAAAACCTATTGCTGGGACCAATTCCCCCCAGCCCTTACGCAACTAGCCTGAGCATTACGAGCTAGCGTATTCTTCCAGGCTGTTCCTTCGGCCGGACGCTGTCCAACAAACACCCACGAGGTCTGAACGAAGCGAGTGCCACCCCTTGTCTAAGATCTGTTCCTGGCGATTGTCTCTCATACACGATAGGTCAGACCGGCAGACTCGTCTCGTGTGGTTTCCCAGCGAGTCGCATCAAAAAAACGCAAAAAGGAACATGATGGAAATTCACCGAATCGCTATCAAGGTGAAGGCAGGTGTTCAAGTTCGGCAGGCGTTCTCCTGTTTTTGGGGTATATTTCATGACCGACCTGACATTTAACACCACATTGTACATACATCTGGCATGACAACTCGCCCATATGCAAACATACAGCTTCTAGGAGAAATCAAACGATGGGAATGACGTTCCCACCCAACGTATATGTGTAGCACAATGATTGTGGTGATTGTGGACGTTACGTCCGACGTGGGAATCAAACGTGTCACAGTTCACGGAAAGCACTCGGTAAAAATCCCCTACGATAACTGACCGCGGCCGTTTTATCCTGTGGTGGTGACCATCGAGCGCCTATGGACAGCAGCTTGTGCGAGGCTCGGATAGCTTTTCCGGTTTGTTTTTCTTTTGAAAATTGATGTTAACCTTTCCTTCGTTCGGGACCTTTTTCGTTCATAGGGTTCCTACGCTCAGACAATCCTATTACCCGCCTCTGAGGATAATACAGGTTCATACGGCGCTGGCATAGCCTTTCAGGAAAGTCGACCCGTTGCGAGTGAGACGTCCGCCCCATTACGCGCTGGTACCGTCGCGTCATCCTGTCTCTCCATAAATTACGGGATAGCTTTTTGCATTGCTTCGTAAGAGGGACCCCGAACTGCAAATGTGCACAACACTTCGGGATACAACCATGTGTGTGTGTGTGTGTGTGTGCAGCTACATGCTGCACCTCCGAAGGCGGCAGGCGCACACGAATGCACCACCAGGCCGCCCGGGGCCTCAACCGCTCAACGGTATCTACCTGACACGGAACAAGCACTGACAATCGTCTAATCCTCCAGCGAGAGCTTCCCCAACCATTACACGATATGTCATTTTTCAGTTGCGTCCGTTGCACCATCTGTTGGGGACATTAGTTAGGCGAGGCGAGATTAGCAAAGGTTCGCTCACTGGTTTCCGTTTCAGCGTTGAACCACTTCTTCGGCAAGCATAGAAGGCAGAACGCGAGCTGGCTGTTACATAGTGCGTTTGTTTGTGATGTCCCCGGGAAGGGTCGGTACCCCGGCCCGCCGGCTTCTCGGCGAACTACAACATTACAGCGTGGTGAACTACAACGACACAGCTCAAGCCTGTCGCAACCCTAGGCCGCTGTAGGTGCGGGTACGCGTTCACGTTCATCCGCTTTGGCGTCAACAGAGTGTCAGCGTTCGCCTAGCCGAGAAATGACAAATGCCGCTTGTAGCCACGAACGCCGAGACCGCGACCAACGGGGCTCAAGCGTGCGGGGCCAGCCGAAGCGTTTGTCGCTACCGACTGCTGCTGCTGCGTCCGCCCGCGTTGCTATGAAAGGGTCCCCCCCGCCCGCCCGCTCTCTTCGCGACGTGACAAGTTGACGCTGCACAGCGCGTTCGCGCGGCAAACGCAGCCGACGCTCGGCGTCCGCCTCGTTTTCTAATCATCTTCTTCCACGAACATCACGGTGCCATAGAGCCCTGCCGCTACAACCGTTATCATCATCCGCTGTAACTGTCTCCAGCGTGACGGTTGTAGTGTAGACATATCTTAGCGCAAACAGTAGCAGCAGCAGCTGATGGGTAAGCTGCTTCTGCATTTCAATGATGCAGCGAAGAGGAACCGCAACGGCGATACGATCTTGAGAGGCTGGTGAAGTCGACGCGGATGATTATGATCATCAGTATCACTATAATTACGATTATTACTGTTATTGTCCTTAATATTATCAGCATCGTTATCGCGATTGTGACTATAAATACGTACGCATCTCCAACCAAAAGCCCGAGTATCCGGACGCCGTTCGCCGTCCGGACAAATAAATGTAGTCCCATCGTGCTCTTCGACGTCACCGACACCGCCGACGCCGCCCCTGCCACCGTTCGCGATGTTTTCGCTAATCAATGTTCACCTGGCTGGCCACCAATGCAGCCGCTAACTAATATCACACTCCCAGCTGCCTAAACAGATCATGTCGAGAGAGAGAGAGGAGTACAAGAACGACCATTTATTCAAACATACAGTAGGGCGGGATTTCTAGGGATTATGGGGGGGGGGGGGGTGAGGACGACAATGTTCCGAGGAAGGCGATGGCATTGCCTCTCTGCACGGCGAGGGACAGCCGCTGCAGGAGGAAAGAGCCAGCGCGCTTGTCCCCGGTGGCGCGGATCAGCCTATGGTAGACCCCCTCGAGGAAGTTCGCAGTGAGAGGGCCGTGCCCGCCCAAGGTCTCAAAGGCAAGGGGGGAAAACAGGTGGGTTGCTTGGAGAGCGGCGTACTTCCTTAGCTTTGCCCGTTCCGCACGCGCTACTGCGTAACCGGGGATGGTTGCACAGTGGTTGACATAAGAGGGTGCTAGAGTGTCAACCACAGTGCCGTCCCAAACCAGGTGCTGCCCTCGATGGAAGGGGACAAGGGTGAGGCCGTCAGGGCGGCGGCCGTCAGAGGTGTCGAGGCCCTGTGGCTCCCTTGTGCAAGGAATACCGGCGGAGTGGAGGGCCCTCACGAGCGTGTCATTAAGCATCGTGTGTCGCGGATGGCGACCGGCGCTGCGTTCGCACGAAAGACCGTGATGGCCATTCGTTGCGACGGGGTCCCCGCAACGCTCGCAGCTGTGGGCCGCAACTACAGGGGCCCCGAGGCGAAGGCCCACACAGAAGCGGAGGGAGCGATCGTCTAGAGCAGTACCAAGGGACGAGAAGGGCAGCGCGTGGAGCCACGCCCCCGCACCAGGCCTGTCGACAGCCCGGAGGCGAGCTTGGTCAGCAGCGTGTGGCGCAGAGGCCAGGAGGGAGTCCCGCAGCTCCTGGTGCAGGGCATCGGACCATGCCCGCTGCTTGCTCTGTTTGTCCGGAGGGACCCGAGCGCGGGCGCCCGTCTGGTCAAGGGCAGCTTCCTGGGAGGCGGAGAAGTGGGCGAGCGCCTCGGGGGGGAGGACTGTAGCGACCATGTCGGCAACCGCCGTGAGCGACGCGGCGTAGCAAACGTCGGCCAAGCGGCGAACACTGAGAATGCCGAGGCCCCCGAAGCGGACTGGAAGGGTAGCCTGCGACGCCGCCTCCGGAGGGAGCTGGAGGTTCAGGATCGTCGTCAGCGCGTCCAACACCAAGTCGTCATAATCGTGAAGGGCTGAAGCCTCAGTGCCGGCCGGGCATGTCCTAAGCAAGTGCTGCATGCGTGCCGCCGAGAAACAGGACCGAAGGAGGAACAGCCCCTGGTGAGCCGATAACAGGGGCAGTCGGTCGAGCATCACGGCCGTCCTCTCGAGGCAACGGTCCAATAGCGGCCGGATGGCCTCGTCCGTGAGAGGGGAGCCGACGAGCTCGAGGGACAACCTCTGAGTGAGACGGCATCCTGGGAGCGACCGCTGGAGGTCGGGCTGCGCGTCCAAAGAGAAGATCTCGCACTTAGTGGGGTTGAGGGCGAGGCCGCTGCGCCCCTCGTAGTCGAGTACTCGCTGAACGTCGGAGGCGACGGTCGCCGGATCACCTGCCAACGTTCCGTCGTCCATGTACCACAGCCGCAGACGCGACTGGAGGGACACAGCGAGGGGCCGGAGGGCCAGGCAGAAGAGGGCTGGGCCCAGCGGGTCCCCCTGCTGGACCCCGCACTCTGAGCTGATGACGGCGTTGTCCATGATCAGATGGGAGGGACCACGATAGGCCAGGTCGACCAGAGGGAAGAGCCCAGGGACGTGCTCAGCAACCTCCCGCAGAACGAGATCTCGACGGACCGTGTTGAAGGCATTGCGAAAATCAAGCTTGACCAGGGCCGCGTCCGGATGAGCGTGGATGAAGGCGCGAGCCGCGTGAGCAGCGATCTCCGTCCCAGACGCCTGGCCGCAACCCAACTGGGTTGGGCCGAGCAGGGTCACGACCGTGTCCCTCTCGTTGACCCAGGCTATCTTAGCAGCCAGGCGACGAATCGTGCTGGAGCAGGCGATGGGCCGTATCGACCCGTCCTTTTTCTTGAGGGCGATGAGGCGCGCGCCGAAGAGTATAGGCCGTAGCGCCGATGGAACCGTGCCGGCCCGCATGCAGTCGACCACCTTAGCGAGGGCCTTGGCGAGGGCAGTGGCGACGGCTCCGAGTGCCGGAGAGAGCAGGTCCCTGAGATGACGCGGCCGAAGGCCATCGGGGCCGGCTGACGAGCTCGGGGGGAAAGAGGAAACGGCCGCAAAAACCTCATCGGTTGACGTTGGGGCAATGTCGACCTGCGGGGGACGGACGGGGAAGGCGTAATCAGGAGGGGCGGGGGGGTGCTTCGCCCTGAGGGCGTGGAGAGCCTCAGCCGAGTCCGTGGCCGAGTCGGTAGAGCACAGGGCCCGGGCGGCACCAGAGATGTCACCCTCGGAGAGTTTTTGGGTGGCTATACGCGCAGCCATCTGGCCCGTATCCGTGGGCGGAGGACGAGGGCCGCGGGGGAGTTGACGACGCAAGCGGTACTCCAAGCGCGCCCCAGCACGGAAGGCCGCTAGGTTTCCCCGAATCACGGCTGGGAGGGAGCGGGAGGTGTCGCCTTTGTCCGGCATCTGCAAGACCACTCGGGCGAAAGCCAGGAGCGCTTCCCAGGAGGAGACGTCGTTATTGGAATGAACGTCCCGGAGCACGTCTGTGAGGGCCACGGCGACTAGGGAACGCGTAGCCTTCGGGACAATACTGAAGACTCGGGCCTCACGCATGGCCGCCTGTAGTCGTAGCTCGAGCGGTTGGGGCGCTGGACTCGGCTGAGGCACCGAACGGACCTCCGGGTGCCGCACCGTTATGTGCCTGTTGAGACCGCGCCGGGTGAATCTGCCCTCGCAATGCGGGCACGGTACACGCGGGGGGCCTGTGGCGTCTCGGGCTGAAGCGGCACGACGGGCTGCGGTGGCGTCTCGGGCTGCGGTGGCGTCTCGGGCTGCGGTGGCGTCTCGGGCTGCGGTGGCGTCTCGGGCTGCGGTGGCGTCTCGAGCTGGGGTGGCGTCTCGAGCTGGGGTGGCGTCTCGAGCTGGGGTGGCGTCTCGAGCTGGGGTGGCGTCTCGGGCTGGGGAGGCGTCGCGAGCTGGGGCGATGGGACCTGGGTTCATGAAGAACGGGGGGGATTGAGAGCGGCTAGGAGGGGGGCGAGCTGACGCTGAAGCTGGAGGAGAGGGGCCAAGACCTCAGCGAGGGACCTCAAGGCTGCGACGATGCCTGGCACCGCTGGCGCGGCCGTGGGGCGCCGAGGCTCCGCGCGGGCAGGTCGACCAGGGGCGGCTCGACGGGGGGCAGGTCGACGGGGGGCAAGCCGGCAAGGGGCGGGCCGACAAGGGGCAGGCCGACGAGGAGCAGGCCGACGAGGGGCGGGGCGGCGCGACGGGGCGGGGATCGCCCTCGGGTTCGGCAGCAGGACCATGGGGACCTGAGCACCGTCGGAGGGGACCACAATACCCCGAGCCGCCGCAGCGTACGAGCGGGCTGGCGCCTGGGTCGACACCGGGGCCTCGATGAGCATAATGGACGCTAGGGGTGAGGTGTCCTTCACCTGTTCGAGGACCCTGGCCTCAGTCACGAGCCGCTGACGCTCGCGGAGGTAGGCCGCCCGAGGGCACGACGGCGAGCCCGAGCGATGGGCACCCTTGCAGTTGACGCAGCGGGCAGGACGGGCGCAGGAGGCGGCGAGGTGGCCGGCTTCACCGCAGTTGCTGCAGGCCCTAGGCAGTGAGCACCGTGCCGCGATGTGGCCCGACCGGCAGCAGTTGAAGCAGAGTGGTGGCCGGTCAGGCTCCAGGACGACCGGATGGGACCTGTAGCCGAGGAACACCGAGGCAGGAGGCGGCCCGCTGAAGGTGAGCAGGACGGGCCGAGGCGAGCGACGAGCCGGGCCGGGCGCGGCGGGTAGGCGGCGGGCGGAAGTGACGCCGAGGGGTGAGAGTTCAGCCAGGATCTCGGCGTCGGTAAAAGCCGCGCAGACGTTCGTGATGCGGGCCGTGGTGCTTGAGAGGGCCGAGCAATGAGCGGTCACAGGGACGCCTCCGAGGGTCGTTAGCGTCAACGCCTTGCGGGCGAGCTCAAGGGTCGGCGCCCAAATGATGAGCCCGTCGGCGCCACCAGCCGGGGTGCAGCCCGGGAGAGCCTCATGCGCGCTCTTAAAAAGGGCGAGCATCTGGCCCTGCTCGAAGGCGGGGGAAGGCCCGCCGGCCCCGACCGCCTTGCCACGGACGGTCACCTTGAATAGTCCGTGGGACCTTGCGTTGAGGCCTGCCCGGAGGGCTTCCAGTGCGCGAGCCTCACGGCCCGCGCGACGCTTGGCGTCCTTCGTCCGCTGCTCCGTGAACGGTGCAGCGTTCTCCCTCGCGTCGTCATTCCCAACGACAGCGACCTCGTCGGCCGCTCCAGACCTCGCCCTCTTCAAGGGCGGCACCCTCGTCACGTCGTCCGGAGGCATCACCCCACCACCCAGCACAGAACACGAAAACACGCTAACACGGAAACAGCGCGAGGTGGACGAGACGCGCATAGCTGTTGATGCTTGTAGCCGGATTCGTCCGACCAGCGCTCATCAGGACCGATCGCGGCGGCTGGCGATCGTCCGTGGCACACGGCCGATCGCCAGTTGGCGTCTACGGCGACAGGGTCGCCTGTCAGCGAAACAGGGGCTCTGGTTGCCCGCCAGCACAAGATTGCGCAGCCGACTCGACCAGACCCATGACACGCGCAGTGTCGGGGATCGACATTCGCGCTATTGCTGCTGCCGCTGCAGCTGCTGCTGCTCGCGAAGGCGCAACGGCTATCGGTGGCTTTGATGACCACGCAGATTCACCCGTGCGCCACTGAGGTGGCAGAGTACATCGAGAACGGGTGGCTGCTCGCTCTGGTGCCTTGTTTTTCTTCTTGCTCTTGTTTTACGCAGATTGTCCACTTAAGTGAGAACGCCTCGCCGGTCATGATGGCCCGCGCGGACAGCCACAACACTCACCTGTCTTTGCAGCGTCAGTGCTACCTGATGTTTTATAGTAGGTAGTCTCTGTAGACAAGGTAAACGGACAAGAACGGATGTACACTATTTGGGGCAAGGTTCCGTTATCGTCAGGCTAGAACAGGACCCCACGGATTGAGAGTTCGTCGAAAACAACGTATTTACAACGAAATGTCAGACGATGTCAGCAACAACGCGAAGGGTTTACACAGCTATGTCTTCGAGAGGAACCGGTTCGGAGTGATTGAATCGAGGGATAAAGAAATAAACCGCACTTCAACGGGCAGGCTTCACAGGTGAAAGTGCCACCTGTCAAGTGGCGATGTGTTGGTATTGATTGTTATTATATTACTGTTGCTATTATATACGAACGTGTTGAAAGACCAGGTTGGGACCATATTAAGGTTTGGGTTGTGGTCGAGAGGCCGCGAGGGTTATAGAACTTCGTACTGTAATCGCGTTTCTCATTGTACGTCGAATGTTAGTCTATGTAGTAAGGATGAGATGGCTCATTTGTACCCTGTATTTGACGGACTCCTTTTACCAGATGGCCATGAGAGGGGCGGATCCATTTAATCCCACAAGCAAGTGAACTTAGGACCACCTGTGTGCCACCTGCGAACCGCTTTCTTTCTTTAACTTGCTCTGAGCGCTAATCTGGGGTTGTCGGCGCTGTAACGGACACGCGTATGGGCCAAGGAGTCAGTGATCGTGCCGTCCCACACTAGGTGTCCCGATGGTAACACACGGGTTTATTCCATGTGGGCGTCGACCACCCCTCGGTGAAGGTCTTGTGGATCCCTTGTGCAAGGACTCCCGGCGAAGCGCCCGTCAGAATGCATCTTTATCATGGTGTGACTTGGGACGAGTGTCTCGGCGACGTTGGCCAGGATACGGGCGGATTACAGACATGTGCTATTTGATAAAGTCGCCGTAGATGGTCTCCTAGTGGCGAGTGTCTTACATTGCTCGACAGCAGGGACATCTATATTCAGGTTCAAATCCTGCCAGAAGCTGAGAATATCTAAATTTCGTTATCTGTGGATTGTAACCAGGTACGAGAGTAGAAATAAGAAAAAGTGGCCCCGATACGTTCTTGAAGTAATGCCTGTCACAAAGGGGAACAGATGAGAGCCAGCTAACAAAAAATAAATAAACATATATATAAACTAAATATAATATAATAATATCAGCTATATTATATATAGCTAACTAATAGGTTTTTTCTGTTGTTCGGTAAAAACACCCTGTTCCTAATCATCCAAAGCGGACACGTGCAAATGTCTGCAACATCAACGACATTTGAATGTTGGCAATTCCCGCTGGAGCATTCTGTCACCAATGGTATGGAAGGCTTCGGCTTCTGAGCAACCCCCTTAAAGTTGCATACATACGGCAAAGTCCTTCACTTGCTCCTAGGAGTGACAGTGGACCTCTCCAACATTACAGAAGAGTGTTAGCTCCTCTGTGAATGGTACTCCAACCAAAGTACTGAAGCGAAGCTGTCATTCAACAAGCTGGGGTGAGACATTAAATCAGCAGGTATCACCTGGCGCCGGCTACAGAAGTTTGGAAAAACATCATATACATATTCTTGTATTAAAACGCAGACCAGTGACTTGCTGGCCATCAAGCACTGGACGAACACCGATACAATAGTTGTGGGATTTCCGTCAACGTCCCAGCGATAGTTGGATAAGGTATTGAAGAAACTCAACAAGTACTCGTATGGCAAGGGACAAAAGAGCGGGACCGGGAAAGCGCTCAGAATCGATGATTAGATGTCCATAATCAGATGAGACGGGTAACGCTATGCCTAACTGACAGATTAACGGGAGCAGGGCAGGAACATGTGTCGGCGACTTCTTGTAGCTCGAGATGGCGTCGAACAGTGCTTTCTTTGATGTGAAATAGCTCCTTATTGAGCATACAGAACAAAGGTTTGCACCCCTTGAGCTGACGTATACCATGTGCCTTTTCACGAGCCTCCAGCTTTCAAGTCCGCTTCACCAGAACCGACGTTGGGTGACTGTGAAAAACGGGACCCGCGGCGAGGGCCGCTGAGTCAGCCCCAGCGGACTTTCCGCAATCCAGTTGATTGGTGCTTACCAGATCTTCAAGGGAAGAGAAATGTCGTTACAAGAGCATACTACTGGACGTACGGAACTGTAATTTTCAGTAAGATCGATGAGTCTGGCTCCGAAGAGAGTGGGTCTAATCTTCACGGGGACTCTTCCGGCGACTGGAAGATCGACGATGTTAGCAAGCGCTTCACATCGGTTGATCCCAGTGGTGGAGGTGCTCTAGATCACGTGGGTGGAGGCCGTCCGGGCCTGCTAATAAGCTGATAGGCAAGGAAGTGATAGCTAAACCAATTGCCTTTGCTGAAGTAGTGAGCCTTTCGACATCTGGAGGTGCTCAGGGAAGCTATAGCTTGAACGCTCGGGAGGACATTTTACTAGAGCCACATATAAGAGAACTTAAGCATTGCCAAACTGCAGTTCTTTTAAGAAACCAAATCTTTACTTTCAAGCTATCAAGAACAGAGGGCAAACATGTCATGGTACCGATTGGACAAGAGATACGATCTACTCCAGAAATATCCCCTCTTATAGACCCTTCGTGCTCGTTTCCCCTATATAAAGGAGACCAGGAAAGGCATCAGAGAACCCGGCATCTCCGTCAAGCCCATGAGAGGCTGTGCTCTACCTCTCTCGATCTAATCGGCTCGTTCATCCTCAGGGTAGTTGTGGATCTGCGAAGGGCTGATAAGGTCCCGCCGCTTTTTTTTACCAATTTTTTGCCCCTGTCTTGGGCGTGTCTGTTGTTAACAGGCTCGGCGAACTGCCGAACGATTTACGTGGCAATGCCATAGAGCAGATGGCCGGCATAATGACCCACGGGATGGATGTGTCTAACCCAGTTTTGGGAACCATTGTCCTCTGGGCTACAGGATAGATACGTTTTTGCCTGGACGCCTTTTTGGGGTTATTATCGGTTCCGGTTTAAGGACAGGGTTTTGAGCCAAACGCCCCGACGGAAGCCTGACCTGCACCTATTTTTTTTGTTTTTTCCAGCTGACCCTCAGCTGTTCCCCTATCTGACAGGCCTCAGCTCTTAACCTTTTAGGGGGGACCTACACCTATTGTAAAGCTAGTCTCCATACATATAACATTTCCTTTTCCGTCCTCGCGAGTGCAGATAAAAGGCCGTTGGCCCTGTTTGTTGTCGATCCAGACTTAGGTCATTTCCGTTGTTCATCGCCAAACTCCATATGATTGTATATATTTTCTCCTTGGAAAATGCCGTGCTTCCCTTGGGAGACGTGTCCCTAAAAATTCCCGCAAATCACCAGAAGATCCAAGGTTCATATAAATCATAATGCTATTAATATAATAAAAATTGTTATTGTTGTTACGTTGGCGTGAAACACTATTTATATCTCTTGATGCGCACACGTCTCACCGTGTACGGTAAGAATTTTTTCCAATCATCCCCGATTCGTACGCTTTGACCTAGTCGAAAAGTCTATTTAGCCGTTTGGACCTTGGAAAACATACGACTCCACAAAGTTTGGACCCAAAGGTCTGTCGACACCCCTAGCAAAGTCGTTTTTCCCTCCGGAACCTACTAGAAATTCACTCACTGTCCAAGCTGCTGTTGGAGCGATGTGTCGAGGTCGGTTACCGGTGGACTGCTGGATCCACCGTCTCCTTTGGCCGTCGGCGTTTTCTTTTTGCGCGGCCGAGCGCATCCGGCCAGGGTTGACGACATCGACATGATCAGTGAATTCTGACGAGACGCCGGCATAATCTACAGCTCGCGGGACTGGCTACAGTGGCCAGAACGAGAAGCACACATTGAAGTGAACTCACCAAACACAGCACTGGCTTCAAGCTGACGACTCGTTTCGTTCGCTGACTTGACACACCGCTGTGACAGGACACGACCAGGACACTAACCAACCGGCACTAGCACGCTACGTTGACGAGGTCTGACGGCTTACCGAGAAGAGACCAGCCACTAGTTACCCTTCGAGTCGTCAATTCTGTCGGTCTCAAGAGATCGGGTGGAACACACCTTGTCAGCAGAAGGGCAAAAGGGAAAATCTACTCTCGACGTAGATCTACTTCACAATTTTTCCACGTACACCGCAATGGAGAGACCCCCTTCGAAGGGCGACCAGCGTCGAACGCATTCACCTATCCAAATGCACAAGTGCTTGTCACAGTAGCAGAGAAGATTTACGTGTATCCCAGATGCATAGACACTTTCGCCGTCACAGGCTCTCACCGACCACCAGCTCACTGTTTTGTGCTCGTTGTCTTCCCACAACCGCTTGTACCTACGTTGTGGCTATGATCATATTTTGATGAAAGCCTTTTTTCCGCCCAGAGCCTCACTCGAGAGTCACTTATAGCCCTCACGGTGAACTGATGACCATAGGGCTCGTTGACCTCAGCTTGCCGACGACGGCGGCGGCTTCGCGCTCATTACCGGCTCGCTTGTGCGCGCGGGCGCACGCATGCGGTTCTTGCACGAGTGTGAACAGCGTGTTGGCCGCTGCGCCCATCGTTCGCCCACCCTCACTAGCTAGCTAACTCTATTTCTCTGTCCTTGCCCTCAAGAACTGCCCGCTGTCAACCCCTGTCGTCAGCTACGAGCTTCATATATTGGCAATATGAAGCATCTCCGAGATCGGAAACCCTCTGCCGAACACGTTGCCTCTTGTCATTTAGCCTCCCGGCGACGCTCGGGCGTCATCTCGGTCGCTGGCTGGTAGGGCAGCAACAATCGCCGACAACTCCGGAGGTCCGACTCCGACGACGTCGTGAGACTGATCTGATCTGAATTGCACCTACGAGAGCAGAGGCCAAGCCCACATCTTCTGGCGGCAGTGGGAGTAGTGATACCGTGGCACGCGTAAATGCTTCTTGCGTGATGTGAGCCCCTAGCTACCGTTGAGCGGATGCCGCTGTCAGGGCTCCACTGGCCTCAACGATTTGACATCTGAACAGTTGTAGCATACAGCGCGATTAGAGATCGATGTCGACGACTGACTACAGGTCGATGATGTGATTGTCGACGACGTCATACGTTGCCTGTTGTATACACGCTGAATTCGATGTCTGATGTCATCTCCTGGGAAATGTCGCCGCCGAGTAACGGGTGGCACACGCCGAAGGCCGCTGTCCGACGTTGGTTGGATACTTGCAGTGCACAGGTCAATCGAAGCCTCCGTTTCAGACACATCTCCACACAGGTATTCCTGTACACAGGAATATTGCCCAGCTAAACAAGGGCCATCTGCGATACTTGTGCACTCCCGCCGATATCGATTTTCCCTGTTGGTAAATAGCACTCAGTCTTAGCAACAGTGAATCTTGTGGTTGCTCGCTGAGTGACCGTGTGATTTTGACAGCTTCCGCTGAGGCCTGCCTTCCCCGGCTCGTTCACACAGTGGGCACTGCCAGAGACGAAGTGGACCCCCCGACGCAACGCGCCCTCGGTGTTAGGCCTTCTAACGAACACTCCGTGCAATAAAATGCTGGTCGAGTTGCCGTTACTGTATCGCAACACTGTCACAGCCACGACGGCCCCTGCCACCAGCAGCACGGTGACCACCACCTCTGGCAGCAGCAGCAGCAGAAGCAGTAGTAATAATAATAATGCCTCTACTCGGTAATTTCCAAGTGTCGCCACCACAATAGTGAGACTCTTGCTATGCGCTTGCGTTCACCGTTAGCAACATTAGTGTGCCGTCGACGAGGCTGATTTACAGCGGGAGACTGGAACGAGAGACCACACCGAGTCCGGAGGAGGCGGAGAGGCGCTGAGATTTCGCGGTGCGCCGAGCTGACTAACGCGGCCCGACCAGCGGGCTAATGCCACCCAGCGTTTGCGCCAACTCTGCCGACGACCGCCTGTCGGCAAACAGCAACCGCAAAGCGGGCGTTCGGGCTTAGCCGGCCGGCGAAGCCGCTACCGGGCGATGACCAGCGCAGTGGCCATGTATACTATGTAGGTCCGTACGATAACGACCAGAGAGGAGATCGCCGAGCGCGAGAGGGCCCCCGTTCGCCGTGTCTATGTATGCCTATGGGTTTGCCGCGAGAACGCGCTCTACCCGAGAGCTGATCGCGGGCAGTACGCACCAAGGCCCGCGTTGAGACAGCGGCAAACGTTCAGTGGAGTCCGTCCACTGAACGAACGAGTCGGGTCCATCAATCGGAACCGTCGCCTGGACTCCGTGCGGTGACGGTTTTCACGGTTGACGGACGACAGAGCATCGGCGGGTAGTCCGCTGGTGACGGCAAGCGCTGCACGCTACTCAGGACAATGCATGGTGCATCTCATCGAGCAATTGGTCGGATAAAACGAAGGGGATGACGAGGACCGACAGGCACTCATAATCGGAGATTTTGCCTGCGCTAACACATGGCCAATCCAGATCCGCCGTTTGCAGCGATGACCAGCTCGATGCGAACACAGTGCCGACACCGCGTGTGGGTGAGATTCAGGACTACGGCTCGAGGTGGCTAGGCCAAATATAGGTGAAGCGGCCTGCTTTCGTATGAAATGTTTATTATACTCCAGTGTAGACTCATGGTTTGGGTGACGGCGCATACTCAGGAGTGGAAGTGGACAGGTTTATCAAACCTAAATTTATCGACCTTTTTTTAACATTATCCTTTCCCTGAGCTTTTCCTCGCGCTTATATAATAGCGGATGAATGAGAGATTTTCTCGAAAGTCGAGCCCCGGGTGGCCTGGCGGTGCGTTCGTGTGCGCCTGCCGAGAGGAGGTACACATTCGGGTTCGATCCCCACCCGTGTACCGACATTTACTTCATAAGGCTTATTTATCCGTCTTATGAAGGCCTATGCCGAAAGCAGTTGCTGTGTCGTGGACTGGAAATGTTTAAGGCTGAGAATATGCCCGGACAATGTATCTTTTGCTCGCCTCGGAGGTCAGAATTCATCTGTGTTTCACGCGAAAACGTATGGGTTTAGGGGTGCTTAGTCAAATCTCTATCCTAGCTTATTCTAACGTCACCTCTTAACAGACGCCGTAACAGTTTGCCAATAATGAGCTTAAACAATCAATATACCTTTAGGTCGTACCGATGGGAAAATGCAACGTCGCTAATTGTGAGCAATAAGTGAAGGCAATTAAAATTTTACAAACACTCTCATCTCCCCCGTTTATCTAACAAGGACCATCAAATCTAACAATTAATATTCAACCCACGAACGCACCACATATACGTTCCGCGTGCTCCAAAGTCTAACGCACACATTGCCGGCTAATGTGTGAAATCAGGGAAGTATATTGTGATATTGGTTAATTGGTTTATTTGGAACTGCAATTTTTCACAAATGCTCAAGTTATCATTGTAAATAAAGAGTAAATGAAAAAGGAGTAACTAGAAAAGTAAATATATACCCTGGGGCAGTATAACAAATTTAACACTGTCCATAGTAAAATCCCTGCGTAGGGTCATCACAGGGTACAAGTGCCCAAAATATATGACTGGTAACATTCAGCTAAATATACACAAATGTAAGTATTATGATTACACTATATTCTATGATGTAACTAGACAAACCTTATATGAGTATGGTATGCATAGTTAAGTACTGTTGAATAGGCTTATCTCAATCCCTCAGAAAATGCTCGTAGCGGAGTTAAGGGAGCTTAGCGTTCTTCGAATCGTCCGATGGGCCGACGTACTGGACATCTGTTTTTAGTACAAAAAGCTATCGATATTATGAAGTGACTCTTCGTTTGTATGGGTGTTTGCGTGCAGGCGTGTACACGCTAAGGGCAAAGCTCAACTATTAAGGCAGCATTTTCTTTCTGGACCTCTTCTCGGGTTATCCGGGATTAGCGAATAGCGACGTGGGTAGATTCGATGACAGATCAATGACGGTGACGACTCGGAATGGCCTCCTCGAGTACCTCCTCCTATTTTCGAGGGGAAGCTGTCGCACAATAAGGCGAGAACGCGCTAGACTATACAGATGCTATGGCCATCGATGGTGAGCATCATTTTCGACTTGAAATTAAAATCATCGTCGGCGCATTTCAAACCAAATTCCCATTTTTGAAAAAAGCCCGGACTGCGTAAAATACTCACGTCTTACTATTATATTACTTCGATATTATGAAATAAAGGGGTTCTCATCAAAAAATCTCAACAGCCACCCCAACCGCCCATCTCGCTCACAGGATGAAGGTTGTTTTTGTCTGTAAACCTTGATGAGTGGCATATTCGAGTACATCACCCATTAGTTACCAAGATCCGTTGGGCCGCCAAGATGCAGGAAGGCGGGGGGGGGGTTACACTGCTTCTATTTAGCCCTCGCCATTGATCCCATGGTCAGAGTTGAATAGCAGATGGGGGCCTAGAATCATGTTTGATCCGGGCTTCATCAAACGTACATCAGCGCATTAGCTGCGCCGCGGCAAAATGACTCAGCATTCGGAGAATCTTGCTCGATAATACGAGAATGAACGGTTAGAATGTTGTTGATTTCTTTCTTGGTCGTTTGAAGGCAGTTTCGCTCCATTGAATATTATAAATGGCATTCGGAACATCTTGATTCGCCGCTTTCAGGACCCCTAGACCCTGTCCAAGAATTGTCCTGTTTCGTCAAAGGGATTTTTAGTGCGAGCTACAAGACACAGTATGACGTGTAGGACAAAATCAAAAATCCCTCTCCTTTTAATAATAAATCAATAAAGCCTTACCTTACCTTTCGCCTAAAAAAGCCAAAGCCAAGTGTAGGACCCTATCGTACTGTTTTTACAATCGGTACAAATAGCGATTTGTAGCGTTGACGGCGGCGAAGGCAAGCCGCGAACGATTACGCTACGCAATCACGGCTCAGAGTCACTTGCTATTCTCTGTCGAAAAACCAAACCGATCGACGCAAACACGAATTTAACTGAGAACAGGGCGAAGAAGATTGTTGCGGAGGCGGAGGACTGGAACGGTGTCCCGAACGAAGCCAATAATTCCCCTTAGTTTCATTCTAAAGGAAAGCCGAGGAAAGCCAACCGGCTGAGCAAGGAATGTGAAAGCATCGTCGAAGAACCCTTTACCCCTTTGCCTCCTTGTAGGTGCTTGACGCCGCCGCAGTTTCTGACGCTCTGTGAAGCGTTAGCGCCATTTGGGCCAACTGTTGGTGGCCATTGGCACGAATTTCTGCGCTTAGGAGTTCAGTTCAGCTCCCGGAGACAGGCCGCGAGACCCGCTAAGGCACATTCGAAGTGTTGAGGTCACCTCGTGTCGTCTATGCCATACAGTGGCCTTTGAAAAGACAGGGAGAAGGAAATTTATTTACAAATTATATAATCGATTGTATCCGCGAAATACAGAACTAGGACAGAAATTACTGGGTTCATTTTGTGGCAGTTCTCCGAGTTCAAAGCAGGTCCAATACGAGTCTGAATGACGCCCAATATGAATTTTTCCAGACCAGATCTACCACATACCCACCACCCACACACACACATCTCATGGGCCACTAATCTCAGTCAATTGTGGTCGAACGAATTCGCGCGCATTTTGTGGGCAGAGGAACTACTAATTTACCAAACAAACAGGGAAGAGCAGTCTCGAAATTTTATTGTTGCAGATGTCGAAATGTTGCATCTGCTCATGCAAACTGCATCAGCTGCCTCCTGCCTAACGGAAACAATGGCGACCGGCATCAAATCGCTGGCTCCGTCAAGAGGCAAGAACATTTCCCGGGAAAGTTGGAAGTCCTCGGAGAGTATTTCCTGTGAAAATTACCTTCATCAATGAATAGACACTTCCTACACTTTGATTGCCACAAAGGCTCGAGCCCTTCGGTCGTTCACGCTCGCCACCCCGAACCTACTCGATCTGGTTAGACGTGTCACTCGTGTCAGCGGCCACGAGTTTCTGTTCGATATCACATCTTCGATGTGCCTCGACGAGGCAGAGGGCAACGCACGTGGCGAAAAAAAACCTGACAAAATGGCTGGCGTGCTTGCAAAACACCCGTCATCAGTCACAAAATGTGATGGCTAGATAATATAGGAAGATGAGAATTTTGTTCTATTACGCTCCGCATTTTGGGGCCGCCAGGACCGCCTGGCTGCCTGTTACCCTCCAAAGATGTATCGTAACGCCGATACTGTGACCCGTATGGCAACCTCTGTCGGGTCTATAACGGGTGGGCTCAGCATTGCCGCCTGGTCCACGAGGCAAATGTCCCCGTCAGTTGTGTCCAACGGGTCCAGCAGTTCGGCCACGGTATGGATTCGTGTGGCGTAGATAATAAGACGATGAGCGGGCGACACTGCTACCTGCGCCTGGCCGGAGAACTGGACGCGGGGACCCTCAGCGCGTTTGCCTGTGTCGAGATTCACGAACTCGGTGACGATGGATATTGGGTACCGCCAACTAAGCGAGACTTGATACCAGGTAATTGCCACCCAGTTGGCGTCTGCCGCCTTGCCAACGTACTCGATCTCACCAGGACGATTCGGGCAAGACGTCGCGTCGTTCCAGTCCAGGCGTTCTGTATCGAAGATATGACAATATTTCCTGGTGTAACCAAACAGAAAGATCTTGCTCCCGTGAACAGCGATCTGAACCGGCCGCTCGAGACCGGTGCCTGAACCTCGCGGGGTACGTGGAGTGACCTCATCGCTAAGGACTTCCCATCGCATCTCATTCAGATCTAGCCGGTAGACGTCCATGATCATCATTCCATCAGCTCGTCGACCTCCGACCACGTACAGGGAGTTCTCATAAACTGCCGCGCCGTGGTTATACCGCCTACAGGGAATTCCGCCAGAGGTCTTTTGATGCCGCCAGACTACGCGACGAATGGGCTCCTCATTCTGATAGAGACTGATCCGCGCCAACTGGACATCGGCATCATGACCCTCGCCATCCTCATGGCTCGTACCGCCGAACAGCACAAGATGATCGTTCCAGAGGTTCAATGTGAAACCATCAGGCGTCTCGGGGGCTCCATGCATAGGGATTTTAACCCAGCGCGCACCGCCCAGCTCGCTGAACCGCCATAGTTCAAGTTGATTTCGAAATAGACTCCAGGGTCTCCTACAGAGGCGATTCTGGCATCCAAGCATGTAAACGAAATCTCGCGTAGCCACAATTCGTCGATAGGACATCGGTGGTGCTCCCATCGACGTTGTGACCAGCCTCGGCACATGGCAGCACTTAGACAGGAAGCGAAATTCGTCATCGCGACCATCTCCATGGCCATCCGCCGCTCTGCCTTCAGTGGCCATGATTTCGACTGACGAGAATACGAGTTGTTGACGAAGCCGTCTACTCAATATGGACGTCGCTTCTCTGAGCTGCTATCAGGGAGCTCACCATCGGGGACGTGGAGGTCGCCGTTGCCCCGCGAGCCACAGCCGCTTCGATATCCACCCGCGATTTCTGCCGTTGGCATTGTGGACACCAGCAGCGGGCGGGGGAATGATTGAAATTCAGACATTTAGCTCGTTCGGATTTGTAATTTCAGCGAAAAGGGCTCGCAGAACCTTGTTGTCGATTCGGGTGAACGACGATCTGAGTTCGCGCGAAGGGGAAGTCGGTGGTCGTTCGAACCGGCGCTTTTCGAGCCTTTGACTGAAGCGTGTTACGCCTGGTGCTGAATGAGAGGCTTATGCTTCGAAAGTCACTTGCAGACCCTTGCAGCTATTCCCAGATCAAAACAACCAAAAGACATACGGCGTACGAGCGACAGATCCACGTCTGAATAGTGAATGTAGTTTTCCAGAACCACGTGAAGACATGTTATCCACGTTTTCTAGTACTCCGAGAATCATTTCGTGTTGTGCTTGTTGAAAGTCTGCGTTGAGTAGTGTGTTCCGTGTTTATTGGGTCGAAAAACAAGATCCAAGAGAGAGTATGACCATATACTATATGCATATACGGTGTAGTTAAAAATGTCCTAATCGGACAAGCAACTTGATCGGTCGTTATCGTTAGATAACGAATGTCATGTTATTGTTACGTAGCAATGGTATAAGGGCCAGCTTTGCAACTTATGTAGGACAAAAAGCCGATCGCTGAAAAGGACAAAGGCCAGCGAACAGTGTACGAATGGGAGGAGATCCCATCTTGGTAGATAAATCACAGATTGTGGTGCGCAATGTTGCCTCTTCAGCTCGCGGTGGCTGGACATGGCAAGATTGTTGGCAAGTAACATAGAAATCTTTTCCTGATCAAAAACATCTTTAGAAATCTTTAGTGGACTCTCAGCTGCTCCCTAATGTCATAGGTCTCAGTGGCTGACCTTCATGTATTGCTATGAGGACTTGTGGGAGCCACCATTGCTTTCTGTTTGGCCTTGTCCGTACCTGGCAATAATTCACAGATACAAAGAACAAACAAGACCAAAGGTTCTCCGTAGCGTCTGGCAGCAGGATTTGAATTCAAGTTCTATGCCCGTTCTGTCTAGCAGTCGTAAGGCGTTCACCAGCACACGACGAGGACGACTTGCTTCTTAGCAAATATATTTAGGTAGGTAGCGCATGTCATCCGGTGCGCACAAGGACAAGTGTTTACACTATTTCGAACACAGATGCGCGTACATTTAGTCTAAGTACCTTTTTTATTCAAAGGGGTACAGCTCCAGAGGTGGCGGTCTCCGGCATTCGCCTTTAACAGCGTGCCCTTCAAAACTACCCCGCGTACAGGCAAATATATTGTTTTAATTACATTATGTACGAGGTATAATTGAAAATGCGGAACACTCGGTCTATTGTAGATTGTAGAATTTTTTCAAATTAGTGTATTCGAGGCTGGAATTATACTATACTGGTGGGGGGGATTTTTTGACCGCTCCTGTCTGGATATGCAGCCTCTGCCTCCGATGCCGAAAGTAGCGGGTTTGAATCTTGTGGCGGGAGACTTGTTCCTTAATGGCCACAGTCTTCTATACCAAGAAAGCACAGAATTTGATTTCGAGACTTCCGGCATCTGAGGCACAGATTTAGCCTTACAACAACTGTAGCCGTCAGAGACTAAGTCGCCAACATTATTACTAAAAATACTACAATAGCATTACAATAGAATCATAAGGACTCAAAATAATATTAGTATTATACATATATACATAGTTTAACAGCTATGGCTAAGGCAAATACTTCAATGGTAGAGCTTACGAGCCAGGAACCTTTTACCACCGAATCGATAATAAATAGGAATGATTCTCTCATTATAACCATTGAACTATTACATAGCTATTATTAAAACAGCATAGATTAATAATTGGCATAAAACTCTACACTCACGAAAAGCAAGGGATTATAATTAAAAATATATATTAATCAATCATTCATTCCCGCGCAATTCCTAGGTTGTTGAACAATGATAATCAAGTGTCATCGTGTCGGATCTCCCTAGGCGGACTCGACCTTTTCCTAACCCCACACGGTGACACGTCGATTTCATCATACGAATACAGTATCGCTCGGCGATACGTGCCACCAGACTACAGAGCTGCTCGAACAGTTGGACGACACCATTTACCTCCGAGAAAAATTCCTCGGCAGCCTTGGGACGCGGCCAAGACGCAAACGACATATAAGCCACTGATCCGATCACCAGTATCTCTATGCGTCGCGATCGTCTCAGATAGCAAAAGTGAGATAGCTCAGTATCGAAGGTCGGCAAATCAGTCCCGAGTAAGTTTTCTCTCGAGTCGCCGCGAGGCTATCTCGCCTATCGACGCGACCACCTCGAGCGGTGATTTGTGACCCAGGCAGGCGTGGCGCGTTCCGAGATCGTCTGCCACCGCCGCCAAGATATATCGACCGTACAGGAGCAGCTTCATGTTTTGACACAGCAGTCTCTGTATGATGAATCACATACATTTAAGTATCTGGTATCAGCAGCGAATTGAACCCACATGAAGGAGAGTTAGCAACGAGCGCGTCTGAAGCAGTGGCAGAGGCGTACACACTCGCCCGCTCAGAGAAGAGAAGCCCAGCACAGAGATAGAACAGCTCTTTTTCATCCTGGAGGTGCTGTTAGGTTGGGTCATGGTTTCTGAGCTACTTTCGCGTCACGTCAAAGCATACGTGTTGTTCGGGATTCGAACCGGCAACCCTCGAGGGATTCCAAGTGCTCGGCGCTCGGCGGATTCCAACTTTTTCTGGACCTTTTTTGTCAGCGAAAAGTACGATGGACCGAAGCCGCCAATCTAATGGAGATGAGAAAAATATTTTCAACCTCTATGAAGAAAACAAGTCAAAATTGTAAATCGCGCCAATTCTAAAGATAAGCAGGAGGTGATCTCAAATTTTCTTAAAGATCCTGAACAGTACGGGACCAAGAAGGCACCAGGACGACCCGATTCAGTAAGTGCCTCTGAAGAATGCTTCCTCCTCCGAAGAGCCTCTAACGGATTTTTCACTTGTTGCGAAATTGCATCCGAGGCTGGAGTCGAAACGAACGTCCGAAAGGTGCAAAGATGTCTTCAGGCATCAGAACATCTTGTTCATAGAACACTCAAACGAAAACATCCCTTATTATCGAAACAAAGATCCAAGATTGAGCTTCGCTCGTGAGTAAATCTCGTTTACAGAGGAGTGTGCAACTTGTGCTGTTTCCCGATCGAAAGGCATTCAATCTTCATGGTTCTGATGGACATTTTTATTATTTCCATGACATTGAAAAAGAAAAGAAACGCCCAAGTCGACGACAAGCGGGAGGTGGTGGTGTGATGATTTGGGCCGGTATTTGCTACAACGGGAAGACCGATTTGGTCTTCGTAAATGGGCGAATGAATAGGCTTGCCTACGTTTCTATGTTGGAGGATCAACTTAGGAATCACGTCGAGAAGATCTGTGCTGGAAGATTGATCTTCTAGCAGGATAACGCCGTGACAGTCGAAAAGCAGCTCGAATCTACGTGATCAACTCAGGGTGCATCATATTCTAATCCAGAAATCGGCGAACGGAGATTCGAACAGCACGCGATTCCTCGACAGCCAGTTCGAGCTGTGGAGTTCCCGGTATACCCAACAAGCTGGCAAAAATGTAGTCCGACGTATTGGCTCGACCGCTTGCTCACATTGATTAATTGATCATTGAGGGGCGTAGGCATCGCTCAACAGAGCTTGCCTGACACAGATGTGGCAGGAAATTGCGCAAGTTGTGCCTAGGGATTTTTTTCGGATGTGTCAGCAGATTTCAAGTGTTTACATAATTCTTTTTTCCTAGAAGCGTTGGGATGTCTTGGATATCGGCCGGATGTGGTAAACTGGTTTCGGTCTCAGCTGCTGGCGCGAAGGTTGCAAGCCGTGAAGATTGATGGCATCGAATCTCAGTGGCGAGAGATAGGTATTGGGACTCCTCAGGGGTCTATCCTTGGTGTTCCTGATTCTCATCAATTTTCAAGAGGAAAGATTTCAAGAGGGAATCATGGCAAGGTGATCGCGTACGCGGATGACACATCTCTCATACTCCGTACTCGCCAGTCTAGGATTCAAGACGGCACTCCGAAGGCGCACCAGAGAACGGAGGAAATTGTGCAGATGTTCTAAAGGTTCAGCTTCGCTATCAATACCAGTGAGACAAACGATCTTTATTTCGCCTGCCTGAAAGAGTTACTCAAGTTGGACAAATCCACCTCTGAGGGATAACAACTCCGTGGTCGGTGTCCGTGAAGTGTCTTGGCCTCACCATGCATGAAAACCTCCGGTTAGAGGACCATCTGGGAACGTTCACATCTAAATGCTTGCAGTCGCAGCCATGTTGAGACGCCTTAAGGAGCCGAGCACTCCGGTGGAGGGACTGATAGGTACACGACATGTTGCTGGTACTCTTCTAGGCTACGATATATCGGTCTGGAGAGGAGGTCTTATTCGTGATACCATTTGCCGGCAAAGACTCTACACAGCCGCCATACTCTAGCTCATCGACCTGCCTGCTGTCTGGGGCTCGCTTCCTCTCAAGATTGGTCCACCTCTCAAGCTAAACAGTATATACAGAACTTGTGTGTACAGTTATTCAGGATCATTTCTTCACAGGATCATTTCTCTGGTCGATCTGACGTGTCCGCTTGCCGGATTCGTATACCCTACCACAGAATTGCATCAAATGACTCATGTGACATATATATTTTTTCTTTTATTTTACCCATTTTTACTTTCTTTTTAAAAAACGAGAACTAAAGTGTATGTAAGATTACAAGTTTCTTAAATAAACTTGGACTGAATGAGCAAAAAAATGTTCAGCTGAAAAATGATCAAAGTTGATATGGCCAACTGTGGTGGTGGCCACGCATCGTACATTGGCATTAAACTACAGCTGTTGGCGACATATTACACAGTACACATTGAACAGTAGGAGACCTCTGTTGGCAAAAAGGCCAACGTGGCGCCTAGGTGAAGACCTGTTCCGACGACTGCCTAGTACATACTCGGATCGTCTAAGGGGTTCGTCGTCTGCATGTGAGACGAGCGCCGCCTCCTCCTCCTCCTCCTGGAAGCGAGTTCCTTGCTGGTCAGGAGCATCATCCTCTTCAATGATAGTTCTCTCGCACAGACCACTGGTGAAGGACACCCTCTTCCTTTCTAGGGTTCGAGCTGAAGTCACATTTAGCACATCAGCCATTGCTCAACACTTCGATCGAACTGTGAACATCTTCGAAACTTCACCAAACCGTCACGCGATGTCCCACCGCCGGATTTCACCAGAGACGATCACCGGACCCTGGCAAATATAAGGCGACGGTCTTCATGAAGAACTGCTTTGAGTTTTATGCTAACCGCAAGGCAGTGAATGAACAGCAACAACGACAACAATCTCCTCGGTGACCGCGAATCGGTGACACGCTCCAACGGGCATCCAGACCTTAAAACCACACACGTCTGCGACTGACCACAAGGTACGCGGAGCACTTAACATCACCACGATCGCACGGGTTGAAATGCCGGGTGCGGTTTCATCGAAACAACACGTAATAGTACATTTGCACGGCACAAAAGTGCCTCCCCGCCCGGACGACTGTTGCTCGCGTGGCTTGCCATTTGATCTCCCGCGTCCACTGACCGGGCAGACACTGTCATCGGTCGTTTGGCCGGTAAGCCGTGATCCCATCAGGAATACTTCTTGAATGCTGGGGGGTGTGTCGTCGTCCCATCCTGATCATCATCCTCCGATCCTGATCGCAGACACGCCGTCGCCGCCGTTTCTCGGCCCCTGACTGATCGGGCGGCTACGGGCAAAACGAAGCCCTATAAGAGCTATTTGCCGGCTGCACGACACCAGACGAAAGTAGATAGAGAAGCTGTCGGGGAGGAGACAAAGCTTTTTCGTCATTTCGAGCCCACGGTGCTATCGACGCTCGACAACGGCCGAGCGTGGCCCAACGAACATCGGCTGATCTGGCCTCAAATCAGTGTCGGCGAAGACGGCACTTTCAGTTTGGTGGCTCCCCGCCCGCGCAGGGGCATTTCGCCGCTGGTATGATACGGTCGGTCAGTTCGAAACGCCACCCTGGCTAGCGATTCAGCCTGGCAGTTGCTTAAGTTAGCTGGGATTAGCGCGCAAGGTGGCCTGGACACAAATAAGCCTGTACGCACGCACACACCTGTTTCGTACCTCTCAATTGTAACACGGAGTATACATATATATATATATATATATATATATAATGTATAATGTATCGTATGTATACTACGAATTAGTTCGTCGGTCCTGTCGGGGTTTCCAATTCACAGCGCTGCGAACACCCGCTGGCTGGACTGATTCGGGGCTATCTAGCCAGCGGACTACCTCACTCCATAGTAGCAGCTAGTCAATGCGTAAACTCGGATGTTTCTAGACGAATGGGGAAACTAGTTGATTTTTTTTAGCACTCAACACTGCGTCTCAGGCAACGAATGCAATTTGCCGCAGCGACACGACACAGGTATACATTCGCTGCTCAGCGGCTATTCGGTACCACGCAAGCAAGCAACCGGCAGTTGGCAATGGACGTTGCCGCTGGTCACGGTCGGCCCACAGAGGCAAGACTTGGCAAGCTTGCCCCCACACGACGTCGAACTGACGTCCACGGTGCTGATCTATGATATGTGGGCGGGCAGGTATCTCTCGTTACTGTGACAACTTGGACGTGGTCTACAGACTGTTGACTATAGGCCATCCTCTGATCATCGGACTATGGAGAGGGAGGGACTATGTGTGAGTAACGTTTGGACATCAACACAATACAAATGTGGAGACAGCAGCAGCATGAGGAACAGGAATAACGACAAGAACACAATATGATGTGTACTACTTCCCTCGGGATGATGCCGCTGCCCACCCTCGAGGCGGCACCGGCCGTCCGCGCTTCTTCTGGCCGCTCACGAATGAGGCGTCACGAATCTGTCGCACTCACGGATGGCGACGACATCCCGAGACAAAACTGGCAATACTGGAATAGTTGACGAAAGTGATACGCCGCGATATACAGCCGGTCCCCTAAGAGACGGTAGTCAACGCGGGCGATGTGAGCAGCGCGGTGTAAATTCAGCGTTCGACGCTGTCGACACAGATGCGTCCATCAAGCGAAACCGATACGAGGCAGAGAGACGTATGCATAGGCAGTGAGTGGCTTTTTACACTCGCGAACCCAAAGCTGATGTTGCTCGCCATCGCCAGCGGTGACATCACACTCGGCCGAACAGCCGGATTGGGTTCGCAGCGCACCGATCTGCTTGATGCTATATGTTCCAGTTTGCTCTTGTCCCAGAAGAGTCATTTCTCTGTCAGCGATCGAGAGCGTCGGCATTAATCGCAAGCTTGATCGGCCGCTGTCCAGGCCGCATCGACGGGTGCCACCTGGCGCCGAGACCCCGGCGCCCCGAGACCGGGCAGCCCGCCACGGGGCTGTATCGAGCGCCTATATAGCTGTCGTCATAGTCGTCGACGAAGCACGGTGTGAGTACGTCCGCCTTAATGGCGATCTATGTATCTCTCTTCCCACCCGCTGACTCGCTCATGTGTCTCTATCTAGCGGTCTGACACTAGACGATGTAATGTTATGATGTAATCAGCAGACGCCGGCCATGTCAGCGTACATGGTTAGTGTTGCTGTCGACAAGAGAGCCACATCATTGAGCAGTCGCATGTCTGGTGGAAGAATCGCGCACGAAGGCACAATGACTGACAGTCGCTTTTTATCGGAGTTCATTGGGCGGAAAGGCGTTGGACGCGCACCGTACAGGAATCGAATTGGCTGTGGCCGATAACGTTTAGGGCGATGTGAATGCACATACGTGACATGATAGTTAGGTTTGGACTTTCGAAATCAGGTAACGCCTGTTGCAAGGGGGGGCCCTTCCCCCTTTATTTCGGGCGGTAGACCACGCACAACAGGTCATGATGCTGTCGCGGTAAGGATAAACCAGCGAAGTAGGTTGGGCGGGTCATCTCCTAAAGTTCGAACCACTGAAGCCGTGTGGCTTGGGGCTGACGCCGAGAAACCCGGATGTTCTCACGCATAGAAAATATCAAATAACAAAAAAAAATTATAAAATAATCATATAAAATAATCTTAGGGGTACACCCGCCTGAACGCACGTTTGTCACTTTCGAATTATATCAAAATATCTAAGATACGACCGGGTAGGTTATGCAAGCATGCTATGCCTGATCTGGCTTCACTTGCTGCCGGAAGCTAGTCCATGATATATATATATATATATATGTAATGGTAACTTTCAACCGATAGTTCTTAAATGTCTCTCAGCGGGGGCGAATTATCTGCTTACGTAGGGGTAAAATAGCTTGAGCAGTCCTAAGTGGTCTACTCGGATGGTGTGTCGATTCCACTGACAGCAACGACTGGTCACACCCCGCCGAGCTCAACTGAACTCAACTCAACAACTCAAACTCAGGCAACTCACCTGCATACGGCCAAACTATTGGTTTTGACCGATGGTTAATCAGCGTAGAGGCAAATGATTGATTGTACCTGCAGATGAATTTGTGACGGTACCGCTCCATTTTAGGTGGCCGATAATGATTGGTTTGCTTTGACGAAAATGCATCGTGTAAGGCTTGGTGTACCTTTGTGCCTCAAATTGTATAATTGATAGATACGCGGACGTGTGCGTCTTGATACTTTGCTTGTTACAATATGCTTCTAATTGATTCGAATCAAAATTACGAACAATTGTATTCTAGCGCATCGTCGAATTTAGCCGCCTGTGTCTCTCATTGGAAAATATACACTTGCACTGTTTCGTCAGCATGACCATACACAATCACTTATAGCATATGCTCACGTTATGTCACGTAAGCATAATTCTCAAAGGTTTCAGTCATATTATCCAACTGTTGATGGACCAATGCAAGTTATAACACGAAATTGTAATCTTTTTATAAAACAAAATGCAATGGCAATTCGCGCTGTTTGGGGCCACGCTACCGGCGCCCAGATATATATGTGTATATATTACGTATGACAGATGATACGTCAACGTTGAATAGCCACCGGCAGATGTCCACTATGTGTATCCCATATAAAAATTGAGTTGTCAACCATCGTCGTCATCGTAAACGTTGAAGTCCTACTTCGGGCTGTGTCCTGGCGTTGGCCAGGTGAGCCGACAGCGGATCCAGGAGTGACTCGCGGGAGGAGACCCTGTAACCAAGACCTCGGGGATAGTGGACCTCGGGGCCACTAGACCAGGGAAGAATCGGAGGCACTCTCGAGAAAGAGGTCGGCTCGAATCGGTTGGGCGTCAACGAGGTCTATTGTTGCTCTCCGACGACAGATCGACCCTCGGCTGTCACCGAACACGACGAGGCTTCCGCAACTTCTGCCTCTAGATCTCTAGCCACCTGTCACTCACTTTCGTTGCGGGCAGCGACTCATTCATTGTGTGTGTGTGTGTGTGAGAGAGTGGATTTCTGTGTGGTCACTTGGTCAGGGACCGTCTTCTTCTTGGCCGAGTTCGCCCCATTTCGCTGGAGCTCGATGGAAGCGGGAAAAGCTTCTATCCGACCATATTCGGTGGTCAAATGCGTTACATCAGTTAGCTCGACGTATGCCGGCCGAGCGAAGGCTCAAGGCCAAAAATGCGCACGCGACTATCAGGCGACACATCGAGAAGCGTGACGCCAACATGTCCACTCGTCTGTCACTCAACGTCACACAGCCGTCTCCGATTGCCTCGAACACGTACCTATCTCTACCCTGCACGATGCTACTATATGAGATTCAGCATTGGTTATATCATTGGCATATATATATATAACATTAGTAACATCATCATATATATATATATATATAAACATTAGTTACACTTAGTAACATCCATAAAAAGCGCGAGACGAGTGGGCTGAGTGATCGCCTCAGTGTTCCCTGAAGATAGCTTCATCACTGATCTTGATTACATAAGCAAATTTGCTACAAACCCCCAGAAACCCGCAGAAACAGATCCGCCACACGTCTGGTGGGGCTAATACCTACGTCATCGTCGCCCGATCCCCATTTCAAAGTTCTGCAGCTCCCCACAATCATCCCTCGCTCAAAGCATGCTCTTTTGGTCTTGATTGTTGGGGCCGAACCGATTTATCGGACGAACTTGTTCAATGCATGCAACATGAAAACAAATAGCAACTGTCTATCGTAGCTACCACCACCATCGAAGAGTTATCCTATTATATATACGATATATCATCGGCTATTATATGTGTATATATATATATATATATATATATATATAAAGTGCATTGGTATTATGTGTTTTTTCAAAGCGGTCTAACCTCCATTGGTGCGGTTTAAATCCGGCGCATTTCACACCGCAGTCATGGCACGGCCTTCCAGAGTCCACCTCTTTGATGTGGAAGTTTTTCTGCAAGGCAAAAAAGCATTTTACAAAAAAAATGAAAGCACATGTAAATGTCATGAAGCGATCACTAAGCGTGAGTTGACACCGTTGCTCATTTTCATGGCGCCCCCCAGATGGAACGTTCGTTCAAGCGGTTCTGGTGCCTCCATAAACAGAACTAAATTTGGCATTTTGACAATTTGTAAAAACAACTCGATTTTGGCATTCGATTTGACAACAACAACAACATCTGGGTTCGGACGTTGGGATCGGAGAAGACAACTGAGTGAATACGTGAGCACAGGATCGCGACACTACATATTTTCAAAGGTATTAATAATAATTGAATTAATAAATTATTAATTAATAAATTAATATAATTAATAATAATAATACATTAATTAATAATATTCATAATAAGCTTCATATGAATTGTACCTAGAAAATTTTCCAGGCAGATTATCAGCCTTAAACATTCAATGTCCAAGGTACAACTGCTTTCGGCATAGGGCTACGTAAGACGGTCCATCTTAAACGCATTTGTGCAACGGTGGGGATTCCACTATTATGTCCATTTACGTGTCCCGTCCGGCTGCAAAGCGGCGGACTAATATTATATAATTATGCATAGTAATAATTATATGCGTAAGGTCGTGATCATCAGCCACCCGTAATGGCTATACCTGTAATAGTAAATGATTATTTTGCACTGGGATATGTCAGAATGAATTCATTTCGAATCCACCACTGTACCATACTGTTCTAGCGAAATGCATCATTCCGCTGTGAAACTAAATAAGAACATAATCATAACATAATACTAGACAACGTATCATGCTGCGGAATCGTACAAAGCAACAACACCCGCATAGAAATTGATCAAGGCCAGTAACCGGTGGATGAAATCTCAGCATAACCTTCAGTGGCATAGGCCGATTCCGGTCGCGGGTACTGAAGCTGGCGCACATATGAGCCATGAGTCTTCTCCCAGACGAACTCCAAAGGAGTACTGCCAATCTACGGCTGAAGACCTGAGGATGTCCACCTGAGGGCGACCAAACTGGAGGCCAGTAGCGCAATGAAAAACATTTAGCTACTCGAGACAAATTTTTCCTGAAAAGTATCCCATTTTGAAAACAGGCGATTACCACAGTCGAGGCGTGGATCCTTTTAGGATCTGTATGTAGGGTAGCAGTTCCTGTGCAGCACCCAATGGTAAACTGTCGACAAACTGTGATTAAGGCTATGCCCCCGATTCGGTGGTATATCAATCGAGTGGCTCACTATGAGCCACGTCCGAATGATTAAAGCGTCACTGGCAGCGGATTCTGGCAGCAGAGACCGTAGAGAAATTGCTGAATTTTTCTTATCGGGATATATTCGTTTTTTTTTTTGCACTATCCATAGTAGCGTCCCAACCTTGCCCCGTCGGATTAACATTGACTCCGGTCACTCAAAGGGTTGTCTTTTTGTTCGGGAAAAGAACTCTGAACATCTAGAGGGCACGAAAATGCACCTCGACAGGTTTCGCGATGGAAAACCTAAGAGGTTTTGTGAGATCAGAACCTTGACCTGTCCGCCCGTCGGGCTAACGTGACCCAAGAGAACCCTACATAGGTCGTCTAGTAAAACATTATAGATACAATATGTTAGTTTCTACTTGGGGGCGAAGAAACCGAACGAACTTATGCGACAATTGTTTTATTTAAACAAATCATTGCAGAATCGCTTCGAGACTCTTTAATGTTGCACAGCGTTGATAATGAGCGAATGAGAATCGGAAAATCACAAATATCGGGCAGCAATCTGCGGGGGTTCTGCCTGTGATGCGTCCCTGACTATATATATATATATATATTAATATACTATGCATTATAACTGAACATATAAGAGGGCCATTGGTAGCCGCTGCTATGAAGTCCGACAGTTGGTTAATATACGGGCAGGGTAGCCTCCGTGTGTGCGAGCGTGCCTGTCCGTCTGCCAGAGTATGCCAAACAGGACGGAGACCGTCACTTCCTGTGGAAGGTTTCGCGTGTGTGCTTTGCTAATAGAGCTGAACTAGGTTGAACCTAGGAGAACAGACCTAGCTGTCGAGGATTTCCCGCGGCGTCCCGCTCTAACCATATCGGACTTTGCTGATCAATGGGACCGAAATACGGAGAAGAGTGGCTGTACGAAGTCGGCCTTGTTAAGTTTGACGTACATTTGGGTATAAGGTAAGTATATGTGGGATTTTCTGATACTCAGTCCGCACTTTTGTACACGACCTGAGAGGTCTACAAATCTTGCTATTTGAAAATATTAGATTGACCCAAAAAAAACGGCACTGCTATTGCTTTGCGACGTGTTCTTATTATTGGCAGATTTGAATTCAAATTTGGCGAGTAGTGAGACACAATTCAATTAGCAAATAGGCCGAAAGCCGCTAGTATTCGGCTTTCGCTGGGCGTTCGAAATAGAAACCGGCGGATCAGGCCCCTCAGACTTGCACTCTCAGAAGGAAAGTGTCAGGTTTATGTTTTAAGAAAAGAAATGTCGAGCAGAAACCCCTAAGTCGACACAGGTGTACCGTTGGTCGACTCAGGGTCGGCCCTAAGTCGACCAACGGTTTTGAGCAAACTAGAGCCTGGTTATTGACGGCTTTGTCGACTGAAATTGGCGTACCTCGTGAACCATGTCGTCGAATTATTAAAAATGATCTGAGGATGCGGAAAAATAATGCAAAATGGGTCCCTCATGAACTCGGTCCTGGCCAACTGAAAATGCGTGAGGAGTGTTCGCGAGACAATCTGAAGATATATAGGCAGCAAAAGAGTTACGTAGAGCATACTGTTGCAGTGGACGAGATATGGGTCAGCCTGTATAGAGGACCGGAGAAAGATCCACGTGAAACAGTGGCTACAACCAGGTGAACAGGCAGTGGCGGTAGCAGTACCAAATAGAGCCTAAAGTAGTGGCAGCACTTGCCATGGATTTCAACGGAATTAGTTACTGCGAGACTTTGAGCCCAAAAGAAAAAATGGACTCGGCTCGATATCTCGGGTTCTTGAATGGACTCATGAATAATTGGTATGACAATAGGAAGCACCGAGTGTGGCTGCTCGATAACAATGCCAGGGCATATCGAACCGATAAAATGACGTCCTGCCTTAAGGCCAACAAGCTTGAGCGGTGGCCTCACCCCCTACTACTCTCGATTTAAGCCCGTGAGATTTAAGCCCGTGAGATTTAAGCCCAACTATGGTTGTTTCCATCAATTAAAGAGGGCTATAGGTGGCTGAAGGTATGCAAACATCGGCTTGCTCCGAGAGGCCCTAAATAATGAAGTGGGGGGTAAATAGGAATAGAAATGATGCATACCTAGCCGTCAGAGGACTGACAGAACTCCGGGACCACCGTTCAACCATAAGAGGTGCATACCTCTAACTCGCACTAAAAACTCTTTGTTTTAACTCACTTAGTTTAGCAGATATTGAAATATATGTGTGGCTTTTTTTGGGTCAGCCGAATAGATACATATTCTATTACTGAATTGTACATACACATTATATTGGGGTTGTAAATGTTGCTGTCTGATAGATAGAACGCTTTCTATAAATGTACCCGAAGATATAAAGTGTCTAGTTTGTATATTGATCGCATCGATTTAGTGTCGGGGTAGGCCGCCATCAAGGTCTAGAACAGCACAAAGACGAGAAACTCGCTGTTAACCGCGAACTATGTGACAACAATGGGCACGCAAGAAATGAACTATCGGCGATTCTACCCAATAGCGAATTCCCACGACTACTGAGACGACAAAAGGTAAGGGGCTTCATTGGTTTATTATTAAAGGAACTGTAATTTCACAATGCTTAACAAGTTCTCCTATATATCCTCACCACGCAGCGGGACTCGAACCTGCGGCCTCGAGCTATTATTATTCTATTTACAGCCAGGAACTTAGCCGTTCAAGCCACCGCTCTGACGGTGGATACTTTGGGGCACTTGCCGGAACAAGCTTTCCGGGCAAAACAGTTAGCATTAAACGGCCACATTTTTCGAAAAGGAGACGCGCCTTTAACGGCAGTCTAGCTGGCTGGCTGGCTGGCTAGATGCTATAATTGAACCAGCTTGAATCACATTCGTGCACTTGCCACACCTGGACACCAGGGGCGAACCACCTGCTCATTCCCTAAAGACCCCAAAGAAGAAACGCAAATATCGTCGTTTGAGATGAGTGTTCGCGCAACGACATCGGACGATCACGAGGGATGGCATCGGTCGCGTGGGCGCTTATTAGGCACAGTGAGAGAGACAGACCTTTTTTTTAAAGGAGGGTGTTGGCATGCAATTGCATGTCAACACCCTTACCCCCCCCCTCCCGTGGAACTGTTGACGATGTTCAACAGTGAGAGAGACAGACCTGCGGGTTCAACATCTGCGCGGATAGCCTAATGAAAAAAGGATGTGGCGGCCTGTTCAGGTAACTGACTCGATAAGCCTTCGAAGTGAGCCCAGAAGATGCCAAATGACATTCACTTTTGTGTAGCTTACATTGAATAAATCAAGCAGACAATGCTCAACTGCGCGGTGCAAAAATGCTCAATTCGCTGTCAACCCAATAGCGTTAGGTTGACAGCGATTCGTCATCGCAATAGGGGCTGACTAAATGCATTGAGCTTCCAAGTACATAGAATCGAATGTATGCATTTATTTTTGAATTTCCTTCAATTCAGGATTTGTATTTGTTGTTATGCTTACACCACAACGTACCAGAAGCAGTTCTACCTCGGCGTCGTACATGTCAGGCGCGTCCATTGCGATAATATCGAATCCCAGCAGACACTTATCACAAATGTACACGGTTCACAGGCCGAGGTTGATTTCACTAGGTAGTATTGTAACCTATCGTCGTATTGTATGGATGGAATCACGTCCCGTCAGCGGCTGGTCAACATATGCTGACACGTTAACGACAAAACGCTTGTCGTTGTCCATGAGCCCATCGCCAAGCAGGACACTCGTCTTCATTATCCAACGAAGTGATTCCGGATCAGCTTCGCAACCCTCATCTCAGAACAGCGTCCACCTGTATGATATGTTCATGAGGCACAGACAGAGAGAACTGACCCAAGTGAGCAGCAGTCGGATGTAGCTGCCGCACAGTTGCTGCAATCATCAGACGAGCCAACTTGCCAACCTGTTTCGTTGCTTGGGATGATGGTCATCATCGAGACGTCGTTGACGAGCATCGCTCGAAGATGCATCCACTCCAGATGAAGGCGAAACTTGCACTTTTGTTGTCGGCAAATTTGTCAGAGGGCTTTCACCAGCTCCTCTGGTCCATCTCTCTCGTCCACGTTCGAACGGGAGCACGGCCACTGTTCGAGAAAACAAGCTGACGCCTTCGTCCAGCGAACCGCAGAACTCACTTGACGACTACCCTCGTCAATCGTGGCGATCTCGCTTCGATCTCCGTATCGACGCTAGCGAAACTCGTCTCGTTGAGTAGAACGCCCAACACAGGTCCGTTAAATGTTGGCTGAAAGTCAGCTCAAAAACCTTTACAGGTCCGTTTGCATTTAGGGGTCCTTCTTACGAAGCAATGCTAAAAGCGGTACCGTGGACGTTAAATGCTGGCTGGCAGTCAGCCAGAAAACCTTTTGACAGGTCCCCCGACCGACAACGCGGATCTGGCCGAGACACAGCGAATAGATAGCTAGTTAAGGGCTAACCTAGTGGCTAACCAGTCGCGCAGGTCGTGCCGGCAACTACCCGGCGTCTGCTGAAATCGAGTTCGTCCAAAGGACCGAGAACGAATCGAACAGCCTCGGTGCCTCTTGCACACGATTCGAATACAGTGTACGGTGTACTGCACTACGAGTGGTTGACGGAGCGTGGGTGGTGGTTCTTCAATCGAGAGCGTTCGGTGAGTTCCGATCTTTACTCTGCCGGATACGTGAGTCAATTTGAGCGAAAGTAGCTCGTGCCGATACCCAACCACCCCTCCCCGCGCGGGCGGGCGGGTGGTCTACGCCAACCGACAGCGCAGGTGTGCGGTAGCGCAGCCGTGCCGGATCTGGCGGGCACGTCAGGGGGCGTGCTTTCGAAGAGAGGTCATTTTCCTAAAATTGAGAAACCGTTCGACTCAGATACGTGGACGATCGGGCAGCGAAAGCCGAGCTAGCTGGGTTAGGCAGACGAAGGCCCGTAGCCGAGATTGGGTTTGAGGGTCGAGACCCCCCCCCACCGATCGGCTAGGCTGGTCCTAATCGGCAATCGCTGGCAAAAGTCATATGTCCAAACGACCGAGAGATCAACCGCTGAACGAGTTGTTTATGCTAGATTAGGGGTGATGTGATATTAATTGAAGACAGATACACTTCCGGTGGAAAAGCCGAGCAGGGCTCACGTTTCGTGAGGCGACAAAATATGCCACACGTAAATAGTCAGGCTAAAATCCACTCTCAAAACTCCGCTTGTAAGCTTCGGCCTGTCCCTTGTAAGCTTCGGCCTGTCCCCCCCTTCGGCCTGGGGGGTGGGGGTATCTGTATCTTAGCGAGTTAGGATAGATGCTAACTTTTTCTCTGCTACGATCGCATCGCACTCGTTTACACTACAAGCAGTATTGTCCATATAGGATGTGCGATCGAAATGGCGATCCTCGTTTCAATGGGTCAGGTTTTTCCCATTTATTTATCTTAATCCATACGAGTGATTGACCGAACGATGTGTTACACATTTACTCAGCGGGGTCCACGGTTCCACGTCTCACCGGACCTCGGCGGTCCGGCTGCTCACTGTAACGGCGTACGCGGTTCGAATCCACAGGTGTTCGAACAGGAATCAAATTAGCACCTCCACTGCACCAGGGTCCAAAAAAGCCGCTGAGAGGTCGCCTGTTCTCGAAGGCTGTACCGCGACCGTCTGAGTTAAGTTTCCTGTTAATCTTCTAGAGTTAAGCTTGCGCAATCGACGACTTCACCGTCGCCTCACTCAATACAGCTAGCGCTGACAGAAGCACTGAAAGTAGGCACCACTTGCGCTTGTCTTCCTAGCCAAAGTAATATCAGCAGCAGATGCTTCCACCCTCACGTTCCAGCGCTTAACCCGTGTTGCTGTGGTCGTTGTTGCTGTTACTCTTCCATGGGATCAGTCGCACCATTGTACCCAACTCAGTGTTATCCAATCAGTTTTTACTCAATTGGCCGCCGTCCCGCAGCCGAGCCCCGAACAAACGTATGGACAGACGGTGCATGGTGATGCGGTCACCGATTCGGCGACACATAGAGAGGCAACGACTCGACTAGAAGACAACGAACGCAGGGAGGCGGTCGAACACGATTTCAGGCAGTCCTAAAGTCACCGTGCTGCTCAGCTGTGGAAGCAACCGCTGACCGCCGCGGGATCAGTGGACGGACGACTGATATCCGAAAGTTGGACGGACTAAGCAGCCCGCTGCTTTTCGGGGAGGACGCGATCTGAGCCAGCGGCGTTGCTAAGTCGCGCTTAGTGGTGCTCCCCCTGGAAGGCACAAGTGGAATCAGCCTACCGGCCGGCCAGCTATATATATATATATATATATATACATATATATATATTATATATATATATATATATAATATCTATATCTACGGCCGACTCTCAGTGCCTGCCTCCGCCGAGTTTTTGGCCAGGCACGCGAGCGTTCGCTGTTTTGCTTCGCTTGCCGTTGTCGGCGATCGCCCGTTGGAATACAACGGCGATTCGGGTGCTGATTCACAGCGGCCACCGTCTCCCGGTGGTTGGACCGCCGCCCGGCACAAGCTCCCGTCCGCTCTGCTTTACAACATTAACGGCGGCCGCCGATGCTGCCGTGATGCTCGCAAATGATCACGGTGCAACTACAGCGGCCGCACGTCCACACTCGCGCCCATGGGCGAGCCGATGGATGGTGGAGATGTTGCACGAGTGCTGACGACGTGAGACAGCCACGCAAGCTATAGTCAAATCATCAACGGGGACAATCACAGATGGACACCACATCGTCCGCACCAGTCCGCGTGTATCCGATGAGCCGGACCAACGAGGCGAAACGAACGGTTTCTCATGAACTACGCCTACGCGGCGGCGGCGTCCGATCAGGGTGTGATTGGGGTGCGCGGGAGGCGCGGGAAGGGATATGACGCCTCTTCGACTCCTCCGCCGTTTATTGGAATATTGCTCTGAAGTCCCGTTGAAAAATTGCCGAGCTCTGAAGTCCCGTTGAAAGGAGCCGAATGACAACGGCGATTGGGGATCGGACACCCTCGGTGCAGGGGGTAGAACGTCGACGAGAGGTTGTCACAGGAGCAGACACTCGTCAGATATCTGAATGTGTCGGACCGTGACAGTGTCAACGTATTGGATGCCGTGGATAAAATAGATGCCGCACGTCTCTCAAACGTTACCCCTCCACGTAAGTGGAACGCTGTCACCGAATTTCACTTTCAAATGACCGAACGACTCGGGTGTGTGGTGATGATCGCCGTGGACGAGGACGCTCTCTTTCGGGAAAGTCTGTGCAGATCTTCTATCAAGACAGGAACAGCCCCGGGTGGGGCGAGTGTCAACAAACGCGTCTGTTTGTTAGCTGCACAACTCGATCGGTTTCGTCTCGCCACACGTAACGGCGAGCTCGCTTCTGTAATCGGTTTTTGCCACAACTCTCACGGTTATACGTGACGTTGATCGCAACAACGGGCAGACATCTGCCTTTGCAGACTGCCGTTACAACCCCATTCGGACTAACACAATACTAACAGCAACAACAAAAGTAACCGTTACAACAACAATAGCAATAACAACAGCAATCGCAACAGCTATGCACAGCCACGCGGCGGAAGCACAGAAATCGCTCTGTTATCCTCACCCGTCCACAGGGGGCTACCAAAATAAAGCCGATGAAGGGAGCTCGTCTGCTTGCCTACTTCATTCAAGCACTATAGCTATTATACAGTATCTTCTGCCGTGGGGCGTTCGTGAGCGGCGAACGTCGCAATTGCCCGCCTATGGCAGCCCGCGTTCCGCTTGACTGTACTAGAAGTTATCTCATCGGCAACTGTGACCGCTCGCGCCGTCCACGGCGCCGGTTATCTGTCAATCTTCGGGTCGGCTGGCAGTGGGCCCGGCCGCTGAGTTCTCGGCGACTCGGAAGTCGTAGGGAATCTAGCGGTGTCTTCCCCAGCGATGTGGCGGTAGGCTCGCAACGCGACACTATAGTGCTGTGGCGGCGGGCTAGTGGTAGCACGTGGCCTAGTGTCTGCCTAGGTTGCCGGGCAGCATCCGACAACGTCGAGGGTGGCCAAGGTACTAACTATGCCGGCGTTGCGCGGGTCGCTGCAAACGCGCTGGCCTTGCCAGGCCGCGCTGACTGGCCCGTATGCATAGATGGGACAGGCTAACCACGGAGCCCACGACAGACGACGGACTCCCTCACACGAGCAGCTTATTTGTGCACAGGGCTGAGCAGGTATAGACAGTATTATATTGGCTGAAAGCTTCCCAACCGCCGGATGAGCCTATGAGGCTGGTCCGGAACGCCGGCGATCACCTGGCGGCGCGTGCTGGATGCGCATTGCAGTCCTGTGAGATCCAGCAGGGAAGACTTGAGGGAGCCGGGCTGCGTGTGCCTTCATACTTCAGCGGACGAATCGTCCCAGGCGGTGGAGCCGACCGATGCAAGCTGCCGAGCTGTTTTTGCATAATTGCTGCCCAGACGGATTAGAACGAACGTTTGAAGAAGTGTAATCATGATGGTCGGTGATCTCATGACGCTGGGCCGAAGGGCAAACTGATAATTCTATCTTCTGGCCTTCCCTGTTGGCTTGTGATACAAACGCGCACACAAGCTAGCGCATTACCCCGGTAGGGGATAGCCAGCAAGTCTGGGATGATCTCGTGTCCGCCTGCTACGCATTACGCTCAAATGATACCTGGAGATGTTTACGATGATTTGTAGAACTCTGCCAGTTGTCAGAACTATTTCTTCTTATTATTATTATTATTATCATATTTCGTTTCGTCGGTACAAGTTAGAAGTCGGCCGCCGATCGCTGCCAGAATGATCCCAGCTGATGAATTGAGACCCGGTGAAATCAGCTCGGTACGTCCGTGGTCCGAGGTCCCTATCTGCTTCAATATGATTGGCATTATGGCGAACGGACTATCGAATGGGGACCAATTCCAGTCGATCTGATCTGTTTACTAAACATTTATCGAGATTGTTTATGCAGACAGTCCAGCCACACGGCAATAGCGGTGTGGCCGTTTGAATCTGAAGGTGAGATTTGGCTCATTTACGTGGAATATTGGCCCGTCACCGAGACGCCGAGGGCTGAGATACTCGCCTGTTGTCGATTTTGCTTTTCAAGGTTACGAATAGACATAACGATGCGCGAATTCGGGCAGCTCTCCTGTGCTCGATTACAGCGAAGACGGGAGAGCATTTGTTCGATTAATTGCTGTTACCAGTTAGTTAGTTGACACTGTATCAGAGGTAGTGTTTCGAGAACATCCGGGACGAATTTCAACCGCATCACCGACAGCTGCTTCGTGGGACCAGAAAGCTCAGGACAGACCGGCTAAAAAGCTCCGTTAAAGGGAATAGGTCCGGCTATATAGGTCCGGCTCGGTAACTGGCCGCTACCGTACGGCGGCGATGAACAGTCGCTTGCTGGATACACTGTGGGTACAATCAATGTGTTGAAATTAATTTGGCAATAGAGTTGGCTGCCGCTATGGACGGGGAGAGCCAGAACGAAGATCCCATCTCGCCAGACATTCGGTAGTCTTCAATACACATCAATTCAGCAAGTCGTTGAATTGATCAACGCTGTGCCAGCTATCGAAGTCACTATCACTGTCCAGTCTCAAGATTTCGCATTGGCTTCCGACGACGACGACGGCGGCGGGGGTGGCTCGAACTCGACCCTGGGAGAGCTATTGGATAGCCAAGTGGCATTTTTCGTTATCGCCGTCTAGCGCAAGCGTCCCACCATCGATCATCCTGTTCAACTCGTCAAGATGCGATTGATATCCGTCGAAGCGAGACGTGCCCTTTAACGTTTGCGATCGAGCATTGACACCTTTGATCTTCGTGACCTTTTTCTTTCTTTGTGTTTTTCTTTCTTTGAGAGGAGGAAATTTTCTTCAAACGCACGGACACCAGCAGAAATCTCCGTGACCTGTGATGATCTTATTGACGGGTGTGGCAGATCGATCGGTGTGGTTGTGCACAAGATTTCCGATATTGTACCGAGTGTGTACGAGTTTGGTCAGGGTCAGGCGGAGCGGGCCAATGCGAAAGAGAAGTGTTGTCTGCTCTAGGATCGGCTATCTGTTTCGACTCGGGGGATCCTTTCGGCAACCAGTGTACTCAGGATGCTATACATATTATCTTCATACAAGGGACTTAGCCTTGTGACTGAGCGAATATCGGCATCAGTGGCATGGGGCTGAGCAAATGCACAGAGTCAATCGGCGACAGAGAACAGCTATAATGATTAGATACACTTCGAATGAAATCGGATGATAATACCCCGAAAGACCTGGCCGCCTTTAACCTTCGTAAGCTTTTCCAAGCCAAAATGGCCCGTAGAGATGTGAATACCATCAATGAATTTGGTTGCAATCTCTCTCTCTCTATATATATATATATATATAGTAGGAGTAGTACGAGTTCGGAACTAAGAATATGCTTTGGGACGAGTTGGGTGCAATGGCAGACGCCAGGCTGCCATGACCACCGGGTTGCCTGCGCAATGTTTTGTTTTATATATATATAAATATATATATATAAAACAAAATATGAGATGCGCATGCTGCATTAGATAGTATAAGGACATGGGAGTTTTAATTAGACAACGTCTCTACGTTCAATCCACAATAGCAATGTCACATCGCTTCCGTTGTGACCGTGATCAAGCCATTTTCTGCCATCTGTAATCGGTGTCCCGTATCAGAGCACTCCCCGATCGCGCTGAGAGTAGCTTCGGCTAAACAACAACTCCAGCTACTCAGCCGCCACTATTACAATATTTCGAGCGTTACGCTGTCGATGACGATGCTGATTAGAAAATCTTATCCCGGATTGATAACCAGAGTCTAATTGCGCGTAAAGTTACTATACGACTCGGCATAGCCGTCATTCGTACGGTGTACACACACGTCACACATTTGCGATCCCGTGTCGGCTTATGCGTGTCCGCTTATGAGACAGACAGAGGGGTCCGCAAGCGAAAACGGTGTGACAGCTTCGCTAGACGGCATCCTCGTCGTCCTGTCGCCTGGTGGGGTGTCAACGCGGACATGATGATAGAGCACATTAGTATTCACATGACACTCAATGATTACAATGGCTATAGAACAACAACAACAGGCGGCGGCTGGCGGTTACGGAGATGCCTCTCTTACAAGTGACTTCTTCCCTATATGGAAGATGTTCATTCTGCCGGTTCGCCAGCCATCGGGCTTGCGCTCATGTGATTCATATCGTGGTGGCTAAATGTCAGCTAAACACTAATGCGTGACGGTGTACATTCGGTTAAAGTGTTTACGCCATTGAAGAGAGGAATTTCCTGCCAGATTGGAATTCTTGCCAGTTAAAATTGAACCGTGCCAAATAATATAATAATAATAGTAATAATCAGAATAGCGCCGCACTGTTTAACAAGGCTAAGAATGTCAATTTTACGGGTAGATTATTATTATGAATTTTTTTTTTAGCCAACATTGAATCGGTCCACCGTACTGACCGGGTATTTGCCCGTTGTGCAATGGCAAGATAATGGTGTATTGGTTTATTTAAGGGAATCGAATCGTTGCAATGCTTAAGTTGTATGTCGAATCGGTATTGCTATGATTGAAAAAACGGATTCGACACAACACGGCAAATCTGTTCCAACTCTTGCCGATGTAGTCCAGTATATAATGTGTATAATGACGTAATCGTTATAGCAATTTCTAGTCATTTATTAATTTGGTGTCCGTTCATTTCGAAATTCGCTTTAATTATAATTGTTGCTTACTCCCCGTCAACGCTTCTCATCACCCTATTATTGTACCTTAAGACACTACTATAGAGAACGTCGATCAAACCTCATCTCGTGACAAAAAAAGCCTAATTATACTAGCATCATTTCGAAACAAGAAGCTTTCCATGACACTGCTGTAATCGACTTTGCAGCCCTGTTACGCTACCCGTCGCTGCGTACAGATCAGCCCGTCCAGCTTGTCAACTCGTCGCGAGGTGGTACGAAATCAGTTCCAGATCAAGGCCCATGTCGACGGGGTCCAAGGTTTTAGTAGCTGAGACTCCCACATCACGCAACGAATCCCTTAGTCGTGAAGTCTGATCTGCGTAATGGATTTTGCTTTAAAATCTCTTAGAAAAAAACCTGTCAACTCAGAAGCTATCCACCCACCCCATACAGACCACATACATAGATGATAAAACAGGCAAAATAATAAACAGCAAAACACCGTACACTCACCATGAGAAGGTCGGTCACCTTGTCCCAGGCTACCTTGATTGGCAAAAGTACCCCTGTTCGCGGACCTCGACTCTGATGAACCGCGATCTGCGTCCGCTTCGCGGTTCGCTCCTCCTCAGCGGAGTCGTCATCGAGGCTTGTACCCTCATCGACCATGGCACGTCGCGCTGGCACGAGCGCCTCCGGGATCTCGACACGGCGCCCTGTTAAACCTCCGCCACTTGTCGAAGCCACTTGCGCCGTCGGCAGGACACTGGACGTCGATGGCTCGACATCGTCGGTGCTAACCGAACTCGACCTTGAGCCGGCAGAATTTTGTGGGTCATTCCTCTCGGGGGCAGCGCTGCTTGTCGTTGTCGACGACACGCTTCGGACGATAGCCACATCTTCGTCCGGCGAGCGATCGCGAACGATCGCCACAGGGTGAAGTTCGTCGCCGGACCTTGGCGAGCTCATCCTTACGGATTCGTTCTGCTGAGCCGAACTCACCCGTACTGCCTCCTCAGAGCTGGCGTCAGAGGGTGCTCGGGTTGTTTTTCGTGATTTCTTCTTCTGGCCGTTGTTGCCGCTCTCCCTGAAAATGGACAAATATGTCGATGCAGCGCGTAGGTGAGTTTGCGTTCTCCGATCATTATATATGGCTGATATATAGCCACTCAATATAATTAAAAGCAAAGTATTATTTCAATGCATTTGTCCTTTTTTTTTTATCGAGGTTACGATCCAAGCTACTCAGGCAAGTTGGCCAGCACGGCTACATCTGTACGACAGTGTAGGTACGATAGAAAATGTATGATTTTTTTCTGTTTGGATTCAAGCCCCTGTGGTGGTACGTTTAAGATGTATTGGCGCACTTCTGGTAACGCCCAGTCCGTGCCTGCCATGGTTCACATATCTATTATACAATAGCGATGCCATATCATAATAATGGCCTATGCTTTATACATATGGACACCGAGATCACGTCTGCTGGACTGACGGTAGACGTTTCGTCTGTCGTGTGCAACGGCCTGTGAGGTCAACATTGAGAACGGAATTTGTATTTCGTAGGGTAATTTCCGTAGTCGAGCGAACGTCGATCCGCTTGACGGATTCGTGCACCCTAGATATAAATTAGAAAACGAAATTTTTGGCACTTTTTGTTCATTTGATTTTTAATTCAAGTGCAGCAGATTCTACGTGCGGTATCAATGCGCGCAGTTGTCTCAGACAACCTGCAGATGCCTCGAAGGTTACGATCTACTTTTAATCAAAAAAGAAACAGAAAAGAACACTCCAAATATCGTCTCGTTCCTAAATACGTAGCGTCCGCCCCAAAATCCATTGGCGCCCACATTCGCGCAGTTTTTCTTCTCTGCGTATTTTTCTGTGTCTCACTTTACTTCATTTCATTCTTCAGCAACTTCATGCATCGTTCTAGTGACACAATCGTTAGCGGGTACGCCGGTAGGATATATATATATATATATATATATATATATATACATCATAGAAAAAATGCTACAGCAAACGTGTGAGCAAGTGGCGTGTGTAATTTATGAAAATTGACAGAACACAGTGACGCAAGCGTGAAGGCGAGCGACTGGGATGCCCCACCGTTGCGAGCGGCCGCATCTGCTGTTTCAGCTAGGAAGTCGGTAGCGCATGGATGAGTAGCACCCGTAGATGCTGATAATGAAGAGCAGACCTCTGTTTACTGAACTGCACCAATATGGAATTGGGATTGGATCGGGTGACCTTGGAAATATGTGATTTGGCCGAATTCGAAAACGAGATTCAAACGACAACAGAACAACAAATTCGACAGAAAAAAACGTTGAAATATAAAAGTGAAAGTAACGGATGACGCAAAAGGCAGAAATCACCTTAGCCAGCATGAGTGAGTATGATTACTGATGAATGGAAACTACATCGTCTGACGCGATGCCCGGGCGCGTACACCAACGTTATTGAACACTAATTAATGATTTGCATATATTTGTGATTGATGCATAGAATTCGCCTGTTTGTCAATATAGGCAACGCGATTTCTGCGAAAGGATTTTTTTTTCGTTTATGGATCAATGAAGGTCATCCTTCGTAACATGTATTGAGGCTTAAATTTATAGACTTGAATAAAGTATTGCAGACTTGTTAGACACGGTGTTAACAGGATGTTAACAGAACAAAAGCCGGTGAGATACCCCTGGAGCACCCCGACACAACCTAGGCACGAATTTAGAAGCGTAAAAAAGGTATCAGTTCTATATTGGAGCCGTTTGCTGAGCCTATCGTTGTACACAGAATTATCTTAAGAGCTGGATTGCTACACATCAACGCTTGCCCTTTCTATTCGATTTAATCCCTTTCTCACACGAAACTGTATGTATACATCTCTTTCTGCTTATTCTACCCCCACTCTGTTAAAGGTTCGACGTTCAACGTCATCTAATTTGCAAGGCTGACAAATGTCTGACAAGTGTCTACTTATTTGTGGCAAAAAGGTATTAGTCGATTTAGCAGGCATTTTCTTCTAAATATCATATAGTTAAGCCACTCCAGTAAACCTCCGTCCATATACAGCATCTTCTGCTAATTTTTCAGAATAAAAGAAGACGTCACCGACGTCTTTACGTCTGCACAAAGGTATTCAAAGCGCTCGATAGACTCGAGTACAGTTTCGTACGTGAGTAGTCAGGCGCTTCGCAGAAACGCTCACAGCCAGTGGATGACATCAGCATGAAAACCTGTGTTATTGCGCTTACTGCCAGAACAGCACTCAGTTTGATGTTAAGAGACGAATACATATACATGTCAGCAGCGCAGATGTACACGAACATTGCAAGCCAATAACGTGTGTCTGGCAAAAGGGCGTGACCATGATTTGCTTTTTCCCTCGTTCAAACATATATGATTAGGTTTTACAAGTGTATATAGAACTAATTCCTAGTTATTGTATGTTTGAATAAGAGTATATTGTTATTATTATTATTTATTTCTCAGAATGATTAGAAAATTCTGCAATTGTTTGTCTCGTCGCTATGAGAACTAGCCGATCGGTAGGTGTAACAATTAGATAAATAATCAAGGCTTATGAAAGCTACACAAAAAAGGCAACTACAACGGTAGAAATAAAATTTAAAATAAATATTTCCATTAGACGAGAGAGGTTCGTCTTCTGCTGAACGATCCTCACTTGTCCTTCCCACGCAGGATTATCCCTGTATAGCTGCTAACCTTATTTGCCACCTGTGTAATCACCGACAAACGACCCCCCCCCACACCACCATCACCATCACAACAATATAATAGTTTGTCTCGTCGTTCCGGCAGCTCGCCGAAGGACGCCTCGTAGCTATTCCACGTTACAATCGGCGCGCATCAGCCGCTCGCATCAGTGCGAGTCATACGTCGAGGGCCATTGCTGTTGGCACCTGTAGGGCCGAGCGGGAAACCAAGAAATAACAACAAGTTACTTGCAAATGTCGAATAGGCCTGTCTCACGTCGATGATGCGAGCAAAGGTAGAACCAGCCAGTATTGGTTGTACGACGCTGTACCATTAAAGGCCTAGTTCGTTGGGTTTTTTTTTTTACTATTATTGTCATGGGAACTTAGGCATTTTGTACAACTGCTGTTCGATTCAATAAAATAATCACTGTATATATATATATATATATATATATATATATATAAAATAATCATTGTATATATATATATATCAATCTCTCTCTTTCAAATTATATCAAAAATTTTTCTTTCTGGAAGGTACACACATTGACTGCTACAACTTGCTGCCACCCTACGTTGCCCCATTAAACCCCTTTCGTCTTGAGCTTTAATTTCACACCCAGAAAGCGGCTGATTCAAATCACACATGTACTTAAACTCAATTTAATTAATTGAACAACGACAATCAACCGCGCGATGGATTGAACTACGTCGCTTGAACTATACTCAACCTCATCTCGACGCTTATGTTCAACGGTCTGTGTGTGTGTATGATACAAGCAAAAGGAGGCGAGTACTGAACAAATTCACAGTGATAGTAATGTTCACCCCTTATGTCTTTGGGAAGCCCGGCGATATTGGGCTCGATGACGGAGAAGACGGCGCTTATCATATCGCACCATAGTACCTAGAACGTCGGCAGGTCGGTTCGGTCAGCTTTGGCTTGCTACGTAATTTCTGCTCGTCTCGTTAGCGCCAACTATAGCATCGTATGTGCGCTAACGTTGTTCACAGGACGCACGGACATAATGACACAGACGGATATGGCCAGCGCGGAACACCGCTCATGGCATGACCTCCTCCTCGCCATTCCGTGATTATTGCCTTTGCCAACCTCGGCTGAAGGGCTCCTTCTCGACTTCGGTGACACCGTCTCCTCCTCGTCCACTTCTTCTGGCGCGAGGGAGAGAGTTAATCAACTAATAATTCGTCGGTCGTGCTCTTGGACCAACCCATCTAATTTTGCCCTTCTGTGCGTAGACGAAATCGTGAAACCTGTGACCTCCGCCGTGCATTGAGCAGCACAGAGCGCCACAAAGCACGAGTCGACCAATAGGTCCATACCTGATACCTGGGCTATGTACGACTCGAGAAACCTTCGTCATTCGTACGATGCCTCTTCATAGGTGAACGCACTTATGGCTAAGCTTTTTCGAATGCTGACCGCTGCTGAGTCGTGCCTCATGCGCAAGAACGAAATTTCATCGCGCGACGAAATGAACGCTCCTCATCTGTTTGGTGGAGACATGACATTTTGGGATTTTATTTGAATTTGAAATTATCAGCTGTTACGCACTACCCGGCAGGTTCCAGCTGATTGCAGCTTGTTGAGTTAATTGAGTTTGTGTTCATTGAGCGTCACAGTGTTGAACGGCTAATATTGGGAGAATAACTGTACTAGCAAATTGCCGATTGATACGGGGATCGTGTCGATGCGACTATGGTCTTAGAAATCCCGGTGAAGATTACACTCTGTAATAGAAACGTCGACGTGTGCCTTATAATTAACAACGAAGAGAGCTTAAGCATTGTGAAATTGCCGCTCATTTAATATAGTAAACCAATAAAGCTTACCATATCATACCTTACATGTATAATTAGCATCCAATTGATAATAGGCATAGCCATTGATGTGATCGATTAGATACTATCATTGGTCCACAATTAGAGGAACCCTCCATGTGTTTTCTTTGTTGCACTGAGTAAAATTTAGTATATTTTCGCTTCGAATTGGCATTTTCCTTCCATTTTCCAACGACCTTTTCACGATAACTGAATGCAAGCAAATATTTTCCTCCTGAGTTTAGTTCACCCTGCCTGCGCCATCCCCGGGACACAAACACAACGTGGACATTTCGAGAAAGAACTAATTGCGTAGTGTAACAGGCTCACACCGAGCGACGAACACAGGCTAGTGTCGGTCGGTAAGCACGGCTGGCTATGATCACAAGAATCTATAGTGTATCCCACGCTAAGTCTCCGGCTGTGGGAAGCCAGAGGCCACAGGTTCTAGCCCCGCTGCGTGATGAGGACATATAAGGGAGCTTGTTAATCATTGTGAAATTGCAGCTCCTTTAACAAACCACAATATCTTCACCTTTACCATTCGCGGTGTCGACCCGTTCGTGATCTTCGGTTCGTCACCGGTTTATAATTCTATAATCGGCTTCCATTCATAATCTACATGTCGGATGCAGATTTGTAAGACCCGCATTTGGAAACGGCCCGAAAATCCCTCCCTGCTACCGTATTTGGCCGCGCATTGCCGCGGCAATGCCTGCGTCATACGCTAGCTGCCACCTCGATCGAGTTGGCACTGAATTCGGCCAGACGGCCAATAGTCGCTCTACTGTTCATCACGAATCACGTATCATGGCCACGCAACGGCTGCACGACATGGAACGGGGGGTGGCGGTGCCTGATATTGAGACACTGGGTGATTCGATCGGCTCCCTCCGCCGGCAGGCTGTTATGTCTCCTCGGAGTTTACTCGCGTCTAGCGTTCGTTCGCTGGCGAACCTCCGCCCTGAGCGGAAAGCTGAGCGATTGTTGGAATTCTACCCATTCGTTTATTTTTGATATTTGACGACAGTGTTTGCAGTGATCGTAACGCCACTCCGTGTGCAAGCGGTCTATCCGACGAGCGACATTGACGACACATTGTTAGGTTGTTCCGAGCTATTTTTTGTACATTACGGGGAACTTTGATAACCTTTGATTGGCGAGTCACAGCCGGCTGGCGAAATTTGGTCTGTTGACACTAATCGAGTCGTTTGCTTATACGTAGCAAACACAAATACTGTACAAACTATATATATATATATATATATATATATATGTATATCGATGGTTATGAACCATGATCATAAGTAAGGTAGGATTCGCTAGAAATAACCGATGACAGAACCTATACTACAGTAATATACACAAATTATGACTGGCCCTCGATTTCGTCTGAGCGTCTCGATTGCGCTGTGTGTTCTACGGATTCAGTTTCATGTAACAAACACGAATCTAGAATCGGAAAAATCGCTTAGTGCTGAGAATCAGTGTTCCGTGATCAAATGTTCATTTCTTGAACAAAAAGTCCCCAAGGGAAAATGGTCGAAAAATCAGTAAACATGTTAGAAACAAGGAGGCGTTCTAACAAAAACGGGCAAAACGTCTACTACTGGCGCCATCGAGTCAGAAGGGTTGATCGGGGACTGTCGGGGGACCGTCGAAGGAGGTGGCTAAAACTCGGCTAATGCATGCCGTTGCCAAATCTCGGCGGAAGACAAGCGGGCGGCTTCGACCGAACGAACCGGCCGTGCCCGGTGGCAGTGCCGGGAATCGATCTGGTTCCGAACTGATGTTTCGGCCTGCTATGGACGTCAGTACGCAAAGTGCACGGGAATCGGAGAAAACACGTGCCTCGGGCGTCTCGACGACGGCAACAATCAATGAACCTCACCGGCAGAGAAAAAAAACTTACAGCCAATAACGAGCAGGGTGGAGGCCACCCAATATATGGATTCAACCTGAAAATTCCCTCAGGTTTAAATGCGCAACGTAGACGTGCATGTAAACGCTGCACTACAATGTGGAGTCCCGTTCACAAGATGTCACATGGCATTGGGGGTCCTAATTACAGGTATAGAGAGGTACACACAGCTTCAGTCGATCCATGTCCTCTACGTGATACACGCTGTGGCTAAATGCTGCAACAAAAATACATGTGGACACCCGTGTACGCGCGCGCACACTCTTGTTGCAATTCTGATATGTGCATGCGCGCACACATTTACATTCGGTGATATATGACATTCAGCAGACAGTTAGTTGCACCTGTCGCTGTGGTTTCCTGCATTGTCCATAGAATCGCAAATGGACCGTGCCCAGGACATACGTGTACAATATGTAGACACCCAATGAAAGCCAAACGCCGCTTAGCCTCGCCACGACCACTGTCTGAGCATCGTACATAAATACACACACACACATATATATATATATATATATATATATATAAAAGAAGCCGTTTAGCATCAGCACGAGCTAAGCCACACGGGTGCTTGCTGTTCAGTGCTCAAGTGCGACTCAATGCTCAAAGCGCCGGCAGCAGCCACACGACCACTATATCGTATGTGTGTGTGTGTGCGTGCGTGTCTATGTCTGTCTGTGAACGATCCTGCTGGCTGCAGTGCAATATATGCGATGAGTCGAATGTTCACTGCCATCATCATCATCGTGATGCGAAGGGCACGGGTCGATCTTCAGAAGGATCTTTCGAACTAACTGGCGCCCGTTGCTCGCCCGCTGTTCAACCCATTGCGACTCCACCGCTCCGGCCTCTGTTTCATCGTTCGATCGCCGGGACAAGGTCGGAAGAATCACCAGCTACGGCAACAACAACAACAGCTAGAACAGCAACAATAACAACAACAGCAGCAACAATAGCAACAACAACTACAACAACAGCAATAGCAACAACGACAACAATAACAACAACAACTACAACAAGTACAACAACAACAGCAACAATAACAACAACAACTACAATAATAACAACAACAACAGCTAGAACAGCAACAGCAACAATATCGACAACGACGACGACGATCGTAGGCGCGACAGGGAAGTTATACGAGCGATGAATACCATGATATAGTGGATGCCTTGACGCCATTTGGCATATTCGGTATCGGCCGTTCTATTCGCTTTCTTCGATGGAATGATCTTGTAAATTAAACAGACAGATGTGTATATATAGATAGATCGAGCTAGTATGAGGATCCAAGTTGTTATGGAAACGCTGCCTGCTTATTTGCCTGCTCGCGGAGCCGTATCGGCATCGGCGGCATTGGCTGTGCTGACTCGTCGGCACAACAAGGCTCTACAATCATAATAAATTGATTGATTAAAAATTATTCATTTATCTCAATTGCTGCTGCTGCTGCTACTGCAGCTACCAGTACTACAAGTGGTGGTAGAGTTTTATGCATTCAGAAACCTTGGTCAAACAGAGAGAGAGAGACAGAGGTAGAGAGATATATTATAATTTGATTCAGCAGGTATCGCTGACTTGATGTCCGTGCACGTAACTGTGATGATGATCATCATATTCGCTGTAGACCAGGCCACCAACAAGTGGAGAGGGTAGATGAATCTATGGATAACAGCCACTTGAAATAGTTAGCGCCCTACAAGCTGACCGCAGAGGGAGAGAGAGAGAGTATCATTGAAATGTCGAGATGGCGCAAATGATGCATAAGCATGGTAGGCTGATTAGCATGTAGTATATACATATATATATATATATATACATATGCGCTTATATACCATATATATATATATATATATGCGCTTATATACCGGCGTTTATCAGCTCGGTAATGCCACTCTCTATCCATGGAAAAACGCACTATCGTCATATTTGTTGCCAACAGTGTCAGTCAAGTATCTAGGTTTCAGGTGTCTCCCACGCTGTACATCAATCATACCGAGTAGTCCATAGAAAGTCAGCTGTGGGTCAGCTAAGAGAAACACAAGGCTCTCGCCAGGACAAATTCGAATGTTATATGAGCCTGTGAAGTCTAGCCCTGAAATGGTACACGGTTATTTGGATCTCATGAAAGGAGTTCGCCGATTAAATCTCTCACCGAAGTCAACCCGGTCTAGTCATTGTCTAAACCTCTGGCCGCTTGTCACTACAAAGGCGTCAATTCGTTTGCCGATTGATTTTATCCTTCAAGAAACCCTTGCTCGGCTGGGACCCGCACGTTTGGTGCACTCCCCTTGGTCTGTCGGTCTCGCTAACGACGATCCGTGTGTGCTCGTAAATCTGACTGAACATTTAGCTTGCATCTGTTTGATACTAGCCACAACAGTCGAGTGGTCATAATGGCAGCATGTTCGCTAACGGGCGCGCTCGTCCTCAGGGGAAGGTTCTCAGTGATAGGTCATATTTGAATCTGGCAAATTTGAGCTTATGCGCCGAGCGAGTTGAAGCATTCCTTGGCATCTGCCTGCGAACTCATGTCAATCAACTATTTACATCGCGCTAGCTGCGTATGCGAGGCTTGCCCCAGCCCAGAGATAAGGTAAGGTAAAGGTTTTATTGATTTATTAAAGGAGCTGCAATTGTTACAATGTTTAAGCTCTCTTACATGTCACGCAGCGGGGCTCGAACCCGCCGCCTCTGGCTTTCGACAGCCAGAGACTTAGCCGTCCAAGGTGTTTGTCATATACCCAGTACCGAGGACTCGAATCGTCTGGAGGTTGATGTGCTGTTTCGCAGTGTTTAATTGTGACGAAATTTCGACACTTGAGGCATCGTTGGGTCATCTCTTCGGCGAAGCCAAACACATAGGCGTACAAGCAACTGGCCAATCCAGCCATAGGGTGGTAAACTAAGCGGGACCCCTTTCAAGCGAAAAGCCATGTTATAAGCGTTCATTCTTTACGCGACACTCGAACGTCATGGATGGTAGAGTCTCATGTTAATAATAGTTACACCTACCAAGATCAACATTGTCAAAGAGAACTAAGGCCACAGACTGAGACGAACCACCAAGCTAAAGGCCGGTGTAGAATATAAGCCAAATTCCGTATGATTGCCAAGCAAACATTGTAGGTATTTATATCATTATTATCGTCGTGAGTAGTCATACTCTACTAGAATACAGTGATCTTTTCTGCTAGAAAGACCGCTTCTGGCAATGTATTAGGTGCCGCCATTTTTACGAGAGATCACCTAACTGGCATGTGTTTCATGTGGGGGCTGTTTCGCAGACTATAGCCAACATTTTCGTTTACAACCTCGAAACGGATCTAGACAAAACTTACCACCGTTGTGGAACCGCAGCACCCCATCGTATCGCATAATTTTTGGGCACTCAAGCCTGAGTATTATTACTATATATTATTACTAGTACTAGTGCAATAATTCTATAGCTGCCCGTCCGAGTCAGTTAACTCGATAAGTCACAGATACATGTTCGTACTGTTACGTGAGTGCCGCGAACGCCGCGAGCGTCAGCGTAACAAATTGAATTGCTGGCCCGTTGTGTGTCCTCCCCGAGCTTGAACGTTGTTCAGTTCTCGTGCGAATTCAGCGTGATTCAGTGCAGAACTGAGATCACGCATGTAAGGCAACGGGTACCGATTACGGTAATAGAGCATGCTTTATTTATGCTCTGCCATGTCGATATGGGTTTAATATCAGACTTCTGAAACTGGCTCCGAATTACGACGACGTCCCGCAGGAAATGTCATCTCGCCTTCAACAGTTAACTCGACCAGCGACAAGAAACAAGCGATACTTTGCAAGTGGCCAAGCAGACTCCTGCGGATCAATCCGGTGACAGTCATAGCTAAATATTTTATTAGCTGGTGCAACAAATGTGTCTACAGTTAAAAAAATCATTCAATCGATCTGCAGATACAAGTCTGCCTCTGGAGTATTCTAATCACAGCGAAGATTCATATATATATATATATATATATATATATATATATATATATATGTATATATGTATATATGAATCTTCTAGAATAAAAAAAATGCTTCTAGAATTTTACATGAAACCTTACACATCGGAAACTGACTTGTATATTGTACACACCGCTGTAATTACTCGAACAGAGTGAAAACAAATAAAATAATAATATCTATATATCTGTATATATATATATATCCATTTGAGACGTGTAACGCTGTCTACCGGCCATTGTATTATATAATAATAAGCAGATGGCAGGTATCGCCAACTAAAGTGTACTCTACATAGCAGGCCTAACTTGCAGTCCATTATCCTATTTACAATGCCACGGCCAACCGATTAAAGTCTGCTGTGTTATAGAACACCATTATGAATAGTAGTTGGTAAAAGTATGCCCATCTGACGTCACATGATGACAGCCATAACTAATCAAAAGCTGAATCTCAGATAATTGCTGGTAATTGGTTCTAATATTGTTTCCTTTTGCCCCATCGCAATAATGACGATAGATCATAATAATTATAAAAGTAACAGCAGCAGCAACAACAACAACAACAACAACAACAATAATAATACCAACTATAATAACGGAGATTTGTAGAGCGCGTCATACGACTAAGAGATACATTTTATAGTAATTGTGTGGGTAGATCTTGAAGGAAAATGAAGCTCTGTTAATGTTCATTCTGTGACGAAACATTATGAACTTTGGGTCGTTCTAGAAGGGTTGACTTTATTGGGAGCTCACAGGTGCTAGCTTTTAATGGACGTTGACCCGTTGACTGCTGCAAGAATTATACCCACACTCAGACGTTGCGGTAAGAGGAACTCGACGTTCTTGACGAATTTAATGGTCAATGTATGGAATCTCTCTCTCTCTCTCTTCTCTGTTAAAGTTTCTCTGGCTGCGCAAAAACAAGCGTCTCTGCCGATTTCAACGGCGGTGATCTCAATGGCATTGTCCCTTGCTGGGTCCTGCGCCGTCTTATCAATGCATTCAGTTTCTGACCTCGTTCAGAAGCTGGATAAGGCATACAGACATTTCACTTCAACAAGATATGGGCAATCTTGCGACCCAAAGTAAATGGAGGCAACTCGCAACATGAGCAATCTATGCAACAATCTCTACTGGGTGAGACAACAAGCAATGTTGAACTCGCAATATTGAAGGCTCCCACAAGGCCTTGGGCCGGTGCCTGGCTTAAGGCCATCCCCTCCCCCCGTATTGGCACGTTACTGGGCGATAAGTGCACCCGTATTGGCGTTGGCTGAATGTGCGTTTAGGCAGTGAACAGGCTCCTGGCCATTGCCGTTGTCAGGGTGAACCAGTCGCTGTACTCGAATATCATGGCCTCTCACGTAAAAACAGAAAGAAAGCGCTGAACGTGGCCCCAGATACACTCGTTTCAAAACGAAACCTTTGACAGCGTCCTCCTGTCAGCATCTATATCTTGTGAGCTTAGGGGTCTCTGATGGCTAACGCCCTGATGGTCCGAAACTACACCGTAAGACTTATAACTGACCACTTCCTTATGTCAGCCACGGAGCAACACGACCCGACGATGCAGCCAACGGTACCAAACACCCCACTATATAGAAAGTGTAGATACATTAATGGTAGAATGGCACTTTCTATCTGTAGCCTTCGAAACTCTAGGAGGACCAGGAGTTCAGCCTTTGAGCTTTCTGCATTTACTGGGAAAGGGGAGAGGAGGTAAGGTAAGGCTTTATTGATTTATTAAAGAAACTGCATAGAATGCTTAAGTTCTCTTATATGTCATGCAACGGGATTCGAACCTGCGGCCTCTGGCTTTTTACAGAGAGAGATTATCCTCAGTCACAGAAGATCCCTCGTGAAGGAGACGTATCTATGCAAATATTGCTAATAGACGCTCAAAGAGGCAACGCAACCTCCATTTTGGGTACGCCATGTAAATTCTATGAGCACAAAGTCAGCGAATGAGTATAAATTTAGCTAAAGTCATCAGAACTTCAGTAACAAACGACGCCTCAACGAACGGCGCCGTAGGCGTACCACCACGCCTTCTCGAAAGTCGTCTTTAGCGCTGGCGTTGTTTTTGCGCCACTGCAAAATCTGACTGGAGTCATTTTCGAGTCGGGTGAGTCACCACTGAGTCAGCTGCATACCTCCCCTTGATGAAGTAGAGAATCATTGCCCCGAGGATGATCGTGAGTACCATCAGAACGGCTCCGCCCCCACCGCGGCGCTCGGGAACGTCCTCCATAGTGTCGGGATCGGCTGTTCACTCAGATATTGTTGTTGTTTACGTGAACCGAGGCAATCCCGTAGGCACAACGCGCCGGAGAACAAGCACTAGGTACTGGCCGATATCGCGAAGACTGATCTATCCTTTTGTGTGAGAAATGGAGGCCGCCACAGCGAGAATCTCCGACAGCACAAATTCACAAGGCACACTGCACGGATCACACTAACACTGCCGCTATGACGAAGACTGGATGAGGGTTGGCTCCGCGAGGATATTGCAAATGATGACTAAACTTACTCCCCGGGGCGAAGCGAGGCGGCGATCACCGACTGTTCGTTCAAGGGCGCGCCAAGCTGCACAACTAACGTTACGAAGCTCTCCTTACATATATTAGGTACACACGTATATGTATATATATCTATACATATATGTATGTATATATATGTATGTATATAGATATATATGTTTGTATATAGTCTAACACCCGCTTAGATTTCGTGGGCAGTGGACACTAACGGATGAGCGTTCACACAAACAGACCACTCATGGGCAGCCACTAGTCTTATTCTTCATGGGCAGAAACGACTTTAGCGGCCTCTCCCGTCCGGGACCGTTTTCACCTCACGACCTATTCCAAATGAAGGGGAAACCCTTTGAAAGGCGTTAATCCCATTGGTAGGAAATCCATTAGGCGCACACCCCTGTTCATTCCCACACTGATACTGTCTACCGCTTGTTAGTAGTGGGCACGACGGTCAGCCAGCCTATAGGCACGGGCACAGCGAAATCGTCAGCTGTGAATATGAAAGATAGTATTGACGCCGGCGGTGGACTCAGCGCGGCCCAGCGGAACGACTGCACAGCCGCTCTCCCTCCGCCGAGAGCGAGAGCTAGGGACGGAGAGATGCTGAGCAATCGCAATAAATTGTAGTCATCGGCTGGTGGCCGCCGTCGCCGCCGCCGCCGTCACAGCAACACAACAACAGCGACAGTAGCAGCAGCAGCAGCAGCAACCACAATACTTTCACTCGCGACGAAACGAATCAACTCGCTGACATACGCCGCAACTCCACACGATGCACGCTCGCTATTTGCCTGTCGGGTTGGTTCGACAAAGGGCCGGTTGCACCGTCCACCGGTTGTAGTGGTCGCTGACTGCGCGAACTGGACTCCTTCCGGGCGTCGATGTCGACGTCAGTGCCGTCGCTGTGCGCGAATCTATGAGCTGCCGTGGCTGCTGCTGTTGCTGCCGCTGCGCCGGGAGTAAACTGCACGACCGTCAGCGCCGGTAGCGGAGAGACGACGATGTGGAGCGGAGCGGCGACGATTCGAGTCGAGTGAAATGGAATGGAGATGCCGGTACCGGCCTTCCATGTCTACGGGGCCCATCTACAGAAGACTTCAAGCGGGGGCAGCAGCAGCGGTGGCGGTGGCGGCGGCGTCAACCGCAATATCAACAGCGCTCTAACCGCCGTAACGATAACTCGGAAGGCTGCAAGGGACCCTGCTGCTGCTGCTGCTGCTGCTGCTGCTGCTGCTGCTGCTGCTGCTGCTGCTGCTGCGACGCTATGAGGTGTACAGGAAGAACCGCGGGAGGACGAGTGGCCAATACGCCAAAGCGAGGATGGGATGGTCGCGGGCGACGCGCTGGCGTCTGCTGGTGGCGGCGGCGGCCGCCGCCGCGGCGGTGCTGGCAGCTGTGCGCGGACGTCAGCCAATCGTCTACGGGAGAACGTCATAGACCATGATGTAAATAGTCAGTCGACATCCAGCCCGACCATGACCACACATGTGTCTGCTCATTCTTGGCGCGTATGGATGGACAATACATCAGACGGAGAGAAGTAGCCAGAGAAACGACAAGCTGACGGCGACCGGCGATTATGGCTGAACCGCTGAAGCGACGAACCTCCCCGAAACGATTTAATACTTATACGTATTTATAATGTGTACATACGTACGCACAATGGTCTACCCGGCAGCGTACGCACGGCGCACCGATAGTTTGCGCTGTTTCTTATTGGGCTCACGCTTGCGAGCAGGAGCGCTGGAGGGAATGAGTGAGGGAGAGACATAGGCAATAGTGACCCGGTACGGCGCCAGCACTCGAGGCAAGCGTACGCGAGCGAAGTGGATCTCAACGAAGAAGGATGGTTTGTGCTTGCGAAGCGTCTAGATCTATCTATGTATCTGTCTGTCTGCATGGAGTCCGTATGGGGCCAGCTGAAGGGGAGGAAGGATCTACGAGAAGGCGCTGGCTTTACGGTCGCCGCGCGGGACGCGCGGCAACACCGGTCCCGCGTTGTTGGTCAGAGCGGCTGACCGCGTCTGCCCCGCTTGCTGGGTCTCTGGCCGGCTGTCGGGTCGGTGATGTGGATGAAGACGCTGCGGCTGCTGGCGGCGTGGCCGTCGCTGGTGTCGCCGCGGCTGTTGTGCGCTCATCAGAAAATCTGACGATTGGAAGACGCTGATGCGGAGGCAGGCGTCATGACGCTTCAGACGAAGGATGAGGACAACAAAGCGCTGGGGACCGCTGGCGGAGGCGGCGCTGCTCGGCCTGACCAGCTCGGCCGGATTGCTCCACCATAACTGATAATGGGATGAACTCTTGATGGTGGTGGTGATGATCTCGATGGTGCTGGTGGCGGTGCCTTTGATGGTGACGTTGGTGGTGATGCTTGGATCATGCTCAGGACATCCACGAAGGTCCTTGTGTGAGCGATTTGTAGGAAAGCAAACAGGGCAGGCTGCACAAGCAAGCGAATATGTTGTTCCTGCGGCCGCTGTTTCTCCCACCCAGCTTCTGCAGTTGAGCCAAATGCGACAGCCTGCTTCGAAGGGGTCTCGAGGGTACAGCTATTCGATCGGACGGTGAACGCCCGGTGGGTTCTCATCGATGATGACAGTATACTATATATATATATATGACTATACTAGAATCTATATATATATATATATGAGATGAGAGTTTGAGGACGAGTGTTGCCGCCTCTGAGTCGGCGGGACAGCCGACAGCCTCTGTGGCCGTCGCACGCGGAGCTGTTCGTACCGTTTGACACCTTGTCTCTACAGCATCCGTCAATTGTGTCGACGATCGCGAGCGGTTTTCGTAATCGACGATCACTTCGGAGCTAATAGATCAAGTTATTCGATAATATGATAGTCGCCTGACGAGCATCCAAGTGGAATAAATCCGAGATAGATAAAGGTGTCCCGTACGATGAACGGGTCAAAGTCCCGCTTCACTGCGCTAGCGGATACTAAATAGTCCTTGTTGGCGGAAGCAGTCTCGCATCCGCGCGCGCACGAACGACACCGGCCGGGGCACGGTAGTCTGCTCTGTGTCTTGTAGTACCAACGAGACAGTCCATAGAAGTGTAGCCATAGTACAATTGACGATATCAGCGTGATCACTCATCGAATCGTTGTTGTTCTAGAAAACACGCAAGATCGACCTCGACCGCTCGAGCGCGCTCGCTAACGGCCTCTTAGAAGGAGCGCACGTGGAGCCACAGTGATTCTTTGCGATTCGCCGTCATCGGCAACGGCGTCGGCCAGAGTCCAGCAGCGAATTTGCCAACGTTGCGGTAGCCGCCACCGCCAACGAAGGCAGCTACCGCATGCAGAGCAAGCAAGACAGCAACGATCATCTCGAATGTCTACTCTCATATTCTGTGGCCGCAGAACGGCAACGGCAGCAGCAGCAGCAACAAGCGAAGACGATGTGGGGATGCGGCAACATCTACCGGAAAGACATACGCAAGGTCTGGCAGCCTTTACTGACACGTATCGTGCAACCTGAGGCAGAGGCCGAGGCATGCATCGTCTGAAACAGCGTCGCCACAAGGAACACGCGAATGATAGAGACGAATACGCTCGCTCTAATAACTCCCCGATCGGACAAATGCCGATATTTGTATACGGCGGTATACATCGTGTGTCTCGACATCTGCGTTGAGACTCTCGGCCGCCTTTGCTCGACGGCGAGACGCTGTGCCAACCCCGCCAGGAAGTGCTTTGATCAGTGACAGTCATCTCTCCGGCCTTCCCTAGAGATAGAGAATTAGCGTTGGCTGCTGTCGTTGCCGTTGCCGCTGTTGTTGTTGTTGTTGTTCGTAGCGGCAGTCATCATTAGATTGTTTGTCTGACAACAACAACAACAGCAGCAGCAGCAGCAGTAGTTCCACTGACCGGGTCTTCCACTGGCGAGTAATTAGTCACAGGTGAATGTGTTGTAGCGGTGGGCCTTGCTCGTGTTCAGGCTAGAGGGATAGTTGGTTGACGTACTGTACGCCGACCAGAGTGGTGTCTAGATATATATATATATATATATATAGCTAATGACGTATAGACGCGTCGAAAGAGTGATGAGGACAGGACCGTTTGGTAGTTTGGTGTCAAAGATCGTTAGTCATTAAGGCCAACTGGCTTTTTCTGTTTCTATCACGCTGATTCGATCTACACAAATTGCAGTAGGCAGCTAAAGTAACTCAGACAACGGTGACGTTTTCAATTATTCATACCGAAAGGCCTGACACGCGTTCTGTATAGCCGACGAAACAACGAATGCCCGCTGGGCTATACACACATATATAT
>JABWDB010000100.1:0-107500 GCA_019614645.1 Stratiolaelaps scimitus | reverse complement strand
CGGAGCGAGCGGGCGGACGGAATGATTCAATTTACCGTGGTGAGGATTTCACCACCGTAACTGAAACCAAGCGGAACCTAAAGACGTGTTCCTTCGCCAGGGAGGGAAAAAGTAACGGTCAACGTTAGATTTCAACGTGTCAGCCTCGTTGGCGCCTTTGAATAGCGCATCAAACGTATGCACCGAGACTTTATTGGTCCGAGATATGGCGCGCCTGTGACGTCTGCGCCTCGTCACGCATGGCCGCTATCATACAGATGAAATAAAGAATATAAAGCATCTTTTTTTTTGACAAAGTCAACGAAATAGTCACTTGTTCCAGGAGAGAAGTATTTGCGTTGTCAAATCTGTTTGTAACATCGTCCCATGCGTTGTTTGAATTTGACCGATTTGTGGAACAACCGCGGGAAGTATCTGGACACGTCTGCCGAGAACATTGGCGATACATTTACAAGGGCCAAGTTGAGCTTTTAATCAAGAACGACATCTTGACCCCTGGCGACATACAAGCGGCAGTTCACTGTAGATAGAATTTCACGTACCTGTGCAACGATCTTCCGATCAGCCTTCAATGATGCTCATTGAGAAATTTTGTCACCACTCAACAGCCGCAAGTAGCTCTCCGCGCTAAGCACCTGACAAAAGCAGCTACAAGATGCGGTATGTCTATATTTGACGGGGTCCACTACACCACACGCACACACACACACACACACAATGCTATCGACGTATCGCGTATTCTCTGCGGTCAGCAAAGTTAATGTGTTCTATCTAGCCAACACAGTGTCCGCGGTCACGGTCAGACTGACGGGAACCGGGCCGATGAATCGAAGAGAACGCCTTACTCCAGAGGCAAACTGTTCCTGTGCTATGCGGATAGCCAATCCGTGATGCACTGGCGTTCATTTTCACCCTACACCGGATTATATTCCGTTCGCATCTCGTTAAGGCAAAAAGCCGAAAATCAACCGATACGCGAGCGACGAAAACCATCGTCCTGAAGCCCCCGAAACCCCTTCCAGCCGCTGGGGTATGGTACATGCCGGGCCATGCCTTATTCTCACGGCAATCGAAGCCAGCTACGGTGGGCGCTTGTCAGCGAGGAAATGAAATTCGTCACGCAAGGCGCACGCTTTCAAAGCGAGTAACAGCGAAAATTAACCATTCGCCAATTATATATTCGATAAATGATATCAACAGATTCACTCAAGCGATTCCGATCCGCTTTGCCTCGTACAGAGGTCTCTCGGTTTCGTTGTCGCTATAGTGGCAACACATGGACAGCATGAGGCGATCATGGTGATGATGTCGACGACGATATCTGATCGGTGATGTTCTTGGTTGTTTCTCGTTGTCACCTTGCTAAGGGTGGCATCCCGCTCGCGTTGACCTGCCGTGATGATGCGCGGAGCGAATTATTCAGATGTCGCCTGGCGGTGTCTTCGTGGTTTTAGTCAGCATTTACTCCGATCTCGACTGGCAGTGTCAGCCAAACTGAGAACACAGAAAGGCACAAGGTGCAGTGTTTGCTGAACGTTGCCGTTCCTGTCTTCGCAGAGTTAGACGACGAGGTGCGTCTTGTCGGGCCCCTGCCGTCAACTGTTTTTGCCTGGTATCTTGTGCTACCCTATCGTACGATCGAAGTAGATGAATGAAATATGGGGGTGACAACGCTGACGCGAGCTTGGACAGCGTGAGCAATAATGTGAGAGGTAAGTTACGTCGTGGAGGCGTTACTATGCGCGATATACGAAGCATATGCGCCACCATGATGATTGTGCATCAAACACTTGTCCCGCCAGTGCTAAAAGCTGAACTCATTCGGGATTTGGCTCTCGGTCAACACTTTTATCGTCCATCGAACCGCATTCGTATTGTTTCATGTGACGAACCTTTTAAATGCAGATGTGCTACTGTCGGGATCGAAGTCCTGCATATGCTAATACTAGTAAAATGAACTTCCGAAGAGATTCTCCGCCGACAGAACCTGCTAATATGGAACTAAACTATTTTGGGCAGACTCCCGGGCAACATTTAACGTCCACGGAATTAATTTAGGGGTCCGTCTCGGGAGAAGCAGGCGCAAATAAACCTTTTTAATTTTCGGGGCTGATTCTTAGCCTTAAACATTCAACGACCACGGTTTCTCTGGGCATTGACTTCATAGCACTCAACGCAAAGAGCACTCACCAATACGGAGCTAAACTACTTCAGCCTGACTCGCGGGAAACATTTAACCTACGAATGCTTAATTACTACTATAATTATTAGAAAACGCTGTTTTGCTCAAACCTTTTTGCTTTTGGTATGAAATCTGGATTATTTCGGATTGTCTTTTCATGGCTCGGAATCGTACAGGACCCATACATGGTGTTGTACTTATGGATTTGCTAATGAAGTTATCAATTAAGTTATAGTAATACCTAAAAGGTTAAGAGCTGAGACCTGTTAGATAGGCGAACAGCTGAGGGGTCAGCTCGACAAACAATTTAATGAAGTCATTATTATCCATTATAATGAACTTCTTATGACGAAAATCTGGCGTCGAGCCCCTATGGCAGCAACACTTCTGAGGGTCATTAAAAACAAAGCGTATTCGAAACCGAAGCGTTCCGTGTGTTTTTTGTAACAATTAGCTAATTATCTCGGCACCGGAACACTGCGAGTTATCGTCTGTAACTCAATGTTCTCAACTTTGTGTTGTGCGCAATGTTCTGGCATGCATTAGCATGCCAACGCCATGACCCCCCCCCCACTTATGGAACTGTTGACGATGTTCAACAGCACCACCCTTCCCGGTATCGCTTAGCGCATTCATCAGGAATACATAGTTTTAATTCAACGTTCAAACTTTTATTATAGTTAGTTAATATATTATTCTAATGTTATATATATATATTTTTTATTCTTTTCTGATTTCGTCGTTCTTCCTAAGGACACTGCTCACTGCCTTTAGGACAAATTCAACATGGATATATACATATATATCTTTATATATAGCTGGATGCGAAGTGTATTTAGTTTCTCTGGCTCTACAATAGGCAATTGATCGTACCGATCTAGAAGGTCGCATGGTCAACAATTGGCTTTATTCTTACCTCTTGCTAGTTGAATCGAAGTTTCAATGAAGTGATTATCGTATTATTATTGTCGTAAATTAAACACAGCAGAATAACACAGAAACTACGGCGATAACGATTGTGATTGAACGGACACCGTAAGCAGTCGTGCCTTAAGAATCTGTGCAACACTTCCATGTACTCACGCGAATCGTCGAGGGTCGCCAAGAGTTGTCCTTCCCCGCCGAAACGAACACAGGCGCCTTATTATCCAAGAGAATTCGCAATACGTTCCGTTCGACCTTCGCAGGTATAATAGCTCGGGTCAAACCTAGCCTAGGAATGATTATTCGGCCTTTTTGTTCGAGAGCAGAGACACCTACTGGAGACGGATGTACGTTTGATGTTAACGCCACCCAACTGAACGTTCCCTGCTAGTACGATGTTTTTAGGTTAGGATAGGCTAAGGAAAACAACGAAGCACTTATCTCCAAATTCACGAGGTAAAGTCAATGAACAACATACACTGTCGTCTTTCCACAATGAAACCTAAATTGGCACAAGAATTGCTAAATATCATCGCTCCTGCCGAAAATCTCACTGCCTCACTACGAACCAGTGTCATTCGTCTGATTAACACCGACTCTGAGCAGGGTTAGTTATCGAGTGTCATCTCCTCTCCCGCAGGCGAAATATATTCCTACTTCGTACTAGGTCGGGCTCTGCCTGGCGTCCGACGCGGCCGTCTCCGAGACGCGCGGCTCCGAAATGTCAGATGAGAGACGGCGCGATCCGATCCGATCCGGCCTCCTTCGGTGTCACTCAAACGAAGATCGGTGTCTATTTGTAGAAGGGGACACCGCACTCGCAAATTCCCGACTGAGCTAGCAAGCCAGCCAGCCAGCCGCGAAGGTACGAACCAGGAAAGCGTATTCCTCAGATCCCAAGGCGAGTATCGCCTGCCGCCCGCGCGATCCGATGCGAATGTCTTTGTTGTCCCCGACCGGCTGCAACCAACTACACTAACCGAGTGTGGGCGTCGTGCGCGAAAAGGCAGCCAGCCAGCGAGCGAGCGGACGGGCGACGAGGCGCCGGCTGATGCCATTAATGCAACGCGCCGCAGAAAGCGAGAGATCGAGAACGAGCTCTACGACTACTTCCGCAGACGCAGCGTTTCAACGGACACCTCCCAGTGCTGGCTCCTTCAGTGTGGCGACTCGCACTGACAGCTAACTTTACACGATTTCACAGCAGCCGAGTGCTGATAACGTAGCGGGGAATGGGTTAAAGGCGCAACTCGACTTGGAGCGTTTGTCACATATTTCACTGTGTCTAACGCTCGGTGGGGATTTGCTCCGCTGGCACCAAAGGGCAAAGCGATGGATGGATGACCGTGACAGTCTCGGCCTGACGCCTCAACTGTCCCCAACTGCGTCACTAATTTATATATATATATGTTTTATTCATATTTTACTATTATATATATATATATATATATATTATAAAAAAATGTCCTTCTGGAAGATACTTGAAATATGATAGCTCGAAGCTCATTAGTTCCTCAGTATGGATTCATCTGCTGTCTCTATTCGAACCGCCGTCGTTTATTGATACCGCGCCGCTCATAGACTCTCCTGTCGAAAGGTTCAAATGCAATTCTAATTGATGTACGCGAGCGAGTTTTCTGCAAGGATACAAAGAAAACGTACTGACTTCCCGAAAGACACACCATAACAATCGATGTCTCGTACACAACGTCCCTAATATCGATTACCAGGCACACCTGACCTAGGCCACCTAATGATAGATCGTCCAATAGCTAACTGCTGATCGGGTTATCGTCCCGATTTTGTCTGTGCCCCGACCAGGTCTCTGTCCACCGTTCGCAACGTCTCTCAGACAAGGCTCTTCTTATTTTTTGGCCGGTGGTAGCTGACATCGAAAGAAACGGCGCGACACTACACACAACCGTCGTAAATGTCTCATTACTCGCAGTTGCGTAGTGCTCCTCGCTCCAAGCAGGCTAATCAATGGACGTCATCGAAACAAAGCCAACACCTACTCGTAAATGCTGTTTATATCGTTGTTGCTGCCGCCGCCGCCGCCGCGTCCGTCGTTAATATTAATAATCGCGATACGTTTGTGTCCCGTGCCCCGGCCGCCGCCTAGGCACGCTACAGTGGCTCCGACTCGATTCGCTACCGCCGAGGACATTACCGAGATGAGATGGACACCGATCGTGAATGAAATGAACGCGAGCATCTCTCGTTGTTGTCTTCGCGTTCGGGAGATGTGAATACGGCGCGCCGGCGTCATTCACGGCTACGCCGGGCGATCTTGGTCCGACGGCCGAACGGGCGCTGAAGCGTTGTTGCAACGTGTGACCGTACACGTCAGCGAGCTCGAGCGAGACACCATCGAGAGAGGCCAATGGGCCTGTGCCCTATTAATATCCGTTCCTAGTCGTTCCATGACCGTGTAACGCGTTTGTCCTTCGTCGACGGGAGGAACAATTAAGACGATCCACGGTGACGGTTATACAACGGGGCATAACTCGGTGCCAATCATAATTGGGTGCTGTAAATCGATCATCGGTCGCCGCACAGCTATTGAGCCATAGAGCCCTCGAGTCGTAGCTGACGGCAGCGCAAACGACACTTGGGTATAAACGAACCGGAATCGAGGGAGCGGGTCGAAATGCAGCTGTCCTACGGGGACTGAAGGAGTTATTAATAACGGAATGACGTCCGGTGCTGACTATTCAGAGAAGACTGGATCGCGCGATTGCGCCGATCAGCAGATTACGAAGTGTTGATAAGTTTCAATTTCAATTCGTAATTTTGTATGTTAAACTAAATATATATATATATATATATATCTTTCAAACTCAAATTGTGGCCTGTAAACGAAACTGCATATTTTTTGCAGTGAGCTTGAGTTATCGTTAAAAATGATAAGAGAAGGTTAATAAAATGTGCATTTCTTTTATTAAATTCTGTCTAAAAGTAACGATGGTAATAGGTATACACAACGGTTTGATAATCGTTCTTGGAGATGCTGTAGAGATTATCCTCATCTTAAATGGACCATTTAAGATCATATGACGACACCTTTCAAATGGAGAGAAGTCCAGCGAGAAGTGTCTGATCTGATTTCTGATCAGACCCTTCCGAAGGCCGTGGGCCCGCTGTGGCCCCGACACGTTCTCGTACGGATATACCTAAAGATTCAGAGCGGCAGGCCTGTCACATCACACAGGGAAACGGCGTAGAACTTGATTATACAACAGGATGCATATTCGATAACAAACTTCATATCGAGTCAATAATTCGCATTAGGCGCTGAGAAATAATCCTGCCAATTCTCTACGTGTCCTCATTATTGTACATGTGTCATTTCCGACATTGTTAGCCGACAGAGAAAGCGTTTTTGGTTCATGTCGAGCTAGAAATTGGAGCAGACATCACACCAGCATCACAAGTGTATGCCAGATATATATATATATATATATATAGTTCACTTAATGTTTCGCCCAAGTGTACGATTCTCGTTACAACCACTGGTTTATCAGGAAGACAAAACATCTTCTAGACTCGTCATTGCTTTAAAAGGGTCATAGCATTGACAGTTTAGCATTGACGATCACCAGAAACGCTTGTTTCAGCTGTAAACGAGGGAAGATTTCACGAATTATCATTCGATAGAACAAACAAAACACAGAGTACAACATGACCAATAGTAGAATAAATTTACATAAATAAATATCGCACAAACAAGCTTCAGTGCCACTCTCGATCAAGTCAGACAGCCTGTGATCCCGCTAAGAGACGGCCTGCCCCGTGTGGTCGTTCCGATTATTCGACGCGTTACACTGTGCGAGCCAAGGCAAGACGATGCCTCTTGACCACGGAAATACATATACCGAAGCAATGCATTGTGATTAATTCTTCAACAGAAAACGATGAGAAAAACTTGATCGGATGACGCACACCGGGGTTGCCCTCCCTCTCGGGGCCCCTTCGTAGATAGACGTCTAGACACTGCTCGTTACTCGTGCTGGCTCAGCCGTTTAACAGATTAGCAGTGCGTTCGTGGTTCGCGATACCCTCGCGCGGTACTGGTCCCGATTGGTTGCCTCTTCTCGCTAATATCAATAGGGTCAAGGATCTCAGAACGGGGTCCTTCTCGATTTTTTTTATTAACCAGCATAATTGCAAGCAAATGATAGACGGACGTTATGAGGTGTATAAGGTTCGGCTGTTATGGTCAGAAAAAAAGTTGTCCGAAAAACGCCGAAACAAGGAGAAACACTTCTCTAAGCATGACTAGTTTTTGTCTTTTTGTTTAATGAGTATCTCAGCCGCTGTTTCTTTTTCTGTTAATACTACGAATTACGAATGGAAGCCTCTCAGTTACATCAACATCGCAGCGATTCAACGAGTTCGGTTGGAAATACACACTTCGGCATTAATGTGTAAATCTACTCTTCCCGAGGATTATCGAGCACCGATATGCGGTGGACCTAATCTACTCCTGTGCAAAAAAAAACCTAAAATAGCTGTCATACAAGCTCAATGCTAAGACTTGCAAAAAAAAAAAACAGCACAATCGAAACATACGCATCAATCTATTGTACATATAATCTAGAACGTGTATGATATTATCCGACCTTGCGAGAGTTAGCTGAATAGGGAGCCGCAAACGGCAACGTGTCAAACTGAGCCGGTCTAGCATTTATGCACTTTACAAATAAGGTCACCGAAAATCCACATATATGTTTCCATATACGTTTTCATACGATCGCCATCTATATCTATCACCCTGTATAAATGCGACGTACGATGCTCAGAAGTCGGCAATACCCGCGTTAGGCGGGTGGCGTTGTTTTTATTATTAGCATTATGTGAATATCGCTGCCATATCTATTGACACTGTCCTCTCGATGCTGTTCACCTAATCGCCACTGTTCCATTAATAAGACTGGCCTCAACAGCAACGCACGGCATTGTCATACCACCAACCCGCATTTGATCAACAAGGACAGCCTTCTTCACGGTGATCAGTTACAACGACAACTACTGCAACAACGCTATGATTACTCCCTGTATCACCCCCCATGTATAGTACTTAGTGATTGTTGGCGAAAAGCGAACAAGCGCCTGCCTCCTCTTTGCCCAATATATCTATGTATGCACCCGATGCATGTGTATTCCCACGAAGTTCGCATGAACTCGATCAACGAGAGCTGTTCGGGTGTCGTGGTATCACCATCTGCCATTGCCTCCCGAGTCAGTTCCACTGCCGATCGTGCGGACCGGCTCTCGAGAATGGCGACTCAGTTCAACAGATACTCGCGTCCGCAGTAATTCAACAATCACGATTCGTATCAATTGATTAAATTAATTGAAGATTTTGTTGTATTACTTGTCCGTGTCGTAATTTTCAATCAATGTAGACGCTGTTTGCTTCTAAACGATTTCATTACCCGCGGCCAGATAGAGAGAGAAAGAGATACAAGTCTTGTGTGCGACTCAAGCCTCTCCCAGCGTCGACGATACGCGCTCTCGTCCTCAGAAACTGTCGCACGCAATGATTGACGCGTTCTTATTGTGACGCGTTTTCTGTAAGCGTCGGCCGGCAGCCGGATCCACGAGGTGTTGGACCAGGACACTTAGCATTGCGTTGCATGTAGCACACTCGTCACCACCCGAGTGACGATACCTGGCTCGACAATGACAACACCAATTGCTCCGAGTCCACCACAGAGAGATATAAGGCTGCACACAATTTTCACAGTTCCCAATGAGTTCCCAAACGGTGTGCAAACAACGAATCGATGACATATATATATATATATATATATATATATATATATATGTATATATATATATATACATGCGCATATATAAATACAAAGTAAACGAGGCTCAGGATATTGATTTTGATCTCTTGTTCAGCACGGACGACAACATCTCGAGCTCACTGACCAACGTCTCGAACCTGTAACACAAATGGGTTCGTATGCTAATTATCCTCAGGTTGGTGTTGCTGTGTAATTTTAGGGGGTCCACTTTTACGATGTGCAATTGCTGTACTGCATTTCGTGTAACAAAAATGAACAAACCCAAAAAAATCACACAAAACCAACCCAACAAGCTGGGGTAGACGGGCAGATCGAAAAAACAATATCATTGCACTTCGTTGCACTATAAAATCCATAAATAAATAAATAAACATTGATGGTCATACGGAATATATATATATATATATATATTTCTATATTCTATATGACCAGCATGTACATGGACCGTCTTGTAGATACAATCGCGTTAGCCGCTTCCTTACAGGTTACAGACTTGCAACAGATCATGTACAAAGTATGCTTGGCTATTAGCTAGCTAGCCATTAATGAATCGAACTGTTCCCTTCATCTTACCGATAGGCTACCCGAATATCTGGAACATTTGTCTTTCGGACATCATTCCCTTCGACGCCCTCTTTCTCATAGCCGACCCCGAGCCAATTCTTCTTGACAACGTGAGGGAAGCCACTCATGAGGACGCTGTTTCGGGCCAGCTCGCACATATCCACGCCGTTCAGCTTCCACACCTGTGTGTGCGTGTCGTCGTTACGAGATCATTTTCAATGACTGTTAATTAACGCTCGTTGCTCTCTTCTGTCCCAGTGCGCGATGGTGGCTCGGCAATGGTCGTTAATAGGACGCTTCGACGAATGCTATATCTAATAACTCATAGGACAGTGGCGAACGACGAAAGGAGTTGCCACTCCGCTCATTTTTGAATAATAAGACAAATCAATGATTTAAGCGGGGCCACGAACTCAACGAATGGCTGATACTTGTATCACGTTGCGTTTTTGCTAAATACGTTCCAAGTGTCGAGCAATTCATAGGCATACAGACATCATATAACAGAATCAATTAATAGGATTCGAACAGCAATTGGGGAAGTGGTCCCTGATTGTCAATCATCATAGGTTGGCAAGGTGCAACTGCACCAGTTCTTCAGATAGGTCTCTCGTCGTCGCAAGTGCCATTGAAGACTGAGCGAGAACAACAAATGTAATTTAGTAGTTTATGTACATTATATTCCGTATAAGAATAATTTCGTATACAAAATAAAAAAAACGATTATTGCTGGCTACCTGTGCAGCGATCGAGTACTCCTCCATGAGTGGTTCACGGGTAAAATGAAATTGGAGGGGATCGTCTGTCGACAGGGACACGCAAAGACCTCGGCCTAAATACTCAATAAGCGGGTTACGATGATAGTTGAGAAAGAGCGAGTTGTTCGACAACGGCGACATGGCAATACCGATCTGTGCCAGATAGAAGAGATACTGTAGAACAGGCACCTACGGAACAGAGCAAAAAATAAGGCGAGCCCCACAGCCCCGAATCGTAAGTACACCCGTAGGGAGTCGACGGCGCGGATAATACGTCCTATTGACTAGTGGCCTTGTAGAAACATCGTCGCCTCGCAATTGCGTCTATCTTGCTGGTGTACGGTGTACATGAGAAGGAGCTGACCTTTCGAAGGAGCAGGCCATGGTTGATGCTTTCTGTGAGCAGGTAGCCAGATACGAGGTGTTGTATAGCGCCGGCTTCGCCGCAGTGTGGACGCAACGTAAATGTGCTCAAGCCCCGAGAGGTCCGGAACTGATTGAGAACGGCCAGATTGGCATACATATAGTACAGATAGTAGACATAAGGCGGATTGTCCTCATTTGTCCATAACGGCGGGACGGGTACCTGTAACATCGGCAGCCGAATGACACCGCGGGCGTTCAAATTCGCTAGAAGGCGCAAACATGGCGGAGATATGGCGCTAATATGGCACTAATATGGCGGAGAGGGGAGAAGGGCGCTACCTAAAATGAGCAGGGAACAGCTAGTATGGGCCTTCAACATTTTCACCTCCTTATCGATCATGGGGTCCTCGTGCTTCGATTCATCGTCGACGGAGTCAAAACCTGTGACATAGTGGAGAAACTGGTACAGCTCCGGGTGGCTGTTAGGGTCGTTCGTCACTTCGAACAGAGGTAGGAAAAAGTTGCCGAGGAGCTGCTCGAAATTGTCCACGTTCCTGTTTCCCTTGAAGATGTCGTAGAGGCGAGGCATCTGTGCAAGGCATACACAATGGTTATAAGTTTGAAATTGAACAGGTGACGACGACGACAAAGTCGACTGCAGCACACACGAATAGTTACGTCATCAGGAGTAAGCTGAGTCTGCGGTTCCTTTAATAAGCCAATACAACTTTTAACCTTGTGGGTTTACGGTTGACACGTCAACGCTGACGCTCTCCGATAGCAGTTTCCGTCTCAGGGCCACCCTTCACTATACACTTGTTATTTTATATTCACATTTATGTCCACACAAGGTGGGAAATCCCCTATCGTTTTTCCTGTTATTGTTTTTAGATACTATCGCCGCTTAGGTGTTGATCGTTGTTCAGGTGCCAGCGGCTTCATCGTAACCGATCTTTTTCTTTGAAAAGACGTAGCCTCGCGACCCAACGCCTTCCAATGGGATAATCAGCGCCGACGCCACTACCACAGATACGTTACCGTTATCTCCCTTGTTACTGTACTGGATTGGCTGATGATTGCCGATCATATTTGTGATCGAGCCGCTGACACCTGAACAACAATCTACACCCGTTCAAATTCACCCTAGTGAGCGGCACCCTTCGATACAACGAGCAACTCGAGGCCTTACCTCACCCGCCAATGCGTCGATTCGGTTTCGCTCAGGAGGTTATAGGGTTGTCTGCTGGTTTAACTATATACATATATATCCTGTTCTCTAATATTTCACACTTTCTTCCTCTTCCTTAGAAACGTGTGCCTTGTACAGATTCTGTACCGTTTTGTGTATAAACACCCACCTGGATAAGCCATCGCACGTGATCGGAGTAGACTTGGTGCTGGATAACCCACTTGGCCAAATTGTCCCACTCTTTATTCGAACGGCCGTAGATCGACAGTCGAAGCTCAGCGTTCTGATATTTACTCTCTTCTAGCTCAACCATCACCTGAAGGAATAACATGGACAGTGTTGATGGCGACAATCGTCGAGACAACCTTCACTGACTCGCAGGTCGTCAGGCAACGCCTTGAATCGAACCGTCCACTCATTGTACCGTTAAGGCATTAAGATATGCATCGATTATTTTAATACGGAACAATCATCATCATCATAATTATAATAATAGCAATCATCACAGTGATGATAGTAATAATCAGTCGCGTCTAGCGGGCAGCCCACTCTCTCGCTCTCTGTTATATATATATATATATATATATATATATTTGGTCTTTAGAGCGGTCTCAGACGTAAACGGAATCAATGGCACCTCTCGAACAGCTGATTTGTCCTTTACCTCCTTAATTATTTCAGCGAAGTACTTGCCCCCCATATAGTTATCTGTCTTCAGGAAGATTTCCCGAAGGCGCGATTCCCCAATCGGATTATATCTATCGTTGAACTTATCAAAACGATGAAATGTGTTCTTGTCCGCGTGCATATCCAGGGTATCGACGCTGAGGTCATATGCCGTTAAGTTGAGCTTGTCGAAGACCTGCTGCAGGGTAAGCTCGCCCTTTTCTGCATCCTGGAAGAGTCGAAGACAACTTTAGAGGAGGTTGCCGGTAGTCGGTGCAGGTAAATGGATTGATAGATCTGCGCCTTCGAAGCTCTCTCCTACCGGGACCTACTTATCGGGACCTTTAGTTCTATTAAAACTGAACTGGAAATAGAAGTGGAACCGTGCCGGATAACGTGATCTAGATACGAGGAGCACTTCGTAACAAGTCAACAATCGCAACCAACGAAAAGGAATAACGCATTTATCGTCTACCATGTGGGGCATCACCCTGTAGGAACGTGTCTGCTCGCATCAGTTGCACCGCGCAAAATACCAGCATGTCCGACAATGGTTTCGCCCGAGGCTAGTTTAATCGTACCATACTACAGGGTCTATCGATTAGTCAACGTAACTACAAACGACAACTAGAAATGGTCATTGTTATTCAGCCACCCGGCAATAGGCAAGCCTACCAGGAAACCCTCAAATGCACATATACACGGCTCAATTTGAAATGATCACAATGAACCAATTCTGCTTTCCCACACAAACCTTAAGTACGACGTTGTGGCTGTCCGACCTGAGCTTATTCTTTATGAATCGCAGTAGGCGTTTCTGATTCATGCATGACGCCGCGTGCACGTGCGTGTCAACCTTGTGCGTGTTGTAGAAATCTCGATGCGACACGGACTTCTGTGCGAGGATCTCTTTTCGTTCGTTCAGCGGCAGGTGCATAGCAAACTTGTTCGTTAAATACTGCAGCCGCCGAAAGCAGAACGACTTGAGTGGGCCCTCCGACACCATGAAGCACATCGCGTTCAGATCTTGGACGTAGTCCTGGAGGCTGATAGAGTCGAATTGCATCGACGACCCCGTTGCTGTGAGCAGCACTTCGACGACGCCGTTCTGCATACGCAGCATGCAGTGGGCCGACCCGACAGTCATCGGCAACGAGAACGGGTTCGGTGGCTTGTGCTGCTTGGTATGAATATACTCCTTCTCTACCTTGAAGGCCGGGGTGTCGTATGCACCAGGTTTTGCCGCACCCGTGACAAAGTCCTCGGTCACCTGCAACGCTAATGATGACGCAACGTCAATGAAGGTCCTCAAAGATACATGCAAGTAGAGAAGGCGAAAGAAGTCTGCGTCTAGGTGTCAGGAGGCTCCCTTGCGCATAAGGACCCGGCCGGTGGCCTGGGAGCCTGGGCTTGGGACCTGGATGGATGTGCCTGGCGAAGTCACCAGCATTTCTGCCATCAATTTCCTTTCTTGGGAAACATCTCGCCCTATTGAATTCCCAAAGAAGTGTGTGTGTGTATAGCTGTATGTGACAATCGGCGCTTGGAATCGGCGCTCAAAACATATATAGTATATGTGTACCCGAGAATGTACAGGTTTAGAGCATGCTGATATTAGAGAAAACGATGCGAGCCCCGGTAGGGGCGAGTGCGCTATCGTCGTCCGCGCAACAACATGCGTGCACTATCCAGTGAACTACATTCACAAGCATATTGTACCCGCAACAAAACACTTATACATTCTCTAATATATATATATATATATATATATATATTGTAGATGGTATGGTGCACAAGGGCACGGCTGATGTAGGATAAGAAGAATCCGATGTCGAACAACCTTGGGGAACGAGTGAGAGGCAGCCTTGCAATACTTCATCCGTAGCTTGAGGGCGTTGATCAGCGTGGTGGAAGCTGAGCAGAACTCGGCAAAGGGCACACCCGAAATATCGTGACCTGCCGATGAAAGGGTGCAATGAGTTATGGAAAATACGCCTTTACTGGTACAGTTCAGATTATCCCTCGGAGGGTATCTTCATCTGAGGAGATCATATAGAAATCAAGCATATATGTATATATATGACATCCCTCTACATAAAGACACACACCTATGCTCCGACCTGCGCATGGACCAAGTACTTCTCTTAAACCAAGCCGTTAGAGACGGGGATCCAACCTATTGACTGCGAGGCAAAGGAGGCTCCTCCTTAGCCTCCCAAGTTCCTCCTAAATATTATATATATATATCATAACTTTGGTTCACTGCTTTCGACAACTTGAGGCAATTTAGGAATTCGATTTGATAAGAACTTTTGCTTTAAGCATGACTACAACGTTGTCAAAGGATCGCATCCTACTGAATCTCATTACTAGGATGCCTGATTAAAGTTTTGCTAAGGTCGCCAGAGTTCCCTTAGAAGCTTCATCCTTAAATTGCGATCGAATCTTGTCGCACGACACCCCCAACCCCCACCCCCCCTAATTGCTAACCTAACAACTGTAGGTCATACGCATGTCATGCATATTTTTTACTTCTCAGTGACATCACCCCCTAGAGAAATACTTTGAAACACTGAGAGGGTTGAGAATAGCTCGAAGGCAATACAACATTTTGGCATACAAACATAGTCAGTTCCTAATTCACTAATGAAACACACGGCGAAAACATGGACCTGATATTTTTACTCTCTGGAAGTCCAAAGCGATTGCATTGGGCGGTATTGGGGTCTGACTTGGTTGGGCGACCTTCGTAACAATCGCTAGCGTTCTCGGGCTCGCGAACGTGGTGAGCCGACACGACAGGTCGTGGCCACTTTCGATGTCATCGGACTCGTCCAGATATTCCTGCATGAATTGCATTGCCGTATGTATGCGAACGAAAACAATCGTATTTAGTTAAAACTGACAACTAATTATACGTGACCGCCCTTCTAGAACGTCTGGCGCAAGACACATTAGAGTCCACTAAAAGACAGCTCGAGATCATATATATATATATATATATAAGTCTATATATATATATATATATATATATATATATATATAACAACACATGGGGGAAATTAGTGATTCGAGATAGTTTTGGGTGAAAATTACAAAAAGCCGTTGGTCACGGGCACACTGCAGGTGGCATATTCCACACAGTAACAAAACTTCGGAGGGATTCCTTGAGACGTATTTGCATAATCAATGTAATTTCTATATAAAGGCTGCCTCGTCCAGCGGAGTGGCGCACAAATAGCGATGGGGACCCTCTGACATCGGTAGTTGTCGTTTGTGCACGCTGCTTTATTACTGACGTCAGTTGGTCACCGTTGTAGTGAAGTGAGTTCGTCAAGCAAGTGTTGATTAGGAACAGGGTCTTCAACGGACTTTTTCTGAGTTAAGTAGTCGCTAGTTAGTTACGTAGCCCAATGCTGATTCAGGCACAAACGCGCGTGCTGACGTCCCGTAACAGAGAGAGGGAAGGTTTGAGTAAGAAAGCCAGCAACAAAATCAATCGATCCTATCAAAACAGAACTGTCGACTTCGAGCAGCCTGCTTAATGCGAACCCGACCTCTCTCCTGAGCTAAATTTTCCAGGCTGACACTTTGCCGCCAACACTTAACGTCCACGATACTGATTACGCTTTCGGGTACGCTGTCCACTACGAGGGCCGTAACAGTCGGATGGCGGAACACGCTCTCGCAATTTCACCCTCAATCCCCAAGGTCGAGTCTAAACACATGTGACACACATATACACATATATATATATATATATATATACCACGTTAGGTTATATATATATATATATGCAGCACACCAAACTGAGCTGCTAAATACACTTGCTTTCATCCATAGCGTCTATCCGAGCAGTAAACAACAACATTGGACAGCCAGCCGATTTGAACGATTCATTCGAGCTACAATGACAACAGTAGTCACGGTTCTAACCTTCATCGTTGGCTTAAATCCATGATCTAATTTGGACGAGTAGCGTGGGGATACTATCCGGTGGGGACGAGTTTTTTTGTCCATTTCCAACACCGTGCGGTTTTTTCCAGGTCGGGCGGCACACCCTCGAGAACGTCGCTCGTACACTTCGTTAGTACTTACAATTTGGATATGATTCAGATTGACGAGAATTATCGAAATTGATGGCATGCTATTCCCGGACGAAAGTGTTTCCTCAAGATCGGCAACCTCTTCTGGTCACGGTTTGAGCCGCTTGCATCAACGATGGCCAGCCCTCTGAACTCCCTGCTAAACTCGCCGGTACACACAATGTGTACGAAGCTAGCAAGGTATAAGAGCTCGAACTATACATATCGATGTCCACTGCAATCCGACAGGATACGTATAAACACGTCGTGCTAATTAATGTAACGATAAGATCCGATGCTAATGTATACCACCACAACGGTGAACGTGGTGCCAGCGAACTTTAGCGAACTGGCAGGAAAAAAACATGATCACTGTATCGACCCCCCGCCATGCTACATATGCCATATGGCATGTGCCTGGCAATAACCGATGCTCGTTCTCCTTTGGTAGAATGATCCAAACGGAAATATTCCGCCATTTTTCCTCAAAAATCACCACAAGCCAGTATTTCGAACGAACTGAGGCAGGCACAAGCACAAACCCTGCGCGCGAGGTGTACCACATACATATATATATATATATATATATATGGCAGAAAAACACATTGACAACGCTTGCCTGATGACCCGAATCTCTACTTTATCTTATATGCTATGAAATTGGATGTGTTGTTGTTCAACCACGGAGAGGGAGAGATAGACGGGAAGATTCCAGGGAGATGTTTAAAGGTCTGCGCCGTCGGTTAACCACTGCCAGCGTGTCTAGGCTGACTCACGTCGATGAGAGGCGGCTCCGTTGGATCCGGAGGCGGAGGTACACTTGCTCTTTCCTATAACAGTTCTAGCTAAGGAATTGATGCACGTCTGCGGTAGCTCCATGCAGTCGCCGCCGCACGCGCCTAACTCAGTTTCGTCTTAACGGCTATTGTGGTACCGTAATGGACACAGTTATTTATTATTTCGATAGTATTGTGTCTCTTCATATACTGCAATCGTTGTGCCTTTATCGCGCTCTCTCTCTCTCTCTCCATCTGTCGCTGCTGAGTTGGCCGTTCAGACACGCATACGATGGCCTTCAACCCAATCGCAGACTTCACAGTTACTTCGCTGGAACATGTATGAATGAGCAGGCGAGCACGGATAGCGCGCAATATCCGATACAAGATCGCGAATGTTCCACTTCATATGCGGTTGTACAAAAAACATTATATATATATATATATATATATATATATATGTTGAAGGTTCGCCTCTGTTTGGTATGCGTCCCAGCCTAGTGCTCCGATGAAACTCGTGAGCTTAGGGTAGTTCTGGAGGGGTATCCGCAGTTCAGTCTGTGCGCAGTTCGATCTCCACAGGGTCCAGCACTTTGTAAAAACATTCTACGCAGGTGTACGGCGTTCCTCGTATCGAAAACTGACCATAGTTTCTGGAGGTGATCGACGCGGACATCTGCAGCAGTTTTCGACACGTCGCGAGGTTTTTGGCGTGATTCTGAGAATGTAGACTTCCGTTGCCATCTTATCGTCGTCATTAGGCAGGATACGCAGGGGATCTGGCATGTTTCTGAGGGCACGATCTGTCATCTGGTGCGAGGACAACTGCCTATCTGGGGTCAGCTGATTGATGTGGCCTCTATGGCAGCTCCTTCTATGACGACAGCAAGGAATAGAGCCGGTTTCATATCTAATGGGATCCAAAAGGCTTCGAAGGAGAAGGCTGTTAACGTAGCCCATAACGCAGCAACCGCTGTGAGTAGACCCGTATCGAAGGTCGACCTTGTCGTGATAACCCCCGTAACATGCACACTGTTAGGGGTGCCTGTAGACGAAGGAGTAGAAAGGCAGAACTTATCCTTCAAAGTTGATCGGGCCAACGGGAGGCCCTCCAGGCAATTGTAGATGAGTTAAATAGGCACTTTGCCGAAGTCGGCTCGCAGACAGTGTTCTGGCTTAGCGTCCAGTATGGTCTGATCCGGTCTGATCTGGAATCGACTTAGACTGCTCGCAGTGCGTCCTTTGTGTCTACCCAGGTCAGCAATTATGAAATGCAAAATGCGCTTGACACCAGTAAGGCCAGCTGACGCGTTGGTATCACCGGTGTCCCCAACAAACTGATAGAACTCTTCCATGCTCAGCGCTCGCTAAGCTTCTAGCTCACGTGGTTAACTTGTGTTTGGAGACTGGATCATTTCCAAGCAGGCTGAATGAGTTGTCAAACTTTTCAAGAACAAGGGCGGCTTCAGACTCTAACTATCGGCCGATTTCACTGGCAGACTACTTATCCAAGATCTTTGAACAGATTGTGCTAACCAAGTTGGAACACCACCTTAAGGTTTCAAACTTCTTCTCTCCTGGCCAAGATTTTGGTTTTCGCAGAGCACGCTCTGCCAAGCTAGCCTTAGCACATTTCTGACAAGAGGATGTGGACACCATAGAACGGAAACAGATCTCCATCTTGGGAATATTCTCTACATGATGGCCGCATTCAATCGCGTGCAGCACTCTTTCTTCCTTCGAATGTTAAAATGTGTCGGCTGCTGTTCCATTGTTGTTGAATGGATTCGTTCATACCGTTTAGACAGACAACAGGCAGTAAAGGTCAGCGGGGTGGAGCCAACGTGGCGGGTAATTAACATCGAAACTCCACAAGGATCCACTGGGGCCCTACATATTGTTAACCCTAATAAACTCCATTCTGCTTAAGATCTCAGCCGCTTAATCGTTGTAAAACTGTTGCGTACGCAGATGGCACCCCCTTGCTGTTTCGAATTTCGAATCTGATATCGAAGGTGTGCTCACGGACGTTGAATGGGCAATCGGAATCGTCGACAAGTTCGGTCTTGTTGTCAACGAAAGAAAGACCGTCCCCACATTACTCCGATCCTCGAAAAGGGCAACATTAGCTGACCACATGCAGCTCGATGGAAGCGTGGTTCCTTCGCCGCCTTCTGCCAAATGTCTGGGTTTGGTAAAAATCCATGAGAACCTGAAATGGACCCAGACATAGCTCGGGATCCTTGCGCCAAAATGGTACGCGGTAATCGCGTCTATAAGGCGACTTCGAGAGCTCGTTGTCTCCACCGTGGGGTTACTCTTTACTTACAAGATGTCACTGTTGTCCCTTCTATGCTGGGCGATTTCTATCTGGGCCGGTGGCTATAAAGAAACAATTAGGCGCGCCGAGGCCATAATTAATGATGCGCTCAGGGCAATATTTGCCAGACGTTGGTATGACTCGAACGCGGGTATTATCGATAGATACCAGCTCTTTTTAGTTAGCAAGTGTTCTCCTCGCCTTGAAAATGTCGAGAGCGACCGGCAGACGTTGTTGTGGCGTAGGACTATAGGGTGATCGAAAGTAACGGCGATCCATGTTCACCTTAGCCCTACCCTTAGGCGATGAACCTAACCTAACTATTATTTCCTACAATTCGATATTTCTTTATCTGAGAACTAACGCAGTGTGAGAACCGCAGCAGTTCCACGACTAAACCTCAAAGTAGAACATATATATATATATATATATATATATATATGCATATTTTACAGTAATCATTAAGGAATCTACTCAGATTCTTCCCAGCAGCCAAAGGCTGTTGAGGTTCACAACTCAAAAGCCACATCATCTACGAATAGCCATTGAAACAGGTAGTCTCTGACCACCGGGTGCTCCCATACGCCTGAGTCGCTAAGCTAGAATACAAAGCAAGGATGCAAACCCTTCTACCATCTAAAGTAGACGATCTCGTCCCATTGCGTAAAAAGCATTTCGCTGATCTAACTTCGCGAGTAAAATGACGCGAGTTGTTGTAGCTGTATGGGACATGACGAGTGGCGGAGAGCGCGGTTTCAAAGTGATTCAGCCGTTCGGCAACCCACTTGTCTGGGTCCTTAAACGACATAAATCTTCTGACACTTTTGCGACCTTGGAGGGAGATCGTCGATGAGTGAGGGCATGCAATGATTCGCAGAGACCCGTTCCATTTTCTTAAAGCAAGACAAGCATGCTCTGAAATGCAACGGGCGAATTTCATCTCGAACCAAGCCGCATCGTAATCTGCTAGTGACATCTGCTAGTGCGTATAGAGATTTATGTGGATATATAGATATACTACTATAGAAATGTTTGTGGAAAAAAATTATCTGGATATTATATAGACGTAGTGCTAGTGGTAGTAGTGTAGAAGTGTGAGCACATTTGCTAATTACTGCTGGCGCATAATCAATTCGTCAGCGTCGGTAACATCCGATTAGATCCTCGAAACCTCAGTCCTGTGAAAGATCACACCGAAGCGTTCCCCCTCAGGAGCACGTTGAACCATTCTGATAATGAAACATGCTTTTTTTTGTTTATTTTATACCTAATTCAGAGAATATTACCGTGATAGAGGATACATTTTCCCGATGTTTTTTTCTTTCTGAGTAAATAAGGTATTTTCTTCTTTATTACTATTCGTTACTTTATTTATATACTTTTCTTTGATATACTTATACGTATCCATGTATAGATTAATATTGTATACTTCTTTGATCGCGCCGCATCGTGATTGTTGTATGTGGTCCAGTAAGTGGATTGTATGTGCCGAGGTACATCGTAGTTAAAACCTCTCCCGAGGCGCCGTTCCGCTGGTTTTCGTAGTCCACTTCCTCCGCGACAAATATACTCACCCCCGCAGCCTCCACCCCCCCCCCGCGCTGCGACCTCCCTTCCAGGACTTCCTGCACCTGTCAGTCCTGCGTGGCGATTTCGGAAATTTGCGCGCCTAGTTCCAATGTCAATATCGGCCACGATAACGTTCTCTGTAGGAATCGACTGCGATCTCACACTACGCTGTATGGACCTGATACACACATCTTCGGTCTCCTTGTACAATATAATGATTATCATTACACAATTGGATCCATGATGTAACGAGACCGAGTCCTTCACTTGTCCCATGGCACTGTTCGCGATATTGTTGTGTCAGTTGGCCTGCTGCGGCGAAGCGTTTGGCTCAACAGGACGTCTCAAAAATCGAGATCTATAGGGGATGGGACGGTGTATCTGGGCGTGCGTCTCGAGAGCCAGCCAGGCTACGGCTATATATAATCGCTAACCTGTTACTGTGATGATCTCTAGCAATGTTCAATGGTAATTATAGTTTGCTGCTGCTACTGATTATAGTAATAATAATAATAATAACAACAATCAAAATCGTCTGTAAGTGGTGTCTGATATACAAATCTTAATAATTTAACACATCGACTAATGGTTCAACTCGGCTCGTCTCTTCCGCATCACCGCAGAGAACATGTCCAACTCTCCAACAAGCGTTTCGAATCTGAAACGTCAAATAGAGACATCACATAGATAAAAGGCAGATAAGAAAAGGTTCCACAGTTAAAACCCAACGAAAGGAATTATACGAGTGTGTGTTTCTGGATCTATCTTAAGATTTAGACTAGTTTTCATATTGAGAGGTCCAATTGTTAGCAGTGTGTCGGCCGTTGAAGACGGCGGCACAATACCCTTCAAGAAATAAGCGTCAATAACAACGAGAATCAGCATCAGATCTAACCAAGATCTCTTCTTGAAATCGATGCAACTCAATTCAACTCACGGCGAGTCCTCAGCTGTGAACATTTTTTCCTTATCGTAGATTGCACACAGATCGACCACACCCCGCCTTCTGCTGTGTATATGTGCCCAAAGCAAATGAACAAATTGTATCAATACCAATTGCACAATTCCAATACCCCCCCCCCCCCCGTGGTATGATATCTATTTGTGAGACACTTCAACGTCAGCTCTCCCCTTGGCTGGACGTCGCACGCACCGGTAGGCAACGCGAATGTCGGGCACGTTGGACTTCCTGACATCGTTGCCCTCAACGCCCTCCCGCTCGAAGCCAGCGCCCAGCCAGTGTCGCTTGAAGGGCTCGGGTGACGGGACAAATAGGCGTGTATGAATTAGAAAGATATATATATATATATATATGTAATCGGCAATTGTCAACCGTTCCGTTTCGCTACTGCCTCCGATCTCGAATCGTCGGCGACCAGCGACAACGCCATCATTTTCTCGTGTCTCAGTTTCCGCCGTCTGCTCAACGCACACAGACGTGCTTAAGTGTTTAAACATGTGAAGACACGCCTCTTTGAGATCAGTGATCAAGACGATAGGTGTAAATGATTTATTTCCTTGGAGAGTGTCCCGAGTCCTACGTGAGGGGTAGCTCTTCCACGACATATGACTTCTTCTTGGCAAACACATGGCAGCCAACTCACATATTGTTAGACCGACCTTCGAAATAAAGCGTTATTTATTATTATTATTATTATTAGCACCTGCCCCGTTACCTGAAGGCGGTTTCGACCCTTCGTATATCATCAGGCAGTGACTGTCATACGTGTACGGGGACATTCATGTAAATGCTATTGATCAATAGAATGATACGCAAGCGACCGACAAGCAACCGCGATTGATCAACAATGTGCGTGTGCTGACCTGAGCAGCGATCGAGTACTCCTCCATGAGTGGTTCACGGGTGAAATGAAATTGGAGGGGATCGTCAGTCGACAGGGACACGCAGAGACCGCGGTTGAGGTACTCAATAAGCGGGTTACGGTGATAGTTGAGAAAGAGCGAGTTGTTCGATAACGGCGACATGGCGATACCGATCTGCGACAAGTAGTATAGGTACTGGAGGACCGGCACCTGCAAGCACGCCAGAGAACGAAAAAACTCAGCGGCATTAATACATACTAATATACTAAAATATATATATCGGAGAGAACCGCACAAGGATCTCGCACATATTGTTCGATATTATACACTCGAACCGTCGTTAATTAGGGAATAGAGGAAGAGATTTTATTCTACTTAAATTTCATTTACCGACTTGTCGTGTTCACTTAGTCGTCGGCGTGCTGGCCTTTAATTTTAGAACCTTGAGTATATATATATAAATATACAAATATATACACTCACCCACCCAGATGTATTAAGCACAGTAGCATTAATTCCCTCGTACAGTACAGCTAACTATGGATACTAATATGAATCTAGAGTCTTTTTTTTTTAGTCTTTTTTTTTATATATTTTCCGATCACCCCTAGATTCCAGCTAATTCCAAGTGAGCACCTCATTTCTCCCCAGCATTTTTTGCAACAACCGAGTTCGTCATCGCCCGAGCTCAACCGCAATCGACTCTGCCCCTAGCATTTCGACGTGGAGGATTTAACTCTCGAAGTTTAATCTCTCTGTCATCTCACGTTCAAAACAGTACCTCACTCACCTTCCTCAGTAGCAGTCCATGGTTGATACTTTCAGATAACAGGAACCCACCGACGAGATGCTGGATAGGGCCAGCCTCTCCGCAGTGCGGCCGCAGTACGAAAGTGGCCAATCCGCGCGATTTACGAAAATGATTCAAAACAGCCATGTTGGCATGCATATAATAGAGGTAATAGACATAGGCTGGATTTTCTTCGTGCGACCACAGCGCAGGCAGAGGTACCTTTCAGCGAGAGTTGACGGACGTTGTCGACCGACGAAGAAGGATGATGGACAGACAGACACAACAAAATCAATTCGTTTTGGCGGGCAAAGATTACATAGATTAGTTGGCTGACTCTGCTGGCTTAGTACCCGAAGGGCAAGGGAGGACGCGGCGAAATGATGTATATTTTTGTATTTGGTACATTGAGCCTGCTAACGCTGTCGTGGCCACGATGGTGGTCAGCGGTGGGGTAGATTTCTTTTACATAATTATAATCGTCGTTGTAGTTCGAATAGATCAGTAGAGTAATTAGCCTCTCATAGGCGAAACACCACTTCAGCTTGTAGCATGCATATATATATATATATATATAATATAGGGGTAGAAGTGCAAATCCATCAGTGTTTTTTTATTAGCAGGTAAATAAATAACTTTCTACGAATCACGCAGGTAATAATCTAAAGTGGAATTTTAGTACGCGAGTAATAATAATAATAATAATAATAATAAAAGTGCATACGAGCTGCGTCACCAGCTCGAGGGCAGTGTTCCCTCACCTCTCGATCAATCATGGGATACTCGGGCTTGGACTCGTCATCGACCGAGTCCAATCCGATGACGTAGTTGAGGAACTGATGCAGCTCCGGATGGCTGGACGGATCGTTCGTCACCTCGAACAACGGCAAGAAGATATTCACGAGAATCTGCTCGAAGTTGTCTACGAGTTTGTTCGCTTTGAACACGTCGTATAAACGCGGTATCTACAATGGTCCTCAAGGCAGAACCAGCACGCACAAAATATCAACACAACAACAACAGCAGCAGCAGCAAAAATAGCCCAGGAAATTAGCGGTCACGTCGTAGGCATACTACGGCGAATTATTTGTATTCGTTTGTTTCATTATCATCGTCATGATCAATTATTCTTAACCTTTTAACCTTTAATTAACCTCCTCTTAATGAATCTGGGCGTATAAACATCACCCCGGTGATTAGCTACCTAACCTTCTTGATCGTTTTTAGCCGACAGAAAATATGCCAAGCTGTCAACAACGCGAAACTCGGAACTAATTCGGGTCGTAACGCAAATGGTGGTGTAACGGGAACAGCATCGGCAGACCCCCCACCCCATGTTATCTTACCTGGATGATCCAGCGTACGTGATCAGAGTAGACGTTGTTCTTGAGCGCCCATTTGGCCAAGACGTCCCACTCATTAAGCGAACGTCCATATATCGATAAACGCAGCTCCGCGTTCTGGTATTTACTGTCTTCGAGATCGGACATCACCTTGGTGGACGATTAGGGGGAGGGGGTGGACAGAAATTCGAACGAAATTAGCCGAACTAATTAATTAACAACGATAATGGCCAGACACGTTTCGTGTACACAGGGTGGCATGCGGCCCAGACAGCCGTTCATTGATCGTTGGCACGACTTGAGCTAAATCGTGGGCTGGACGGTATTCGTTTGGTTTCATTTGAAAATACTGTTTTGAAAAATCGACTCGGGAATGACGGAATGAAAATCTCGAGTATTTTCTATCTCCGCCAATAATGACACTAGAGTACATAATTATCGAATAATTGCCGTTACATCCAGGTGTCGCTCACCTCCTTAATGATATCGGCAAAGTACTTTCCTCCGATGTAGTTGTCGGTCTTCAGGAAGATCTCGCGAAGCCGTGACTCGCCGACGGGATTGTATTTATCATTGAACTTGTCAAAGCGGTGGAACGTGTTTCGGTCCGCGTGCATGTCCAGCGTGTCCACGCTTAGATCGTACGCTGTCAGGTTCATTTTTTGGAATACCTGACGCAACGTCATCTCGCCCGCGACTTTGTCCTGCAAAGAGAAATGAACCGGACACGATTGCGTAAATGTATACCGTGTAATCCACTGTCATTGGCTCGTGTGCCTGATTCGTAAACGGGTGTTGCACGAATCGTTTGAGTATTCCCTCTCGAGAAAAGCTTCAACATACTATTTTTACAGTAGATTCCACCAGCCCTGATAACTAACGTCTACGCCGGTGCTTGTGAAGTCTAAGATACGCGGTCCGGCCACATTCAAAAGCTAGCTAGCTAAACGCGATTCTAATTCCGGGGGAACAGACTCAAATAACCTGCCATAGCCTCAGAGAGGTGTTGGCTCTCTTTCGATATTTCTCGTAGTACTGCTGCCACACGGGTCAGCGAACGTAAACCACTGGAGAACACAATAAAAGCCATATAATATAAGAGATCAAAATTACATGCCCCATCTTTCCCAGTTTGAGCGAGTGGCAGGTCTCAGCCCTTCCGGAGTGCAATGGAAAGGCCTCCTCCTGGGGTCTCCACCTTCCTGGATCAAGGAGGTCTCGGCCTTTTTGTCCGGGCTAGCACTCAACTCGCATTGCCATTACTGAAGACATCCCCAAGCTTATTCTAAGGTTCAACAACTCAAAGGGTCTTGTCAAAGTAAACATTTCCCTTCCCGGCACTCGGCATCCGAACGCCTCCCTATACCAGCAAGCGAATACGGAGCCTATGACGCGTACCTTGCAGACGACATCGTCGGCATCCACTCTAATCCTCTTCTTGATGAAGCGCAACAGATGTTTTTGGTTCATGCACGAAGCGGCGTGCACGTGCGTGTCAACCTTGTGAATGTTGTAGAAGTCCCGGTGGGGCACGCCCTTCTGCGCGTGGAGCTCTTTCATCTCGTTGAGGGAGACATGCATCGAGAACTTGTTCGTCAGATACGAGAGTCGACGATAGCAGAACGACTTCAGCGGTCCATCGGAGATCATCGCGCACAGCAGGTTCATGTCGCGGATGAACTCCTGCAACGGGACAAACTGGAACGACTGGACCTCGCCCTTCGAGTCGGACACCTGCACAACGCCGTCGTGCATCTCGAACGTGAAGCCGGACGCACTCTTGTCGCTGGCCACCATCCAGGGATCGGCGACCTTCTGAGGTTCGGTGTGCACATACTCAGGTTCCATCTTGTACGGCGGCGTGTCGTACTCCGACGTCTTCGATCCGCCGTAAATGAAGTGCTCCGTAACCTGTTCAACGAGGGTCGATTATCCGGGTTAAGAGCCGAATGCCAATGAGCAAAATTGACTTCCGACTTGGGGTTTAGACGTTCAGAATACTCTGATAGTATCAAATGTTGGTGGCAATACACAAATGCTGGGGTGATTTCTACTTCGTAGTGTATATCGCATTAAAAGCATTTTACGAATTTTCCTACGAGAAATTCCGTCAAAAATGATGAATGACCTCACGCGCCAGCGAACCCCGCAGCATTCGGTAGCATTTCTCTAAGGAAAACACAATGCGACATCGTTTGAAAGCGAAAAGTTTGAACACGAAACGATAGAATGACTAATGAAAAATGGAAAACACAAATCAATTTCCACCTTTGGGAATGGTTGTAACGATGCTTTGCAGTACTTGTGTCGCAGCATAAGGCCGCTAACGAGCATGGTGGCTGCTGTAAGGAGATCTTCATAGGGAACTCCGGATGTGTCCTCGCCTGTAATATGTGCAAAATTATATATATATATATATTTTTTTTCTTTATATATATATATATATGTGTGTGTGTTTAATAATGTTAATATTAACTATGACATTGTGTGAATTATCTCGTAGACAGCAAACGACAACATAATTTATATTATCGAATAATGACATTTAATGGTCGGTATAAATTGTCCTCTACATTGGGGGACACTTCTTTGTCACTTTCACGTTGTCGAGAGCTTCAGCGTTGCACAAACTGCTGTTCCGTCAACAATTACGACTCCATTGAATTGCATGGGCTCGTTTTTGTTTTGGGGATGCTATTTTTTACAATACAATACAATCCGGCGACCGCCGGCAATCGTCGACAGCCGTGCGCGCTCTATCACTGACCTGTAATGGAGACTCGCTGAAAGTCGAGCGAGATAGCTGACGGAGGCAAGGGCGCCTTGTCCTCTCGGGTTGGCGATTGAACCGGCGTGAAGTTGCGCGGCCCTGAGAAGCCGGCCCGGAAATTGGCCACATCCACGCCACGGTCCGGCTCGTCCGAGTCATCCAGGTACTCCTACAAAGGCACGCATTGACCGACCCCGGAAGGACGTGTGTCGCGTTAGAGGGCTTCTCGTCGTTATCAATGCGGTAGATACGGCCGGGGGATAAACGAAGCTATGTACGAATGTACTAAGAATTGAGTCTAGTGTAAGGCGGCCCAACATAAGACGTGTCGAGCTAAGACATGCTCCCTGAGGGAGGCGGTGTGTCTACAGTAACGAGGAGGTGGTAAAATTTTGCGGCTGCGGGAGGAGGCCGCGAGCGAGAGCTATAAATAGGAAACGACACGATGCACTTAGCTGTCTCGCGCGCGCTGGCTCGACCGCTGAGCCCCGAGCCTCTGTGGGAAGGCCGGAGGTCGCCGGTTCGAGCCCCGTGAAGTGCTATCTCACTTTGAATGAAGGCTGTACATCTACTTTATGTTGTATTCGTCATGATGCGATTGCGGTGTGTTGAGTTGCATTTATTTACCTCGAGCTCCTGTTGGACTTCCAGACACCCTGTGGCGTGGACTGGAGTGTTGCTTGGCATTTTCACACGCGCACACGCAAACAAAGAACACTTGTTCTGGGAAAGGGAACGTTCAATAGGACAATGAAAAAAAACGTATCAATAATGCCTTATATAGCGCCCGCACAACGTGCAACATCACAGAGGTAGACGGGCAAGGATGGAGAACGAATGGATTAATCGGGAAGATCGCTATATTGACGGTATTGCGCGAGGTTTGCGGGACCACCTATTCACTCCGTGGGAGTATAACACGGCCCGCAAACATTCGAGATCGGACCTCCGGCATCCCGATGGGTTCACCAATGCTGTTCATGGTCTCCGTGGCAACGACGCAGAGAGCGACGCGAGTTAGACGTGCCGAGATCACACCGTATCCATATATATATATATATCTATTGAGCGGGCGTTTCGGCCGACAGTCAAGTTCAGCGCAAATGTAAATGGGGACGATGTGATAGCGCGTGTCCTCGACGAGGCGACGATATTTCCGAAACAAACTCGCTTAGCCGACAAACCGCCTGCGGAATCTACGCTATTGTCCTTCACCGATTACGTAGGCATGTGCGTATATTCGGTACTTATCACTGCATTTGCTAGAATCGTCATTATTATCGCCTCATTGCAAAATCAAATAATAAACTATCATTAAACCAGTCTTGTGCTTCGTATTACGAGTGTACATTAACTCTTATATCTCTCGCTGTTTAGATAACTTAAGCGAGAACTGTTCGAGAGTACATAGTCGTGATGTATTTGTTATAATACAATCAAATCAAGTTCCCCCAGCTGGTCGTAGTTATTCGTCCAAACAATACCCGCAGACCCTAAGCCTCCTCCTTCCCAACGTCCACAACCTCGTTGTCTGTTGCCGCGACCATGCCTACGACCCCAACCGACGAGCTGTTCGTGTGACCTTCCCCTGCAAGTACAAGTCATCCCGTTTCTATTTAAAGCGCGAAATGCGTCTGACGTGTCGTAATTCGTTGCAGTCAATACTGTCTCTCTCTCTAATTTCCTCCGTTCTTTGTTTGTCTTCCTCGCTCTCTCGCCCTCTCCGCCTTCGGACGGTTAGCCAAAACGTTTCACTGGACAACGATGCGCATTCTGTATCTCTCAGTGTCGAGGTTCATTGGAAACAACGCGGCGTTGTCAGCGCCGGAGATCAAATAGACAGATCAAACCGCTGTAAGAGCGCACGCGCGCGACAGTGCGCCTCTGGCCAGTGCGCGGGCCCGCCATTATGCGCTAAGGGCAATTTTAGTATTGGGTCTAGACGGGACCTTTGTTTTCTCTCTCTCTCTCTATCTCTCTCTCTCTTTGATATATAATATCATTCTCTGGTGCATGTTCGTACTAGCGCGTTTACACCAATCAACAGCGACGAGAGATCGGATATGACAGCGGGAAGACAGATCAGGTCAATCAGGCTGCGTTCGGCAGAAACGTTCCCTGTTTTAGCGGCACTTCACGCCGAGGACGAGGCTACAACGAACGGCCTTTCGCTGGCGGCCTCATATTGGCAGAACAGCGATGTGCACTGTGCCGCCAGCTAATTCTAGCTTTCGACAGAGACCACGATCGCTCTTTCGCGATTCAACACGGCCCCGACAACCATTTCACTCCTCTGAAAACAAATCTCGAGGCAATGCAGAGTGGGGAGGCCCAAGATACTGACCATGCTATGGGCCTTCTGGGTGTACCGACCGATATGTGTGCAAATTAACGCCCAGAAACAGCATCGAAAATCGCCGCTTGTTCAAAGGTAAACTATGCGAAACTCGGTATCTCGTTAGGCCGTCGGCAACGATCGACAACGACGTCGACCGTGTGCGACAATCGAAAATAGCCCAAACCCAATTAGCCAAACACAGCGATTTTGTCTCGGCTTCCACCTTCGGTAGTACGATTATACGAGCAGTTATTTGAACTCCGAAATCGCCCGATCGGGTCTTGCCCTCAATCAATGAACACCCTTCTCTCTACGCCTACGTTTATATATAGCCCAAGCCAGGCGGTCTGATGCCGCAACGCGTGTACAATTGAAGTCTCTCTCTCTCGCGTCCCTTGAGCGCACAAAAAACTCGTCCGCTGTGAATCTGTGTGACGCTCTGAGCCACGTCAAGTCGACGGCGAAGCCAAAAGCGAACCCATAGGTTCAATGGTCGCGTGTGTGGCTGACGATGCGAGACATCTGAGACGATGCCAGCGTCTAACTCAGAGCCTCGTGAGCCTTTACGAAAGTCGGAAGGCATCATCGCTCTTTATATTGATCCGCCACGCCGCATAGACTGCAGCATATGTGGTGGGTATGTGGCGAGCGACAATTGCTTAAACGACTTTAAGCGTTTCGATCGGGAATCGAGATTGTGAAGGGGACTGAACATCGGGCGATGTCGTACACGAACCAGAGAGGTGGACCAGTTGGACTAACTGGACGAGGAAGACTCCCCCAGCGCGAAAGTGTGATACGAATTTACGAATAGAGATACGTATGGCTGACGCAACGCTGATTTGAGTTGGATCAGCGATGGATGAAGTTGACGAAAGGGTACAAGCGCACAACGGTGGGTTCACAGTAGGCATCCACCCGGTCATCGGAGCCTATTTGAACTTCATAGGGAACACCATGATTACTGTAGATCAGCAGTTTAACTGGTGCATATATCTCAACGAGTCGTATCGTACCGATTTTTGGATTTATTAGCAGGACGTAGCAGCGGACGGGACGTTTGTCAGGGCGAGCCGAGCTTTGCCCAGAACTGCCTGTCCATAACTGGGTTCGTGAGCTAGTGGCTTATCGGCTGTTGTTCATACAGTTGTGGTCTCAGTAGGCAGAGACACATGAAGGAACATGATTCATAGTCAATAGCGAACGATTAGCAAAGATCTCAATATGTGAAACCACAAATCGAAGTAGTCCTATTCCACCGATGGATACAGGTTTCAGAAATAACTGTTGAAACCTGTATCCACTTGTAACTGCGATAAACAAAAATGACGTGGCGAAATCAGTTTTCACATAACGGTCTTAATTATTCCTCAGAAAATGTGGCATTTGTTCCCGTATCTCTGCTGTATCCTATCCACTTGTTACTTGAGCCATAGTTCAGAACTAGCTCTGCATTACTTCAGACCATACACGTCCTCCGGGATTCGAACCAGCTACCCTAGGACTTATAGTTGTCGGTGCTACCGCCCACACTATCCCGCTTGACATCTATCACCTATGTCTCTGTGGTTTTCTCTCTTGATCTCTCGCTCTCTCTCTTATAACGCACACAAAATATCATCCCAATTTTGACATACTAATCCACACTTCGGTAGACACACCTCGACAACCCGACCTTCACTACTCAGCCGACGAGAGACTGTCCCTGCCCGCTTGCCCCGGACAAAGTAATAGTATTATACTATTGCAGATGTCGAGACGAAGCAGCGTGTTTTGCGGGTTACACCAAACCGACGCTTTGGTGCCACCCCACGACCCCATGATCTCGCTCGGGATAGGGCCAACGCTGCTCAAATTGCATACGCCGACTATCTGCGTTAACCGGCTTTGTTTTTGCTCAAAGGGTAAGATGCACGGCCGCCGTCGTTCGGCGTTCAGCCAGACGGTAGCAGCCGCAGCAACAATGGGCTGGTTACATTGACCGGGGTCATACACAAGGTACGTTTGCGTCAGTAACTGTCCACACCCGCTCCGTCGCTCACATAGCAGCAGCAGCAGCAGATGAGCCAGCAGATTAGTGCTGCCAACGGATCTGTTCTGGCCAACAGATGACCAAGTTGCCTAGCAGCTGTAACGGCGCCAGGTATCAGGTCGCTAGTATTTCTTATTGCTGACCCTCTGTTGCTGTCGTTCCTTGGCACAAAGGTCTAGGTAGCACGGCACTGCTTCAGGAATGATGTTAATCATCGTGGCCTCTCGGTCAGCGACAACATCGGCACCAGCCCTCGAATGTCACTGCCCCTCCCGCCCTAGTAATAGACACCAAGCAGAGAAAAGTGGCCCCGACACATTAACCGGACCAGACATGTTTGTTGTCAGTAGGCCGGACTACCCCTACACGGCCCTCGAAGACGTTCGCCTGGGGGATTTGGGACTGACGTGTCACGTCTGACGTGAGCGCGCGCGTGCCCGTCTCAACAAATCACCGTGCGGACTGCTAAGGTGCGCGGTGGCCAGGCGAGTAGTTTCGTTTTCGCGTCATTGGCCATCAGTTATCCCTGTTTAACAACACGCAAGCGCTTAAATAATGAAGGATAAAAGATGTAATCTGGCTGCCGCCGAGATACAGATTCTACCGGATGAAAGGCTCCATCCCAGACGTGTAATACAGGCGAGATTGCATTGATAGTGGTGATTAACACTAAATCTACAGACACTTCTTGAATGAAATGACAGATTAAATTCGGATAACCGTCAGCTTGTTGCGGAGCGAATTATTATAGTTGATGGGCAGCGACGTAATAACCTTTGAAAATGTGAAAGTTGTACAAAAGTTTGACGAGGCTCAAATTGACCGGTATTGCTAGGCGAACTGTTAATACTGTAGGTACAATTTTAGGGGTAGACCCGAGACAGGCGTCGAACAGACAGCGGCCGATGTTCGTATCGAGTTTTTGACGAATTCATTTGTATAATTTCCAATATTCTTAGGGCGATCCGGCTCACAACGATCCCAGAAATTCAAAAACAGCTCATCCCTCCGAGGCTCCGGAACTCTGCCCAAATTCAATTTACCATAATCTCACAGACGAACACGTCGCACTGTCCTTCCCGCAGCAAGAACAGCAGTACCAGGCGTTGCTGTTGATTGCAGGCGACACGGCCTACCGTGCTCATAACCTGTAGGTTTATAGGGATAACCTGTCGAGGAATGTGCGCTAGGCATTGCCCCCCCCCCACTACCTTAATCACTAGCAATCCTCGTAAACAATCTGATACAGCACTCATAACCTTATATATTTCACAACATGGACAATTTCCACGTTTTCTATCTGAAAAAATCTGACACCTTTTCAAGATGTTCATAAAACGGGCACTAGTGCCATATGCAATCAAAGCCAGAGCGAGACAGATACGCACGTAAGGCACAAGCTGGCTGGCTCTTGTTCTCAACTGGGAGAGATCGTTTCATCGTTATCACCGATTGTAATGGGCGCGGCCGTTAACCATAATGGCGATATGCCATCGCCATCGTCTTCCTGCCAGGAACACGCCGCTGCAGTCCGCGTAAGGCGTAACTGCACACGTCGCTAATCTTCTCCATCCATCAGCTCGAATACCGAGCGAACGATCCCAGACAAGATACGCTGGGACGCGAGTCGGCGGGAGGCGATAGATTCTGTCCAAGGGAAACAGACACGAGATTGCTGCATCAGCCTTCCACGAGAGGAAAACAAGGGAAGACGGTGGACGGTAGCTTTCGTTTGTTGGCCAGCTCCCCGCTCGACTTTCGGAACCCCGAACGGTGCCGGCTGTTCACCGAACGGTAGCTAATTGCACGCGACTCGCGATACGGGGAGAGATACGAAGGACGAGCGAGGTGTCGAGCAAACGAACATGCACTACATGGCTCGTGTCATTGGCAGAGATTAGATTTTGGGGTCAGCGGCTTGATATGGCCGAAACGATCGTGGGATCAAAAGGCTTCGTGCGCGCTGCCAGACGCAGTCCAGCAATCAGCTGTCAGCGTGTCAAGTGGGGCCTGTCCGCGTTGAGGTCCGCGACGTCTCCGTTGTCGTCCGCTCGAGAGGTAGCGGACCGAAGCGCAGCGGGTGACAATCACTTCCTACCAGATCGTCTTGTCTTCCTCGGGAACGGACACTGAATCAGTGAATCAGTCGCCAAATAATAATGGCAAGGCGTCGTACCGAGATTTCATCGAATTCGTCGTGATCTATCTTTTTTCGTAGAGGCTCATGTTTCCCGGCTGACTCCCAAACGTGACGTTCCACGTCCACGGTATTGTTTTTGCGTCGCTACGTGTGACGGACCCCCTCCCCCCAATCCCCTTGAAATGCCAATGTGTAGTTAGGATTGGGATCAAACCCGTGCGTGCGCCTACGTGTTGCACGTTCGGTTGCCGAGAACAGGCGCAGACGGATGCACCCCCAGGCGCCTCCGGGGTCTCGACTACTTCACACGTCGCGTCAGGTCTCCTAGCATCGAGGACATAATGTGTTTCGCCTTTCGTGCAGACTCAAGCTGTCTCAACGATTGATAGTGTGGTGGTGATTTGGTGACGAATAATGACTACACGACATGTAGCTGGAAACCGTTGAACTATCTAGTGGATCTGCATCGTGGAAAAATCGCCGCACGTATCGCTAAACGCGCGCTGCAGATCCCTGCCGTGACGCCCATCGGCGTGGACTCAACAGATGCGTAAAAACGCAAACAAATATAAATACGAATATTGTACAATGCAGCGTTGATATTGAATTGTTTAAGTGTCACAGCTAACGAAATACGAAATATGATTATTGCTAACGAAACAAACATGTTCAGGACGACGCGTCGAGGAAAGACCCAAACCAGCACCAGCAGTAAGACATCAAGGACTACATGTTTGAAGAAGACAACTACATGTTCGGGGAGTTCGGCTCACGGCTGTCTGTTTAATCCGACACGAAGCCGGTCAACAACAAATCAAGCAATCAATGCATGACCGGCAATGGGCAGCAGAAAGACCAAATGCATTTAAAGCTGTCTCTATCCGGACGCCTTCGTCCGGGTGTAGTTGCTTGCGGAAGCATTCATTTTTTTTCATTCTGCTATCGGCAAAAAGCCCTTTTGTTTAACGTCTAAAACAAACGAGTTGTGTAATAAACCCGTTTTGCTGCTTACAGCATTACACCGATGCGATGGCCGCCACTAGAGCTTGTACAATTTCCGCATTGATATTCACCGCAATCGTCCAGCTTCAGCCGTGTCTGCGGCGTATGATGCCCTTGTTACTCGTGAGAGAACAATATGTGCAATATATTGAAATATTTCCATTAGGATTTTTTGAGGTGTTTAAACAGCAACCCTTTAGAAATGTTGTGGTGACTTTTTGCCAGGCGAACCTCGGCCGTTTTCCAATGGGGCTTTTTCTCCGCGGTTTGTTGTGATATGTATCATACAATGATTGTAGTAGTTACTAAAAAAACAGCCGCCCGCATAAAAATGTCACAATGCTTCTCAGGTACTGTTCGTTAACTACTGCTCGCTAGCGGTATTGAGCGTTTGACACAAAATACTCACTGCATTTAGACGGACGGTACCAGTATTATGCTGGCAGTACTGACGTAAAAAACGCCACTTTCAATATTTAGATTAGACAGATCGAAACCCTGAGAGGTGTAATGACAGTAACGTATCAACAATAATACTAAGAATAATAATAATAATAATAATTACATCTGAGTTCGCTAGCTCTCAATTCGCCTCAGTCAGTTCAGTCAAATGTTACAAGTTTCACCGCACTAACCTACGCTAATTACAACAAAAAAGACATGCCTCGCTACATTACATTACGCATGCAAGACGCACGGTCACTTCGAAATATTAATGACCATAACGTCCCGCGATAATAATCGCCAGAAACTACTCGCCATAGTTGCCGCTGTCTCAGAAAACGGTTAAAGGTTCCTCATTAAGTGTCGCCAAAGACGCTAATGAGGCTAGAAGCAGCAGGGCGACAAAAACAACAACAAAGTTCAACCACAAACCGCTTGCGTGAGGCGGGGTGGGGTGAGCGTGGGTCGCATGGCGAATGGTTCACGAGCCTGCCTTGTGCGTTCCTCTATGGGTAGAGCGTACATACTCATAGTGATTCGTGCCAAACGCCCCCAGGAGTTTCTCACATATGAAACGATCGACGCGGGGGCACACTCGACTCGATTGGTCTTCGAAATGCGGAGGCTATTCGTGGCTATCGATACCCGGGAGAACGGCTGTGGATCGCGTCGACAGCTACAAGCAGCTGATAAGCATACAAGTATTGTATTTCTGTGTTTCATCTCACGTCAACGATTGCATAACAACAGAACCTCAATGACAGATGTCTCTGGGCGGCATCTGGTAGGTTTCATCTGGCATCTCGCCGTGCTATTTTCCCGAGTCACTACGCAGCAGCTCACGTCGAACGTAGACGAACAACACCATTCGTCACACAGCGAACAATCGTAAACATGGGCAAGACCTTCAACGATCGTCAACGTCGCGTTGTTGGAAAATTTTCCGTCGTCTCATATATCGCGTCGTGTCATTTTTACCTCTGGTACAGACTTACTTCGTCGTCCGCTGCTCGGCTGTTGTTCACGAAATCGGACATCGTCTGAGCAACAATGAACGTCACCGGCAGCAATTACAGTGGTCGGGGTCGGCAAGCGGTTGTCGCCAATGGGCCAATCCTCTTCACTCTTGCCCACGTCGGGTTAACACGCATTGGCCACCCTAGACATCCACAGCACAGCGCACGTAAACACACCTCGACTTCAGCTTGAACACATACTTCATCCGGCCAGTGGCTAGACAGCTGATTACTTCCTCATGCAGCCACCAGCGTATCAATGCAGGGAGCAGGGTAGACAGAGGCTCGTCACGTGTCTGTCGCCCGCCGGCGAAGTTCGATCAGATCTTCGCTGACCGGATCAGCTCGCACACACAACGCGTTGACTGAGACTGACAAACTCCACGCAGCAACTATTCCACAGAGGTTAAACAGAGATGGTTATCGCCACGTGCCACGTATTCGACGTAAATTAACGCGTGGAACCGGCAGCGGACAGGATCAGGTGACGATCTACCTCAGCGATCGATAGCAAACGATACCGATATATGCTATTCGCGATCACTGCGTTTCCACCGGACTCGGTTGTCGCCTATGATGGAACGCGTATGGGTATTGAGGGTCTCGGCCGAGTCACGGGTCCCCCATCAAGAGCTACACCGAGTTGTTGGATATGAGGCGAATTTTGCAAATCAAGCAAAACAATCCAACATTCTGTTAACTAGCCAGCTGCCACCGTACACCATTGGCAAGGTGTGGAAGAGGGGAGACATTCGCGAAATCATGACAGTGGCCACGATCGTGGTAAGCGATCATTGACACTTCCATATAACACTATCGGGTGTATCTCAATATATACATATATATATATATATCTCAATATATACATATATATATATATCTCAATATATACATATATATATATATATCTCAATATATACATATATATATATATCTCAATATATACATATATATATATATCTCAATATATACATATATATATATCTCTTGGAAAGTCTTGCTACGCAAGACATCTTCCATTGCTACCGGGGATCGTTTCAGGTAGCGTTTCATGGGCTGCAAACGTCCCGTCGTGTCGTTAGTTGTCAACGCGGCAAACACGCGGCTGATTACAATTTCAAGCGATTTGTTGCTCGAACGCCGACAATGGGCCATCATCAGATTTGTGTCTCGGTCTTCGTTGGATTTTTCTTGGCGCACGCCTGCCCGGCGGACCGTATCAGTAATCTATGTAGAACAAATTCTGCATTTTCCCGTTGACAACAACTATAATGATTTCCACCATTAGCGCCAACCGTCGTCGGTCCAACCACGAGCAAACTGTTCAGCAGCAAGTTGACCCGACAGCTAATGAAAGCCACACAACAGACGCACTAATTACATTCGTTCCATCACCACTAGAAACAGAGAGCATTGTTTTCAGAAAAGACCATTTGAAAAGAAGACCATTTCCAAAGAGTTTGGAAAACAAAAACTCCCACACCTGTTACGGGATACCTGCATAGCTAACTGAGCGGTGGACAAGCCGCAAGGAGAGCTCGATTGAGAAAAGAAAAGGTTTTCAATTAGATATAAACACTCTCAAAAAAAAAAACAATTAACGACAACAACACTTTATAGCGATTATCCATAAAGTACAGTGGGTTGGTTCTCACTGGCCACCGGGCGATGACGCTCCGTGCAAATGCTCCTCTGCAGACACACACGACACGGCACGCATGCAGTCGTCAACAGCCGCGTCAATACTCTCGTCCGTGTTAGCTAGCGATCGTAGCTAATGAGAGTAATCGAGGAGAGGACGATTGAACACAACCGTGGAGGCAATCAATGGCTCAGGTTCAGCCAGCTTGCTACAACAACAACATCTCGACTTGCCGAGATCCTAGAACGCGTCTGGCCGAAACGCGATCGTCCGGCCCGTTTTGGATCGGGTCAGCCGGGTACACCGACGGTGTGGCGAGGTTGCCACCGTCGCCGCCGCCGGCGGCTGCTGCTGCTGCTGTTCCCCTTCGCTTTGCCGGGAAGGGAGAGCGAGAGAGAGAAGGTGTCACTGCTAGTTTTGACGGTCGCCCACCGGCGCGATTCCTGTTACATATCAGCAGACGGCGGAGAGGCCTGGGACGACAGTGGGGCGAGGCGAGGCGGAGAGACACGGCGCATTTCGACGGCACCCACAGGAGCCAACGGCGGACTCGGGACTAAGATCGAGAATCGGGAAAATATAGGGTCGCCATGGTGGCGATAAGGGACACCATATCATCGACATCGGGGGCAGGTCCGATGGGGTTGGTATTGTCCAGGACTTCCTTGTCTCATAGCTGACTCTCAGCTGAGTATCAACGACAGCTCGTCGGTATCGGTGGCGGTGTTGTCCTGCTAGACGATAACGCGGCACTGTGCTGACGCATCGCCGCGTGGTGGAATAGGCTGCCTCACGCGTTAATAATGATACTGCGCTGACAGACGGCAGCCCGCGAGCTACCGGACGAGCAAACATATATCAATCAGTTATTACTAAGGCGAACTCGGAGGAAGCAGCGCGCTGACGAGTGTGTCTTCTTATCGGTTGCATGTTGTTGATTCGTACGGTAATCGGTTCGATCGAGCAGATCGTTGAGGCGGCAACAACGACATTGTTTTTAACAGCTACAACAGATATGGCTATGGCGGTTGTTTCACTTGTATCAATTCGATGCTTAAGAGGCCTCACCCTACTTGGGGGGGGGAGAGAACTAACATTGGCAGGCAAAAAAGACAATGATGTTTGTTGCAACGTTGAATGTATGATAATTCCGTAAGCTTTGCACCATTGAGCTTACAGTTTGACGAACGACTCATATATATATATATATATATATATACACGGCTCTTCCAGAATATGTACGTGTGTCACTGAGCGATCATTAGTGCTGCCGATACAGGGCCGTTGCGGTCAGACACTGAAATTCTGTCCCCCTATTCATTCTACATAAAAAGCGAACGACATTCCACCTCAACGAAACGCCAGGCTGACAATCCAACGACAAACACCTCCTCTCTCAAGTGAACCGAGTCATCGATGCGGCAGGCAGAGGTACAACGAGATGGATCAAGATGCGCAGATAGTCCCCTTCTCCCTCCCGGGGGGTAGAAATTCCCATCGTGTCTCTCGATACAAGGAACAGGAGATTAATATAGAAATGTCGAAACTAACAAACGGCTGAATACAGCCTACCCGAACGGGTTTGGCCATAGAAAGGTCAGCACCACTTGATTGAGTGGTGACGGCGACCTGCCGAGGGGTCGAACACAAAAGCGGCCAGTGGTCGGTGGCCCTCCATGCTCGTTGTCGCTGCTGCTGTTGAGGACAGCAATAGCAAGCAGCTCAAGTGGTATTGTTGCAACGGACCCGATGCCGAGGGTCGAGGGTCGGCCAGCCACCGGCGACGCCGGCGTCGGCGCAGCTTGTTGCCCAAAACCAGCAAATAACCAGAAAAATCGTCTCTTGAACAGGAGGCCGTTCGTGTATCACACTGTTGTTCATATGGAATATATTCGTAAGGGCGTATGTAGAGGTTCTACGATGTGTCTGCCAGTTAGGTACACAGGTACACTCTGATTGGCTCTATAGATAAAGGGATAAAGGCTTGGTGGGTGCGGGAACCGGAAAATATTATGTGGACAAAGCCAAACGAATTACATTGATTATCACAATTATTATTATTATTATTGTTATCGAAAAGGCGATCACAGGAGGTATGTGGCCAAATCTGAGATGTGTGTAGATTATGGTATCGATGAGTATAAAATACAATAGAGGCTGTAAAACCAATCGTCCATTCATTATGCCCTGAGCCTGCGGAGAAAAACGAACTCTGGAGTCAACTCTTCATCCAATTAGTTAATGTACAACAGTAAATCTTGTGCTCGCATTGTAGAGAATGATCAACGACTTGCCAGGGAAGCACTTCCTGTTGATCTTACGAGACCGGCCAAGACAGCAGACTTACCGTCAAATCAAGAATCACAGCTGTACTTGAAGCCTACATAGCTTGTATAGCAGTCTTGAAGCAATACATGCAATGGTAACATCATCGTTATCGCCTCGCGTCATGTTCAAACGACAGAACTTCATCGGTGACGGCGGCGATGTACGATAGTATTTGGTATACGCAAAAAAGCCTGTTGTCCTGTTGGACGGAAAGATCCTAGATTGGCCTTGTGTGAGCAGATTTGCCAATGGCTCGATTTCCAATTCCGGTTGGGCCTTATCGACAGCAGCACCACCACAGCTGATGTAGAGATCACTCGGCCCCTCATCTTGAGAGTGGCGTAGTCAGGTTCCACGCTTTCCGCGAACCCCTTAAACGGACACCAGCACCTAGCTGAGCTAAAACGGGCGATCTAGTTCGGCGGCGCAATATCAAACACCCGAGTGAAGATGATAAGACCGCCGGATACCTAAAAACAGCGTAGAGCCAACCGATCCGTTTGTTTGATCTATTCCTACGGGAGAACAACTGTCTTGATGAGGAGACACGACACCAAGGGACACCAGTTTCGATTCAGTACTTATACGTGGCACACTGATAATGGAGAAAGCGGAAGAGGTCGCACAGTACGTAACCATTTGACGATTTGCAAAGTGTGCGCCTCAATTACGGAGCGATCAGCAGGCTTGACGACGTGTATCTATAGCTGCATTAGACTATCGCAGGTTTACGAGGCGCGGCCAAAAAGCTCACCACGTTGCAAATGTTGCAAGTCCGAAAACGTCCAAAAATGCGAGTACATAACCGAGCAGTACAGAACACAGCTTGCAAGCGTTCTTCTCCTCCGAACGTTCTTATGATAGTGTTCTCATTACGACAAACACAGATAATATACGTATAACGAAATGACGAACTTTAAGCAAATCTTCAACTGTGTTTTTTTGGCAATAACTCCCACCGTCATCGTTGCGGCCTTCGCCTCGAAATAAAAGAAAATTCATTTTTAGCTTACCTGGACAGCTCTGCTGTGCTTATGGAGAGCGCTTTTCTCCTTATGGTGAAGGGGACCGTCCTTGCAGCACTTGTAAGCCGGGCTGATGATCGTGGACAGACTACTGTCCGGGTCACAGGTAGGACATAGTTCCAGGACATCGTTGGACAGACCTGCGCACACCTGCACCGTGGCGCTCGCCCCTGGCTCGCCTCCGCTCGGATTGCCCGACGCTGCCGGATTCGGTGTGGCCTTCGCCGGATTCTCGGTAGGTTCAAGCGAGGAATCGGCAGACGAGGTGAGCTCGCCTCGCACACTCGGCAATTCGCTTGGCTTCGCCGACACCCCCGAAGGGGGCTTCGTCTCCAGGCACGTCTTCGAACCCGCCTCGGACATCGATGACATTGTTTCCGACATCGTACGCTGCGGTGTTCAACTGCGTCCCCGTATTCACTTCGATGAAAACCGCTGTTTTCTGTTCTGTTATGGCTCTTCGGTGCTCCCCCAATATGGGTCTCCTAGCAGCATTGAAAATTCTTAGACGTTTCGTTTTCAAGGTGCGCAGCGCAGTTTTGTGGTGAAAGTATCTGCGGCGAGTTGATCAATATTCGATGACAACAATCGTTTTAAATCGGGACCGGAGCTCCGGGCGTCAGGGGGGGGGGTCAAGCGACTTTCTGTTTGTTCCGAGACCCACGGATAACGTTTTGATAGTCGTATACGGTATATATATGTATACTAAACGACTTCAGCTTTGTCAGGCTCAATACGTCTTCCTGGGGCACCGGGCAAGGATTGTTGGTCAGACACCTGAAAGTGGCGCACAGAAAGAAATTTCAGGTTGCTTCGTGAGCGGCACTGTAATCGAATTTATCGGCAGGGCTGTTCACGGCCAGACCACACCAGGGCTTATTTTCGGCCAAGCAAAATAACGATTACACAAAGCAAAGTCACGAGGAAGGAAGATATCTAACAAAACGTCTACAGAGCACATGCACATCTCTCTCTCCCTCATATATATATATATATATATATATATATAATATATAGTTCGTTTGAAATATAGATGTATATGAATCATAAGGATTGAGGATCTTTCCTAACCGTGCTGCGGCTAGAATGAATTAACTCTCTAACTGTAACAAGAAAGCGCTAGAGATTTGAACTCCGTGAAGTGAACTCCTTTGAATAAAAGGAAGGTGCTTAATTCATAAACATAACCAAATGAAAGCTACGCACGCGTGCGTACTGTCATCATTATCGCCGTTATTAGCACTGTTACAGTCACGGTCTTCGGGCCTCACTAAGACCCTAACGAAGAAAAAACCCTTAGAGGGCGACCTTTCGGAAGGAAACCACCACGAGCAAGAACAATTAATAGTCTTTTTTCGTTCTGTTTCGGCTAATCATATATATATATATATATATATATAGATACATATATATATATATATCATATATATTCATATATATATATATATCATATATATTCATATATATATATGATTAGGCGAATATCCTGTATGTATAATATATATGCATATACCCGAAGTTCTAGATATTGTGCTACCTCAGTCGAGATACTAGGAGTTGGCGAGCAGCCACAAATGCACTCCCAACAACATTATGTTATATCGACATTATTACGATACCTCACTCCCAATTCAAACTGTGCACGTTGCTGTGTGTCCAGCTATGAAATATAAGCATCTTTAGCGGTAATCCACAAAAGAGCCACAAGCTACAGGTCGCTCTCAAGAAATCGCCATTCAACCACAGAACAGCCAATTTAATCACGGTGTCGTCTGTGCATCATCGGTCGGCAACAGGCACACCATCAAGCCAACATCACCTCTAATGGGCAGTAACTGTCTAGACGTGATGAAATCACTTGATGCTGGTGGTGTTCTATAAATAGTTAGCGCCTATGTATTCCTTTGGTCGCGTATCAATTTAGTGGCCATTTCGCATCTGAATCTATCGGATGGAGTACTCCTACTGCTAGGCAGAGTGATCTTGCGGTAGCCACGCAATTATAGGGCACGTCATCTCGAGTTGACACGCTGAACATCTGCTCTCCTCGGATCGGATCGGCGCGGCCGACAGCCACAAACCAATCGACCAGCCGAGCTATGCCTTAGTTCGCTCGCTCTCAGACACGCACGGCAGACTCGGCGGATCCGCCAACGAAACGTGGGAGGGCTCAGGGTGGTGGCGATAAGACGTGCGATCGAAGTGTCGCCGGCAGTCGACAGACGGGGCCAGTCCGGCTGAGACTCGGGCCTCGACAAAGCTTACTGGATGCTATGTCGATTAACACCGCCGACACTCGTCTCGTCGGGTTACACGAGACACCGATTGGCGTAAGAGCACCCCACCGCGTATGTGCCATAGTCCATAGACGTCTACATCGCCTGTCTGCAGTTAGCATCACACACTGCGACATCGGTACAACCGTCACGGGAAGCCCCTAGAGCGACCGGAGTCGTTGGCGTAACTCTGCCTGCCCTATCATAGGTCATATAGTAGGGCTGGGTAAACGTCATTTTACAACGATGACAGTCAAGAGTATCATCACAGGAGAAGCAGGTTCACCCTGGCCAAGTTATGCTGCTTAGGTAAGCATCGATATGATACTGATCTGTACAATGATTGTCTTTACTTCTAGGCGGATACTTCGGCACGAAGAGCGTCACTTCCGGAGGGAGATACCTATTTAATTACCCTTTCGATGGGCTGGCAATTAGCTGATCTGAATGATTGGATTTTCGCATTTTCGCGTTATTTTTCCCTCTATTCTGAGTTTCAGCACTTTCCACTAGTTAGTTATGAGACGAATACTATTTCGGCCACTATGAAAGGTTTGTCGCTTTCCTGCTCAAAACGTATACCATGGTATGCACCGCGAGGCGAAATCCAACACCGTGATAAATCCGAGGGTAGGTTTCGGCCAAGTCTCATTATCGCTCTCTTCCTACATGCGTTTCCAGAAAGGCATATTTTGACATCTCACAAAAACGTCTGACGTGACGTAATTCCCTGCCATTACTGAGCTTCATAGGCCTGTTTGTTCTGCGCACTGTTCAGCTGTACAGATTCAAATATGATCGTTCACACCGTTAACCCTGTTGCTGGGTGACCTTTTGCAGTCGAGTCAACCAATAGACAGCCGTCAAGTGGCCACCATACGTGACTGAGACCTTGGTCATGTAAGTGGAACCACCTCTACAATTTGCGCGTGGCGATGGAAGGCGCTAGTTCCGTTTAAGTGCTAATAGTAATCATCGTTCGTTCGATGGGACGACTGGAGTCGGACGAGAGTTCAGCTTCGTTGGAAGATTTTGCAAGGTATCGATTATATCAGCAGATCGAACTCGGGAGATGTTCACATTCGCTGCAATATATTATTATACATTTCACAGTATTTCGAGCTGACCCTCAGCAGTTCCCCTTATCTGACAGGCCTCAGCTCTTAACCTTTCAGGTATTACTATGAGGAAATGTCGGGGCCACCTTGAACACATACAAATCGAAATATATTACATTTCAGGATGATGAAAGCGCATATATATGCATTAGCACTTACATTATCTTGAAATATATTTCAGCTCAATTGCTCGTAGCTCCTTAAACTTGCTTGAGTGTCCCCAGACAGCAGCAATTTTAAGCTAAACGTCCGGAGCGCAGATACCAATCGATGGTAATTCGGCGGGACACCATCACACAAGGAAACTTCCACTTGAACAAGGGCCGCTATCGAATTGTAGGAACGACGCACTGACCAGCGCTATCTACCGGTTACGAGCAGGGGTGGTAATAAGCTAATCCACTTACATGACTAAGGTCTCAGTCACGTATTGTGGCCACTTCACGCCGGGGTTCTGCAGTCTATTGGTTGACCCGACTGCAAAAGGTCACCCAGCAACAGGGTTAACGGTGTGAACTATCATATTTGAATCTGTACCGCTGCACAGTGCGCAGAACAAACAGGCCTATGAAACGGAATTAGAATTTTTAAACCAACTCGTCGAAAATCGACAAGCCCATGTTACCTATTCTAACCATGGTCGTCGTTACTAATCTAGCTATTGTACTTCTTGGGTGCTACCTATGTATTGGTTGGGGAGTGATTTATTTTTCGAGTACTCCTGATCTGAGTTTCAGAGGTGGCTGATGATCCTAATCGACCGCTGGATTCATTTCGGTAAATTTCTAGGTATTTATATTCAAAGTTTGGTCCAAATGAGTTTGGGCCTCGATTATGTCGACTGACAAGTGGCACGTCAAATATGAAAATTGTGTGTCCATATAGGCGTTTGGATATGATGGGCGTTTGCCACTGGTACAAAAATCGACAGATTTCTACTAAAAACACGCTCTTCGAAAGTTCTCGAAAAATTATTGGAAGCTACGCACTTTGCGAACAAACAAGGGTCGCCCGTCACAGCGAAACTTCGGAGGACATAAGAAATCCGACGGACAAAATGTGGCGTCAAATCGTCCGTGTTTCGCTTCGGGGGAAATCCTCTTGTAGATATCTATCAAATACGTTGAACGTGGCAAAACGATAAAAGATCTCATCGAGATCGACTCGTAGCATACGAGTACACGACGCCTATGTTACTTAAGGAGCGCAGACGAATCGCCAAAAGATTTCGCCCATATGTCGCCGACAGCAGGCGAATAGCTAGAGAAGGCCAATTATGCCCTGTTCACCACCGGTACCACTGAAAAATTCATTATTGGCCGAGTACACACAAGTGTCTACAAGCTTATTGTCATTTTTCGACGACGTCCAGTCAACACGTCACTGACGTAAAATATCGCCCGACTCGAATGCACACGGTGAGTTACGTGACGACGCGGACCCCATGATCCCACTTGGACACACAGCAGCGATATATGATCCCCTTTTTTCTAATATAGACAATTGATGTTCCACACCAATCGTGTTCTACACCAGATACCATTTCGTGCTTTAGAGATGTAGCCGACGACAGCGTCAACGCAGACAAGCAGAGGTGATTGCTACTACTTCTCCAAAGCGACATCAGCGGGCGGAGACGCTTGGTTCCTACGGGACGCCACTGGATGTTCGTTGTGATTCGTTGGCGATTTCTTCCTTTGTTACTTGCTCCATTTCTCCTTCTGATCCTTGATTAGAGGATACCACCCGCACCGCCACGACCACGACCAGCACGAGCTGCAGCGGCGACGGCCAATGGCACAACCCTCTTTCAAGCCCTCGAAACGACTGCAATCCACCTTGCTGGCTAGCACCCGACGAACCCGACCTCCCGGCCATGGGCAGCGTCCGGAGGCTATCACGTCGGTAGATTCTAAGCGGTTGCAGTAGCAGCAGCAAAATGGTGGGACACTAGACGACACATAGATTTCGTGTACCGGTACCTACCCACAACCGTTGCGGGCATTCGCGCGCGAGACGACTGGAGCTGGCAAGGGTCATACCACACTCGTTCTCGCAAATGCGTCAAACAGATGGACGACCCTGTTCGGTACGCAAACGCGAGCCGGTTCGTCGCCTTTGAGAAAGCACCGTGTGAAACCACCACGTCCACTACAGTGGCAGAGTTTTGCAAAAACGCTTCTGTTAACATTTTATGGCAAAAGAGATGATGGTGTAGCTGTTCGGATGCAGGCGCCACAAAGTCGAGCAGAGCCAGACCAAAGCCTCGACACAAGCCGATTATCGAACACTCGTTCGAGTGAGGCCTACACCCAGGGGCGGGTATTGGGTAAGCCAGCTGTAGGTGCCACACTCGCTGCACTACAATTATGTCATCACGGAATAGAAAAAGGTTCGGAGGCGATCTTCGGAGTTATGCGGGACGATTCCTGTTCAGGCGGTTACGTATAATCAACACGTCCAACAAGCAAGCACAGGTCACGTACAGCCTGTTTGAAGAGCTGACCAAGGGTGTTCTTGGAGAGCGACGGAAGCGCCGTCGGCAGAAACGCATTCGACGTCGATACGGAGACGTGGGGCAGAGATACAGACGCATCTCGCGTGCGGTTGCGGAGGAAGGCAAGCCAAAAGGCTACCAGGTAACGCAACACAGAGAACGTTCCGATAGCGGACGAGTCGCGATGTGAGATCGCCACAGACTGGGTGCTGATCCTTCGTATGGCGCACGCCTGGTTGTGCTTTCCGAGACTTCGTATTGATTCGAGGCGTTGTACAGTGATGCCCTATGTAGGCGTGTGCGCGTTCGTCTGTGTACGTCGTTCTTGAAATGTGCCATTGCTGTTTCCATCAGTTGCTGCGAGCCAGACCTGTATCTCACCATCGGGTATGATAAATAGATTCCCACCGTCAAACAAAGGATTCCGCATATGCTCAGTCCACCTCAGATCGTTGCAGACAGACATCAAATAACAACGCGATGACTACGGGCCACGCATTCGAGCCGCTGCGGCACGGCAAGTGGTAGAGGTGCTGGGTTCAAGTGCAGCCGTCAGCGTGTCTGGAACAAGGGGAGACTGGTTGCTCCTAGCGAGGTTTGAGTATGAGCCGTCCCATCGGGCGGCTTCCACGAACGCGCCTCGATAGAGCACGTCCGCTTGTTGTCACATGAAGACCAATTGACTGCGGTTCTTTATGTTCGCCAACGGTATCAAGACAACCTTGCACCGAGAGACGACATGGGGCTGTGCTGAGATCAAACCAACCTGGCTGAGGTGAGATGATGTCTCGACCCCTACGCAGCCCAGCACAGGGCTAGCACAGTTATTAGCCACCATCGTCTGAGGTTCTGCGCGACTTAGAGAACGTTCATGTTGGAGGGTCTAAATGCAATCGAACAATCATGATCGTTTACGAGTTATGTGGTATTAAATTCGATATTTGACGATGTCGACGTTTGTTTCGTCAATAGTGGACATCGTAATACGAATTGATAACGATATATATATATATATATCGTGCTACATTACATCGTACGGCGAAGAATATAATTTTCTAGGACATGTTGAGCCATTGCTTGCGGCGTATGAGCCATACCCGAGTACATCGTTCACCAACATGAAGCCAGTTTTGTCCTGGTAGTCAGTATTCGACCTGTTAGCAACCATTTATTTTAATCGTATTCGGCGATATATATCTACCCATTCGATATTCTATATATATATATATATATAATTCTATCTTGTCCACAAAACGGCGCATTGACAGCTGACGCAAACGCGTTGTTTTTTTTTCAATAAAAACAACATTATATGATGTTTGTCAAATTTATAAACGACCTGTACACCAATCGCCTGATACGCGTGTCAAGGTTACGGTCCCCGCACCGAACGAGTTCTTTCCGAAATGGCGAGAACATATCATCCAGGAAGGGCAGAGAGGGTCCACACGCAACATATGTCCGACTGCAGTCGGATCTCGATCAGGACCTTATTGTGGGGGCAAAAACAGCTGGCCTTTAGCACTGCCCTTGTCAAGGGGGAAAAGTTGCCTGACAAGGGCCTCTGTTGTGAAGGCTTACGAGACGCCCCCCAGACTGCGATGCTCGGTAATTAGTCTACGCACGATGGCAGGCCAAACCAAGGACATGCGGCCAACTATTGTACCTAAAGCCAACAATACGTACGTGGGGCCTGCTAGCTTTGGTCTAACTAGGGCAGGCACAACTAGCTGGGAATGATCTGCCTCGAGTTTGGCCTAATCTCAATGGAATTCGAAACTGTGTGCCATAGAAACGGACGTCAGCAAAGGCTGCCTTTGTGTAGGATTGAGCGCAATCGCTAGAAGTTGTCAGAGGCAGTTATAGTTGATACTGTTGCGCCGGATACGGCGCAACAACTTAGAAATCCAGCTGCGGAAAAACGTCCCCGGAGTAAGCCTCACTTAGCCAAACCCTATGTGAAGGTCGTCTTTTCTCGGGATTATGTTTGATCATGGGCACAAATAGCAAAAGCACATCGGAAGTGTTATTAAATAATACTAATTATACATAATCAATATCATTATATAATGATGCTATTGGGCCTATTGTTTTAATCACGCGAGGGAACACCCTCATATTCAACGGTCAAGCGTAGTAAGCCAACTCCAGGTATCGCCCACGGTGATACCTGCGAATCGGTTGCTTGATCACTGGCCTTGACGGTACGTACCGGACCTTGCGACCTGTGCGATTGTATTGGCTAAGTGTTAAGATACACCGGCTGCTTCTAACCTGACAAATATATAGCAAATTATATGGGACAAATGCAGTCAACATTACATGCGGGTGCTATTGGCCTCAAATGAAACTCAAATATTGACTAAAACGTCTTTAAAGGTAACTTGTGAGAATATAGCATATTTGTGGATGGAGCGCACGATTTTGACAGTCGAAACAATTCCTTCGGGACCTTTAAGAGCTTTGGCAACAGACACTTGACGTCATATATATATATATATATATATAGGCGTCATAAGTAGATATACCTAGCTATATAAATAAAGGTAGATAATCTAGCTTAACCTTGAAATTGTATTCCTTGCAGGGATAATGCCTTAATAGAAATACCATTCAACCAGTCCAGTCCGACGTGCACACTTCATATAGTCTTTCTCCAAATCGATCCACATAAGAGCCACTCAATTACTGTAGGACGGATTTGCATCCAATGGGAAATTATCGCATGATTCAATCATGTTGGAACTGACGCGTCAAGAATCATATGGTCTCGCAGAAAATCGAATTCTAGGTCGAAAATCCTTCATAATAAAGTTGACAGGATTACACAGCATGCATTTCCCCGATATCATCTCGAGTCAAGATGTCTCATCTCATTCAACGCTTCCAGTTATCTGTTTTTTTTCGCTTGGAAAGGGTGAATCGAGTCGACACGTTGCCGAAACGTCAAATCGACCTCGAGAAAAAAATATCTCATTGGGATTATTTCCAATTTGAGGTGCAAAACAACGAAGTGCAGGAGTATCCCGATTCGGGAAATATGCACCCTCTGTCTTGGGGAAGATGTCGAACTAAGGCTTCATGATTCGATTTGACACACTTGCAAGGTCCGTTTTACTTTGTACGAATTGGACGATAAGTTAGTTCGGACATCAGTACGTGCCAAAACGAATTGCGATTTTGCAACACCAGATTCATTATGGTTCGCATGCAATATTTGGCCCCCTCACTGTGAACTTCCTCGAAGGGGTCTACCAGAGGCTGATCCGCGCCACCGGGGACCAGCGCGCAGGATCTTCCCTTCTGCAACGCCTGTCCCTCGTTGTGCAGAGCGAGAATGCCATCGCCTTTCTCGGGACAATATCGGACTCTGCCCTGGTACCAGCTAATCCCTCCCCCACCAATTATCCCTAGAAATAATTCCTAATTATTGTATGTTTGAATAATATTCGACTTGCAAGGTCAGTAATCAGCAGAGCGTGAGCCTACCAAACGAATACAACAAAGGGTTGCACGGTAAAACGTTCCGTCGAAGAGCATCGGACATACTTTACGATCTCTAATTTCCACCGAAAGATTAATGAGCTACTGACACCTCGATGCAGGCGCCCAAAAATTCTGGAGGCGACTTAGCATTCTAAGGCGGATTCCAAACAAGCAAAGGGGTATCCAACATTCCAACAGGGGGATGAAGAGATTGGTTGAAATTCAATAGGAACGAACTATCGTCGCCTTCTAAATTGCACATCGCCCATAGCTGATATACGGATATGTGTGATATGTAATATGAAGAGAGTGATATATATGTATATCCCTCTCACTGCGAACTTCCTCGAGGGGGTCTACCACAGGTTGCTCCGCGCCACCGGGGACAAGCGCGCTCGCTCTTTCCTCCTGCAGCGCCTGTCCCTCGCTGTGCAGAGAGGCAATGCCATCGCCTTCCTCGGGACGTTGTCGTCCTCACCCCCCCCCACCCCCATAATCCCTAGAAATTCCGACCTATTGTAACGTTTAATATATTATAATAAACACAGTCTGTTCATTTAGCTATTATATATATATATATATAAATTCAGTTTATATTTCAAACTGATATAATCTTAAAATCTTAAAATTAGCTAGCAAGTTTTCTGACAAGTGGACGGAGAATAAAGCATCGCAGACAGTATGCAATAACCAAAAAAAAGAAACTCAAACTGGAAGCTTCGCTACAAAGCAGCCCACTCTACTGTAGAAACTCTGAGAGAACACAATTTGCAACGACTTGCGATCATCTACAAAATGAAACGAAGATTTTGTCCTCGGTCACCCCCCACCCGGGGCAAAGTCCTATATTTTACAAGATAGATATATGCAGATGGCAGTAACAGCAATACTGAACAACATTGTATGTCATACGCATTAACGATATCACAATTATTAATGTTCTTATTATTTTAAACACGATATTTTGCGAACAGAGACAGCATGGGTCGTGCACACGTTGGGCACGTGGGGCTCCGCGACTATCAAGACAATGGCCACTGCGCGCATTCAACAACGTCTTTCCGATCGTAACGATTGGAAATTCTATATATGCAATAAATTAATTTCGATATCAACCTATTATCTAATATGATGATGACGATCCTGGTGATGATATATTGCGAAAATTATTCAAAATAGAATATCACATAATGGTAACACATACGGAGGAAATTTTTTTCGGCCAGCTCCCGTGAGCGCAGAAAACAAACACTCCCGCCGATTATCTGCCGAAGCAGCGGACAGTACTTCGTTATTTTTATGAATACTAAGAAGACATAGAGCAGAAGAGGGTTGCTATACTGTTCCGTTAGCATAGGCACAAAGAACGCTGTTTTTTTTTGTTCTTGCTTGCTGGCCTCCAGCTCACATTATAGACATCAGGCAATTCTCGGTACGGTTTGTAACGTGGTAATAACGTTCACAGTGACACTAAGCCGCAGGACGACTTCAGAAATTATTGTTGTGTATTGTTTTATATAATATATATATATATATATATATACGAAGAACACATATTTTATTCAACACTGCGGAAGGTTGAACTTCGGCCTTGCTGAAACCTGACCACCAAGGGGTCCCTTGGGAGTCAAGGGGCAGCGGTGCTATGTAACTGTAGTCATTGTTCCCAAACCGTCCCGTCGAGAGTCTACCGTATTATATTCAACGATAATATCCCTGCTGTACGGTCAGCAGTGCAGGCAATAGTTCCAAGCGAATATTCGTTGAGTAGATAATCGCATGGCTCAGCAATAATTACACCTATAACATCCGCTACGGCCAACTCGATACATTTTATAATCAATTTTCCGGGCTGACTCACAGCCAACATTTAATATCGACGGTACAGCTGCATTCGGCATAAGGCTTCATAAGACGGACAACCCCTTTACAGGCACATGTGCGACGGTGGGGATCGAACCCGTGCACCTACGTGTCTCCTCCGATCACATTCTATAATGCGTATTGTATTATATATATATATATATATATATATAATATATTATACAAAACGTATAATTATTTACAAGGTGTAAATAATGTTGTGGAATAATTATAATCAAACGGTGCTACTGTCAATGTATATTGTCAACGGTGACATTAACCATTTCTTATTACATATTCTACTCGGGGGACAAAAGCGAACCGTAACAGCTGGGGTTCCATCAATAAGCCACACATTGTGGGCATACATAAGCCACACATTGTCGCACGGTGTTGTACTATAGAATGTACGAATTGGCGACGACAACTGATGTTCCAGATGTGTAGCTGTGACACCGAGGCATGCAGTTATTATAAACACATCCAAATCGGGCCAGGGTTACGACCCGGAGAAAAGGGCCACCTTCCTACTGATGGCATTTTGCTGCTGGATTGAATGGGCGTCGAACGACATATGATGAATAACAGCAAATGTTTATCCCAAAGGCGTAGCCCAAAAGTATCCCTCGCTACGCCCCGTGACGTCCACCAATAAGGCAAACTATGAATAGCGGAGGAACGATGCAACGTGTTTAATTATAGAAAGATGACATTGTATCAGACCAGGCGGGTCGACCACTGCCTTCGCCAACCCTTATGTATACATATATATATATATATATATACTGAAGGTAGAGGTCTATTTTTTATTTACCTATATATATATATATATATATATATATATTAAATGCGCTATATTATCTACCGATTGATCTAACAAATGCTCAAATACATGTCATACGATGACAGCAGGTCGGCTGGTGTTGCCAACTGGCGGCGGTGTCACCGAGCCCCGAGGGAGCGAGAATAACCTGAACAAATTCAATCAGCCGCCGTTATCAAGTCATCATATTTCTCGTCGGATCTTGAACACAGCGAAGCAGCAAAACTGCCAGCGAGAAGGGCGGGGGGTTAAGGGGGGGGCCTCGAGCAAACGAGTCGAATCTAAACGCATCCGCCATTCCGCCGCGACGCATGAGAGTGACACAGAAAAAAAACATGATGAGAAACTATACGAACTCGCCGTCGGCGGCAGCCTACAGCAACTGACGGGAACCATCGAGGCGCCCGACTCGAAGGCGCCGCTGGGCCCTACCTCGCATAACTTTGAATGTAGGCGAGAGTAAGACAAGGGTAACCATTCTATATGCCGTCGAGTTGAGACGATACAGCGGAAAAAAAATTGCGACCTATTTCGAGACAACGACGAAACGAAATCGGGGGACTCTGGCTGCCCTCGATAACTAGCGCTGGTGATCTACCAGTCATCTGTTTATCTGACTCGTTATTTACGAGTGTGTGACGATGGCGTGTAAAAGCACCGCGTCTTACGCAAATATATATATATATATATATATATATGAGACCGTAGTAGCGTGCCTATGTCGCATGTGTAAACGAACCAACAACTGCGTTGGTGGTCACAATCGTTGGTAATAATGAAAACGGTAATAATATCTTGCCGGAGACGTGTTCGGTTGGTGCACGACGCTTACATCTTACGAAGGGGTCTCTGAAGGTTTCCCCGAACAGTTGTTGATACGATAAATCTTCAACGGAACGTCGTAGTTAGTTGCACTCACAACCTCATACCGTGTTTGTGGTCGACATATTTGCCAATGGATAAATGAGTGCGGAGAGACATTCAACTACAGAAACAACTACTTCCACTACTTCATGAAGCGTAGTGAAAGTTGCGTGTTTCGTTTATAAGTTATCGAATCTATAATAAGATGAGCCATTCGTATAAAATAAGCTTCGTTGCAAATAACAACATTCTACTTTTGTTCGACTTGGAGCACCGTAGGCACACTACACACACACACATACTCACATTGAAAAAAAAAGACGAAAATTGTGGATATTTCCTCGGATCATCTGTCTGATATATATTCCACCCTATCTAAGCCTATCAATTATATAATGGGAATGGAACAACACGCGCTGGAAGATCGAAATAATTCCCTAGAAATAATGCCTAACTACTGTATGTTTGAATAAAGTGTGTTGAGAAGTCAACACGCGGGGTAAATCTGTTACATTAAGTGGAGGATGAAATTTAAGATGCGCACCCTAATATCAACGCACATAGTACGTGATTAATTAATTAGTTCATTCGATTGGTTCATGAAACGATAGTCGAAATAGAGAATATAATTATAGCAACATGAAATTGTTGCACACATACACACAGGCAACCACAATTTTGTATTCCGGGACTATCTCTAAGGGTTACTCACTGGCGAATTCGCCCCGTCCTCACGGTGTCGCGCAGCTATACCCGTGACGACAGGACGTCAGGATCACATCCATAATGACAGTTGCTCATCCGTGATGACAGGACAAGCGTGTGCTGCACGCTAACGTTTCGCTGGCCCGCAGGGAGGCTCGCACGGCCTCAATGAGGTTCGCACCGATCGAAGCCGTCAATGTATTCCAAAGGGCAACGAAACAAGTTGAAATCAACGGAGGCGTCGCACGCCGAACCCCCACAGTAGCGCAACAGCAAACGGCAACACTCCAACTGCTGATTCACCAGTCGGATCAGGCTCACCACCAAACACTAGCGGGCAGGAGAGAGACGTCTGCATCAGCTGATTGTCACACAACTACTACTGGGTGAATGCATATTTCTCTTGAAGTATCTCAGCTGTTCGGCTTCAGGATATCGAATGGTGGACGATGAGCGATTTCGATGAGTTAATTAACACACCCAGCTCGTTGTCACTTGGCCGAATCCACGGACGCCGTCACGAAGAGCTCTCCTGTCAGCTGGTCCACCGGCGGTGCCAAGCGACACTTAGGCCAACGAGCGGCAGCCGAACGACTCAGTCAATCCCCCCACACACGGACACCCACGCGGAGGGCAGCAGTCAACGCCAGCTGAGAGAATAAGCACTGTCAAAAGCACACGCAGAGAGACACAAACAAAGGCACGTCATTGTACAGAAATCAAAGACAAGTCGACGTCGACGACCGCCGCGCCGCGCGAATCGAAATTCATGTCCGAATGGCCAATTTCGACCAATCTAATCCTGACTCTCACCCATCAGCGAAATTGCTCAGGCGATCCGAACCTGTTCAGCGATCCGGAGGAGAGGGCGGACGGACGGGCGTTCAGGTGGCAGCCAACAATACTTATGAATGTCGCTGTGGCGTTGTGAGACGTCTGGTTAACTCGACTGACGGCGGACTTGTCGATATATCCACACACGATATTTACTTGACGCTCCTGCTGCTGCCGCTGTTGTTGTTGCTGCTACTGCACACCAGGAGCCTCCTCCCCGCCCAGTATCGGTATCCCGTCGAAACGGACATCACACTCAGTTCCCCAATGCCAATCGAATGGCTTCCCTCTCTAGGTTATACTGCGTCTGTTCCGTCACCATAATTTGACGACGAGCTACGCTGCGATCAGCAGAACAAGGCTGATTTCTTCACGAATATCAACAACGATGAGAACAGTGTTCTTTCGTATGCTTCGCTCACCGCTCTGACAATCTGTTATCGGCGTTTCGGTTCGGGAGACGGCGACGGTCGGGACTCGGTGCGGGTGCGCTGTTCTAGGATGGCCGCCGTGAATTGGCGTTTGCACTGTAGCGTGTGGAGTTTTAGCCACTGCACTGTAGAGTTCATTCTGCTTATTGCTATTATTATTATTATTACGTTGTTGTTATTATTATTATTATAATTATTATTATTCTTGGGTAAAGACTGCGTATGGAGAACACAGTGCTGCTCGGGCAGGACCGCGCGCACCGCTTACCACCGCTGCCATTCGATGTTTCTCATGCGACGATCGAGTCACGACTGACTCGCTCGCTGCGTTACACGCATACATATATATATATACATACGCGACGCGAAGACGGCGCTCGCGCTGCTGCTGCTGTTGTTGCTGTCCCGACTGAGGGCGACGGCCTGATCGCCCGCCCGCCCGCCCGGGCCTTGTCTATTTCTGTTGAACAGCGTCAAAGCAAGCCAGACGAGCAAAAGTGGCCAGCAACAGCCACCCGCAAATAACGAACGCGAGCGTCAACTCACACACACGCGCAAACAGGCCGAGCGTTGACCATTTCACTGTCGCCCAAAAATCAAAACATAACGACGACTGCGATGGTGACGGTGGCTGCGATCCCAGCTGATCCTGGCTCTGCGGCAGGAGCGCCTGCCTGTTCGACTGCTGCTGCTGCTGTGGCCTGCTGGGCGGACCTTACAGTGAGCGCATTGTAACGCACCGAAGTGCTTTAACCACCGACAGCGGCGCACTGGTGGGTGGGTGGTGGTGGTATAACACTGTTGAGTGTCGGAGCGCCGGAGACCCTTTGGGCCTGATTACTGCTTTCCGACTGCTTCGACGCTGGCCACGCAGGCTGTGTATATACATACATACATCTATCTATATATATATATATGTATATATGTACACACATGGTGAGTGTGCTGTGCTACGCCTGTTGTTGCGCAGCTAGCAGTAGCTGTTTCGTTTCGCCGTATGTCCCAAACACGTGCTAATGCCAGACACCAGCCGGTATCGTCAGATGACATCAGGCGGTGGCCGGATGAGCAGAGTGCTCAGAGTCTGGCTCGGTTCCCCGGAGGCTGCTTTTTGTTTCACAGAGACTCAAACATAGATACACACACACACACAAGCGCGCATCCACGAACGCACGAACGCACACACAGTTCTTTCTCCTCCATATCTCGCTCTCTCTCTCTCTCGCTCCCATTCGCGCCCTCTGGCCTCTGTCTGCGCGCGCTGAACAAGAGAGCACAACGTTGGCGCGGACTGGTGCAAATAGCGCTAGCTAACTCGTTTGGCGATTAATCAATAGATAATTCGTAATTATTGTTTGAATAAATATATCTCGTTTACATCGATAACAATATATATATATATATATATATATATAATAATGAGAAACGGATCTGCCGAGTGGCTATACCTTATAGAAAATGCGATGGCCCGAATAGGCCGAGACGGAGAGAACGAGCGAGAATAATGAGTAAAAAATGGCGTGTGTCGATTTGTGTTCGTATCGTCAAGTTCGTCCACACCGTGTGTCACGAAAGCGTAATGACGTCGCGTGCAGGCGCAGGCTACTATTCGAGTAATGTCTAGTGACGGAGGTTTCTTACACGTTTTTCCTTTAGGCTATAACCAGAAGGTAAAGAAAGGGGAGAGAGAGAAAGAAAGGAGAGGGAGGGGGGACCGGCCACAGCAGATGCTCTCTAGTAAAAGCTGGTGGCCAACTACAAAAAAGTCACTTGAAGAGATGAAAGGGCACGAACGACAAGCAACGTATTATAAATAGCAAAGCTATAATGGTGTGTAAGCGTTCCTAGGCGTATTTATGGGTGCGAGGATGACGATATAAATGAAGCAGTGTCGGAAGGCCTGTGGTCAATATATATATATATATATATATATAGATTATATATATATATCTAGTTAAGAATTTATAACTGACGTATTCGTATGAATATATCGGGGAAAGTGTCCCACTCGGTGTCACATGTTGATTACGGTTGTCCTTCATAAAATATACATACAATAATTAGAGAAGGTACGCTTAGTTTACTTATATATATGTATATATATTCACCACCTTTCTTATTTGTCGCTGCCGGTAGCTGTGAAGAACCTTAAGTGAAGCCGAATGAAAAGTTCCCCCCGTGAACGTTTGCCAGTCGGTTGTTTGTGTCTTGAGCACGTATCTCGATCGTTGTTGTCCTCAACTCATAACGCCGTCTGACGATCGCTTGTTTTGTTTGCCTGTTAGCTTGAAACCGATTTTCTAGCGACATTCACCAGCAAGGCATCGTGCGGATGCGAACAGTATCTCATCGATCAATCGTGCCCTGTCGTATCAGATGATCGCTGGCTATAAAACATAAAGCCGAGATGGGGCCGAGATAGGGTAGAGAGGAATACGGAGGTATTATGGAACGGTCGTATAAACGGCGACGTTTCCAATGGAGATAACAACGCCCTGCTGTTTGAGCGGGCGAGTGTGGACAGCCTTCGCACGAATGACTCGATAGTTGTTGACGTCGGTATGCTGGTCCCTGCTCAGTAAGTGGGATCATGTCACACGTTAGCCTAGGGTGACGTTCAAGATATGATGACATGCGCGTTATCGGGGTGTTCGCTCATGGAGAATAGGGATTGTGCATCTGATCGAAGTCGGGCTTGTATGTAATAAACAAAAAAAATCATAAAATAATAATAATAATAATAATAATGGCGCTGGGAAAATTTAGGATCGTTAAAAATGCACTTCGCGACTCGAGGAGTCGCGAAGGGGATTTCGAGAAGACGTTTTGATTGAATCGACTTGAGCGAGGACGACTGCCGTGTTGAAGCAATGGATGTGCTTTATCAAGAAGTGCTATCAAGATTAACGTTTCTTAACAATAGTCAAGGGCAGACTACAGCGGCGGAGTGTCTCAGCTGATAGCGATCTTTTCTACTGATAAAGATTAGCCTGTGAGGACTATTATTATTGATTAATCTAGATGCCCTGAGCAATCAAGCGAATCCTTCTAACTACGTTGAGCTTATGGGATCAATCAATAGCATTTAGAGAAGGTGCAAAAAATTGGTTAGATCGTTGAAAATGAAGTGTCACTCATGTTGATCTTAATAAACAAGTAAAGTTGGCTCCGACATGTCTGCGTGGTACCATCGAAGGGCTCAGAGCAGAGTCCTGTGACATGACATGAGGAACAGCTCGAGAAACGCTTCAGTTATGTTGATCTTACATTTCAATTCACTTGTAAGCACATCGACATCAAGAATTGTTGTGATTTCTGACTGTCTCTGCATCGTTCAAATACTAAAGAAACAAACCCGCTCCGAGGGAGCCGTAGAGAGCATCAATAGTTATTCGATTTTGCGACACAAACGGTAGCGATATTGGTATGTTTTACTTCTTAGCAAAGTTTTAGTAAATATTTACTTAGAAAAGTTCCTTTTGAAACGCAAGGTTCCATATCTAGTTGCATATGCCTCGTGGCTGGCATTTGCTATTTGCTTATTGAGAATATTGCCGTAGATTGTTTAGTAGTATGATTAATATATGTCATTATTGCCACTGAAATCATTTACAGGTGTCATAATGCTGTGCCTCTCTGGCAAATGTCTCTTTCATATGGTGGATTGTCAACTCCAATTTGATTGTTGCTGAACATCATGCAAACAGAACCTCGGCTCCCAAACTCCAACGGAAGTATGGTGTGTGTGCAATAGTTTCTAATAAATACCGCTTAATCGGCATATTCTGCATCTGGTGTCTATGCCGGTATATTATATTTGGCATTCATAATCGAAAGGTAAAGGTAAGGGGCTTCATTATTTTATTATTAAAGGTACTGTAATTTCACAATGCTTAACAAGTTCCCTTTTATATGTCCTCATCACCGCGCAGCGGGACTCGAAGCTGCGGCGTCTGGCTTTTTACAGCTAGAGACGTAGCCGTCCAAGCCGAAAGGCTAGACATAATGGTTCTAGAGCCTACGATTGAGCATAGAACTTATTTAAAGCTATAGCGATGCTTCGATCGAGAAGCCGCTTAATCCCTCCTCCACGACCGGAAGGCTGCACCTTGTTTGTGGGCACCCACAAATGTGAGAGCACCTAACGGCGAACCAGCTTCGTGGCCTCGTCTGCATCAGGCTGCCTAGGTAAAGCCTGTCCTCGGACGCCATACCTCATCCAGAAACGGACCCGTCTACCAGCGATGTAAAACGCTCCTACTCATTGAGGAGCTGGGACAACGATTCAGCCTTCTGGAGACTGGATCGTACGGTCAGTTCACGGACAAGAACAAAGATGAAACGAACGAGACAGGTCCAACGTTTTACGAGGCCGTGCCTATTAGAAATGCTGCCTCCAACCGTTGTTTTGGAGGGACCAACATGCTCTAACTCTATTCGTCTTCTGCGGGTCGTCACGTCCTCCGCTAGACGTTTTGTCTGTATTTTTTAACCTGACTCCCTCTCAGCTAGCTTCCCCTACGTGGCAGACCTGGCAACCACCGTTGGGTGTTATGACTTCAAAGATCAGAAATGTTTGTTCCGTAAGTAAGTACTGCTCAGTAATGGCTTCTCGTAATGACTTACCACCACAGCGCATGAGTAGCATGTAGACTGCTTACGGGGCACAATGTTTTATTAAAGTATCACTTTTTATTACATGTTGATTATATTTAATTTTATCATCTTATCAATATAATATATATATATATATATATATATATATATGTATTAGTTGGCCAACACGTGATTGGACTTTGATTAATAATAACTAAAAAGCCCTCTATGTCATTGCAGGCGCAATTTTGGCGCTCTTTTTTCCGCCTCCTATTTTTGTTGTTACCTCGTTTGACACGTCCCGCGAAGATACGCGATCGTGCTTATCGATGTCAATGAATCTAACAACCATAGATGAAGGTCTGAGTAGCCTAAACAGTAGTCTTCACGGGAAACTCAATGGGGCAAGACAAGAGATCCTCCTACAACACTAAAATGACATCCGCCATAGATGATTAGAGTGGCTACTAAGTCGTGGCTTGCTATTATTGGAAGATTAACGAACGTCATTCTCAACTCGGGGCTACCCTACGACCCCTCCTTAGTATTGTTCAGAGGCACATAGAAGTTTCAGATGTCAACGGAGAACCTCACACGTGAAAAGAGACATGGTTATATATGTATTACCACCATTAAGCTCATTCGGAGCACCTCTTAATGCATCTCACGCCTAGGCCGTCACTTGGATAGCTAGAGATAGGCTTCGCAAAGATGACCTACTGCAGATATCTTGTCAGGATTTGTGTAAGGAGGTACGCCAGAATGTGCTTGATGGTCACATGAAGTATTTAAATAAATACGAGCAAACGTCTCATAATGCACATACACTTCAACAGCCGAGAAGTGAGCCCAACAGAAGAGTTCAGGTGGCGCGATGTGAAGTCGCATCGGTGGCAGGCTCGGTGGACACTATCTAAGAGTGTATCTCTATATTTTCACTTCCGTTCCACACGGTAGTATCGATTAGTCAGGTATCTAGTACTCAAATATGATCGCTTCCACAGTGAAGTCCTGTTTTAGCCACTGAGAGGTCTCCGGAAGTTGCTTTGGTTCTCAGCGAGCACACGCCCTACACCTTGATTATTAACTATTTGTTTCATTATCATTCTTAGCACTCTATCAATGGTATCAGAGTATATGTTTTGTCGCTACTCTGACGAAAATAGAAATGTCCATAAATTAACTTCTTTATTAAATAAGAATAATCTCCTTCGGAAGCAAAACACTTTCTTCATCGACCCGAAAAAAATCATATATTCCCTTTTCGTAAAAACTTGCTTCCTGGTCCCCGAAGAACGACGTGACTTTTTATTGTACCTCTCGTGCTGCGCTGAACATTTTTCCATTAAGGCTGTTTTGCAAGTTCAGGAAAAGATGGTAATCTGAAGGGGCGAGGTCAGCGGAGTACGGCGGGTGCGGTAAAGCTTCCCAATTCAACCGCGAAATGTTGTCTCGGGCCGCACGAGCGATGTGAGGCCTTGCGTTGTCGAGAACCACTCCTCGCCTTTTGATGAGGCTGGGTTGTTTCTGCTGCAACGCCCTGTGCACCCGATCCAGCTAAGCCGAGTAGACGTCTGCAGTGACGGCTTCACCAGGTTTCAAGAACTCATGATGTACGATTGCTGGACCACCAGACACACAAAAGAAGCTATTTGTGAATGGTTTTCAGCTTTGGCTGTGTCTTCCTTCTGGGAACCCAGTAAAGTTTCCAGGTCTCATTGTTGTACTGGACCTACTTCTTATCACCTGTGACAACACGATCCAAAAAATCGCACTCGGAGTGTCGTTGGAGAAGGGAGAGAGAGGCACGCCGCCATTCGAAGGTATTTTTGAGGAATCGAGGGTATTTGTGAGAACCGTGGAATCGAGCTTATAAATTGCCGGATTTTCCCCTAATTCGCACGTTGGACTTGAATAAAGAAAAAAACACAAAAATCATCACGAGACATCTCCATTTTATCTCTTCAAAAAGGAAAGTTTTAAACCACCAATGTGGATCCTTTTCGCAATGAATGGGTTCAAAAAGCATTCAGTAACAACAGTCAACAACGATTTTTCCTGCTACGTATCGTATCTCTCTCCCCCAAATCGACAAAGTTTGAATGACCAAAAATGCGGCAAAACATATTTCCAATCCAAATGTATGACTCCAGGGTAGGTTCCGTAACTGCATAGAGCCGACAAGACCGCATGGGTTTATGGACCTGCCAGTGGAGCTCAAAACCCTTCTAATCCGTGGAACATGGCTATACGGTACGAGAGTACAGACGTGGTGTTTCTCTCCAAATGTTTACCAGGTCGCAAACGGTGCACAAGTCGTATGATTACTAGAAAATACATTTTGAGAGCAATTTTATGGGCACTGTTAAGAGAAATGTACGATACCAATAACAGCAGTCTGGTGAAAATTGATTATCAATCAGATTAGACAAAGGTTTGTAAATGAAACGATTCCATTTTTAACGATCACAAATATTCTCGCATTGGGGTTGAGCACCGACCTATATGTGTGCATACGCAAAGCTTGTTTGTTCACATCGTATACCTTGAGCGAGGAGTTTTTTCAAGAGCTGGGAGCGAGGAGTTGTTTCAAGAAACTCTCGGAACCAACACCCCAAAACCCGTTACCGTCTCGAAGTCATTAATGTAGACTTCGACGAACGTCTTCGATGAGGGCATTTGCGAGTACGAATAATGAGGAGTTCTAAAACTCTTCGGACTTCTGAGGTTTCGGATTGCCAGAGTCATTCACCAGGTTCGAGCCCCGCTGCGTCACATATAAGAGAGCTTGAGCATTGTAAAATTGCAGCTCCTTTAATAAACCAATAAAACCTTTAACCTAACTATGTAAGCACTTTTGCATTAGAGACCCCTTACTTTCAATCCGACGACTCAACAGTTACTTTTGCAGCTTATGATATCGAAAAGGCTGAAACCCTTAAAGAACATGTCTGTCAAGCGCAGAAGCAGAGCTCAAAATCTCTACGACGGGAAACCAACGAAAACTCGTGTAAACCAACCGTTGAGACCTTCGAGCAAGCTGATTCATCATCTGAGCACATGCATGAGCTAGCAGATTAAAAATCTCTCTAAACAAAGGAACAAATAAAATACACCGGAATTGTGGCGTACATGTAGATGTCTCTAGGATACCCGTTTCGTAAAGCGTTGTCTTCCACTTTTTCGCGCCCGGGATTCTAGATCGATACGAAACACACCCACATCCAAGACAGAAAATAAGCGTTCGATGTTATTAAACGTCCATTTGATAAGCGTTATAAACACAGCAATTTACCACAGTGCAAAACACCAACATCTCATTTCTGGCAAACAGTTTGCCTCCACTTAGGAGTGTTTTCCACGCTGCAGTTTCTAGGGGGTCAAAAAATGATTGAGCCACGTTTATAAGTGGATCCACAAATTTTGACGTGTTATACTTCTTCTTTCTAAGCGGCGTTTGAAGCTATGGGCCACTGGAAGCTACGAGATCAGCGTCCAAGACACGGTAGAAGGTGGCACTCTTCGCGGTCGAGTGAATAACAGTTTATCATCGAGTCGAATTGCAGACTCCGTTTGCCCACAAAAGACAATTATTAGTACACTTATCTACATGTTATATACGAACTAATTCCTTAGGGTATCAAGACAATGATCTACGCATACACATTAGAATTGGAAATTGTCAGTAATTAGGAAAGGAGCCTGAGAGACTGCAGGAGGCTTTAGGTCGTTGTCATGATTGGACAAACTGCCTTCTTCGAAAATTGTCAATTCAAGAATGTGTGCCACCTCACTTCGGCCACCATAATGCGAACAATGCTTATGACGTTGAGGGTCAAACGAGCGCCAATATCAACCCCGTTTTAGATTATTTTCTAGAACAGAAGAGCGTCTTCAGTTCGACGGTTGGCGCACTGCCATGATCCTATGGAGTCCTTAGCCTCAACTTGATCTGCTTTATCGTGCACCATAGCAACAAATATAGCCCTATAACTGGATAACTACAAATTATTAATACAGCACCCTGCTTTCCTATATAATGATGTTTGAGCAGTAGAAGGCTAAGAGAATAAAGTAGTAAGTTGAGTTGATTTTTTAAAATAAAAAAATTAATAAAAAATATATTAGTTAAAATTTAAAAAAAATTAAAAACAAATAACAAAATAAATAATAATGACACTAAAAAATAAAATAATTTTGTTTAAAGTATAATAAAAATAGTGTATCTTTCGAGCAATGATCAATTAAGCAATCTATCAATCATTGCTCAAAAGATATTGTTTTTATTATATTTGTAAAATTTTAATTTTTTTTCTGATTGACTGATTTTATTTTTTTTTTCTGATTGTTAAGAGAGACTACTTGTCAAGATTTTCCTTTCGTCGAAAGGGTTGTCCACTCTAGTAAACTTGCCAATAATGCACGAGATCCGTACAGCAGATAACACCACAACAGAAGTTGGCGATTTCGATTGATTGACTTATCGTGAGCCGCCCCACCGATCAAGCAAATGTGTACGATTCATTCTCATGGTTCTAGCTGGGGGTCTAGTTGTAAGGCACTCACCGTCATATGACAGGTAAACGGCAGACGTCCACTCCCGGATCTTGTTCACCGCTGCCGCATTCGAGGCGATCATTAGTGTGTTGTCATTATCTTGATGTCTCATAGCTCGTCACAGACGCACACACACAAACTGACGCCTGTTGAAACCGTGAAAGATTAGATAAAATTTACGACAGGCATACTAACAGGGTATATAACCTCTCAGCTCAATTAGTGTTCAGCATTCGTGCAACGCAGTAGTTCTAAGGTAAGGCGGCCCCATGTGTTTGGCTCGTAATGGACGATCTTCGTGATGAAATCCTGCCGGGTAAACACTGCCTCGCATATCGTGTGGCGATACTTCTATACTTGTGTACGCAGGCCCGATCGGGTGAAACGCCCGATCGGTCGACTAACGGTGTCTTGTTTGCCTTTGTCTACAGCTCGAGCTTTCCGAACGAACGACAAGACAGGATGAAATCCTTCACCGCTGTATGCTGCCTAACGGCAGTGCTTGCCTTGGGGGCGCAGGCAAAACCTTTCGGCTTCGGACCGGGTAGTCCGGACTGCCCACCCGACGCTACAATCAATTCGCAGTCGGTGCCAGATCCCAACGACTGCAGCAAGTATTCGAAATGCAGCGTGTGGTTCTCGGCCAAGTTTTCGTGCAAGCCCGGAGAGCACTTCAGTGAAACCGAGCAGGTGAGTAGGAAGGGTTCGCGAGCAATTTTCGAATCAATGTGCACAGGTCGCGCAGCCTCAGGGGAGGCGTCGGTCTTTGAGGTCTAGGCCCCGCAGTCCATGAAATGACTGAACTCGCCGGAAAGAGGCACACTCGGTTTCAATTACTGGTTGTTGTTTGACCTTTGACATAACTTAGTACCTGAAAAGTTTCGGTATCTCCTTGAATATTAGCAGAGGCAACCTCGGTTATCTGGTTGAACAATAAGCAGTCGTGAACCAGATTCAGGGAATACATATCGTACAAAGAAGTCTAAAATGTGAGTCTTCATTTATGGTATCTATAGAAATGCACGAGCCCGTGGACGGCTGGATGCGATCCTGCCTACGATACCACTACATCCGCGCCTACCACCGAGGCGGCCACCACAACCCAGGAGCCCTCCACAGCTGCGCCAACTGCCGCTCCCACTGAGGGAGCGAAGACCGAGGCTGCTGCCACCGAGGCTGCTGCCACCGAGGCCGCTCCCACCGAGGCTGCGAAGACCGAGGCTGCTCCCACTGAGGCCGCTCCCACCGAGGCTGCGAAGACCGAGGCTGCTCCCACCGAGGCCGTGAAGACCGAGGCTGCTCCCACCGAGGCCGTGAAGACCGAGGCAGCCCCCGCCGCCCCTGAGGTTACCCCCGCGGCGCCTGAAGCTGCCCCTGCGGCCCCTGAAGCTGCCCCTGCTGAAGCCGAGGCTGCCCCCGCAGCACCTGAGGCAGCCCCCGCGGAAGCCCAGGCTGCCCCCGCTGACGCTGAAGCTGCCCCCGCTGAAGCCCAGGCTGCCCCCGCGGAAGCCCAGGCTGCCCCCGCTGAAGCCCAGGCTGCCCCCGCTGACGCTGAAGCTGCCCCCGCTGACGCTGAAGCTGCCCCCGCGGAAGCCCAGGCTGCCCCCGCTGAAGCCCAGGCTGCCCCCGCAGAAGCCGCAGCTGCCCCCGCTGACGCTGAAGCTGCCCCCGCTGAAGCCCAGGCTGCCCCCGCTGACGCTGAAGCTGCCCCCGCAGAAGCCGCAGCTGCCCCCGCAGAAGCCGCAGCTGCCCCCGCTGAAGCCCAGGCTGTCCCCGCTGAAGCCCAGGCTGCCCCCGCTGACGCAGAAGCTGCACCCGCTGACGCTGAAGCTGCCCCCGCAAAAGTTGAGGCTGCCCCCGCTGAGAAGTCCAGCTGAACCTCCACTGTACACTTCTTGAGTTTCGAAGCTTCCCTGGATAAGCTATCGGTTAGCTATGCCTAACCGCCGAATATCGAGTGAGGAGCGACGTATGTTATAATAACAATCCTGTTATATATAATATTTATTAGAAGTCCCGACGCATCGTCTAACTTCCACCAGAAGGTATCGTCGGCTGAGCTGGTGCCGTATTCGACAGCACAAATAAACAGTGAAGGGAAGTGGAGGCTCGGTGGGTACCCCCGGCCATGTCCCACACTCCCATCATTCCCAGCATTGTATCGGAGAGTCTTTTTTTGGCATTTCGACGAATATCCACTAAGTACCGGCTTGAGTATTGCCTTATACAATATCGTTTGTATGTGGTATTTTATTTAAACATACTCAATGGGAAGTGCACACCGGAAGTATTCCCCCTACTGTGCTGCCGAGCTAATTCTAAAATAAGTACAAACATACTATAGTTGTTAGCTGAGTGTGGACAACATATCTCTCTGTGGATACGAGGGACGACGGTTCGTATAGTCGTGTACATAAAAATTGAGAATTCAGATGGAGAACGTGCATTTCCAAGTGGACATTATAGCCCCGTAAATTATGTACGTGGAGGAAGCCAACCAAAGCACGAAAATAAGCCAGGACTCATTTTTCAATATCGATTCTTAGTACTCCTTAAGGTTGAATTGAATCGTTTTGAAACACCCTGTGTGTAAATTGTTTAATATATTGTCTCTAGTTCGCATTGGGTTTAAGTTAGTTGGTTACCTTGAAAATATGTGGTTTTACAAAACGAGTGTGTGCACACCGTGATATATAGGGATACCTTGATTTTTTTAGTGTCAAGCATTCATTTATTTATTAACATTAATAAAAACATTCCTTCCCTTCTTACTATTGAGTTTTCTGGTCAGATGAAAATTTTGCTCGTGAATCTGACGTTCAGACGTTGCGGTGGATGATGATCTTGTTTTGTTAGAAGTAGTTTTGGAAGGTAGTGGTAACGATGTCCGTTGTTTCACGTTATTTCCTAATTTTTCCTTTCTGATCAAGCCCAAGGTTATACGAGTTTCTCGATTTAAGATGAGCTTTGTCGGAGTTCACCAGTCTTCTGCAGTCGGTGTCGTTCGGCGTGTAAAATTAAAAGAGATGTTAGTGACTCAGTAGTCATTTTCTCTTTGTGAATTTTTAATATTTAGCTTGTTCGTGATCGTATAGTAAGTTTTAGGGAGTACGCTACTGTCTAGATTCCAACCCAGTTCGCTAACTTGGACCTAGGCTAACGAAAAACAAGTGGTAGTTTCGCTGGTACGAGCCGTGTTGCTCCTCGTCCGTCCTCCTCTTTAGAACCTTTATTCTGAATCTTTCACGCATGCATACAACACGGTAGCGGCCGCGGACGCGGCCGAGGATATTTCAATACGACAAAAGCAGGCAAGCTTGCGCGTTATTAATAGGTAAACATCGACGTCCGATTTTACTGAGGATTAAAATGGCTGATACAATGAAATAATTTCCACACCCTTAGTTTTGTATGTGCACGCTCAAATGCATTTACACGTCATTCTGCCAATCCATTAATTGAAGATGGAAGGGAATCGTTCGCATGTCTCTAGTACCGATAGATTTATAGAAGATTTTGAATACTTGTGATGATGTTTTGTGGAGAAGACTTTTCTTCTTTGTCTTGAAATATGGTATAATAGATTTTGACGATGTGACTCTCACCGTAGCTAATGATTGACGAGTCTCGTCAGTAGCTTGAACAGCATCAAATATCTTATTCCATAGTGTACTGGTCTTGTTTATCCAATCGGAATCTATTATAGTAATAATATTTTGGAGTTGACTACAAAACACCGTCTAACTTTTTCTTAATTACACATTTTCAATTTGCAATGGAAAACGCAGGTCAAACCTAAGAAATTCAAAGTTTCCTTTTCAATGATGGCCACATCGGATCCAGTATCTAGCCATCTATCTATTATCTACAGTACTGAATTAATGGCCACGACTTACATTGTTATTTCTGATACTCTTCCATTTTGCTGGATTTTTGGATAGCGGCAAGTGAATAAGCGGTACAGTAATTGTTGCTTTATTAGTTACTTTGTTGTTTGTGTGGTTGAGGACAATAGTTAACTATTGTAGTTTTTTTTGTTTGTTTGCAAAAGAGCTGTTTGCTGAGCTGTTTGTGTTTGTTTTTTGTTAAGAGCTGAGGCCTGTCACATAGGGCAACAGCTGAGGGTCAGCTCGAAAAACAAAAAAAACTATTGTAGTTAACTATAGATAAGTGGTTAGATAAGTGGTACAACTGGTTTAATTGTAATATTTGCATGGCTGTGGAGGTGGCGAAGTAGCAAGTGGTACTGTATGTGATTTGATTGCTGATATGCCAACTTCGTGTATCTCTAAATAATGATTGTATGATTTCGTCCAATCGTATTTGATGTATATTGTTAAGCTATATGAATTGTCGTATATGAGTATATCTCGTTCTTCAAGGGTGGAATTAGGTTTGTCATCTAGAAATTTTAACGAGACGTGTCTAATCTCATCGTATTCTGGTTTCTGAAGGCCATATATTCAGACTAAGCATTTGATTTGGTCTTGGTTCGACCCAGAGTTATATGAGCGACTAAAGAAATTGTGAAGGGTGTAACGAGTCGCCCCCTGGGTCGCTCCGTGAGTCGCGAATCAGGCGTGCCACGCTCCAGGAGAACAGATTATTTAGCCTTTTCGTGCGCGCGACCGCCATCCCTACTACGCACTGTGCGGCCGCCGCTCAAAGGGTGAGGACGGAGTTCAGTGAAGTTTTTGACAGCGCTGTGTTTGCTGGCAGACGCTGCGACAACAAGCGAAGATCACCTCAGTGTCTTGCAGATCTGTCAGAGAGGAAATCAGCATTTGTCTCTGAGGAATATCGCAGCGTAGCGGTCTCTATACCGCAGAGCAGTAAGCTCACGGATGACAAAGCTCCAGTAGAGCCCGATATAGAAATCGAGATTTTGGACAATAAACCTTTGAAAAAAATTGTCATTATCAGGGTAGTGACAATATCGCCCAGATGCTCCCGGGAGAGCTGTCGTATTTGATTACTTACCTGCTCGAATTACTGGCGCACAAAACAGCAGAGAAACAACAGCATTCACCATGTAACTGCACTCGTACATCTTAGTGTGTGCAATAACTAGAGAAACAATTGGGGATAGGGTGCCAGGCCAAGGCCGTCATGGTCACCCCCGATGGCGGCGATATCATTGCCTGTCTCCACACAGTGGTTGTTTGTTCATTCAAATCTAATGATTCCTATCGTTATTCCTTTTGGTAATTCCTCAAATACTCGACGACAATCCGAGCAACGTGGGTTTTCTCTCAGAGCAATCGAGGTCGAGGCGCTTCGAGGGATCCGCCTTAGTTTAAATCATTACGACAGAATGGCTAGCTGTGACGAGCCCGAATTGTTCTAGATAATGTGGACAGTGACCATAGCGTGAAAAGATAAATAAATTAATTTAAAAACCAAAAAAAATTGAAATACATACAATTATTAGTGAACATTTCGATATCGAATGCTATACAGAAGTCTCATTAAGAACGCGAAAAATAAAGCTATCGAACGTCGTACAGTGAAGTGATTGTCCCACATCTGTACTTTGAGATAAAACTAGATAAATCTTAAATGTCGAGCCCACTGGTGGCCAGATGGTGCATTCGTGTGCGCCTCGCAATCGGAGGAGAGACACGTAGGTGCATGGGTTCGATATCCACCGTTGCATATTTGCATTTAAAGGGGGTGTCCCTCTTACGAAACAATACCGAAAGCAGCACCGTTGACGTTAAATGTTGGCTGTGAGTCCGGAAAAGTTATTTAGATCAATCACAAGTGTCCGAAAATTATCCATTTTTTAGTTTCGTGCTCAAAATCGGCGAGACCACGCCGGTTCCGAGGATAATCCAAAAAAAAGCTGGAGTGAGTAATGACCCTGTATATATTTTATCTGCCCATATATATATATATATATATACTTAAACGCTATAGCGACTCGTGTAAATATATATACTCTTATACTGTGTGACACATAAGAGAGCTTAAGCATTGTAAAATTGCAGCTCCTTTAATAAACCAATATGCCTTTACCTTTTACACGCAAAAACAGGCAATCAATTGTGCAAGGCTCCACGTCCTAACGTTCCAACGCTACCCCGCCGACTCACACGGATGACCATGTAAAAAGTGAAAACCATGAACCTCCCCGTTTACAAATGCCCGACCTCTCTTTGTTAGCGTAAGGTTTGCCCTCCTAGAGAGGGATGATGGCCGACAGATCAACATACGCACATTTTTGTTTTTCGAAAGAATGGAAGTATAACAGGAAAAACCAGGCTCGACAGGAAGAAATAAGCTCTTGTTTGGTCGATTTGACCTGAACCTAGAAGCCTATCTATTAGTCTAGTCGATAAGCCTAAATATTATTCTTTCTGATAGGTCCTAGGCAATGTTCCTCTCAACGGCAGCCATAATATGAGAGATAAACGGGAAGCCTGCTCCCGGATGTCGTCAAGCAGGCTCGAGGTGATCATTTGTCTATTGCCATTGGCTCACCACACACGTCTAGCGAGATCATTAAAGATTAGATTGAATCCGCGCATTTACAACAGACTCAATGGGTATATAACGTGTCAACTCAATTAGTAGCCACCATTCGTGCTACGTATAAACAATAGCTCCAAGGTAAGAGAGATCTACGCGGTTCGTAGTGGAACGCCTCTCAGAGAGCAAGAAACGCAGTTGGAACTTCAGAGGAGAACTCAATAGAATGAATGTTTACGTCCGTATTGTTGTGCGGCGCGTGTTGATTTGTGGGTCAATAAATACGAGGATCCCTCTGGCGTGGAATACAGATTCTGTTGACGATGAACTTTCTTTTTGTTTATTTTTGCGTACATTCGTTTGCCGTCAGCGCGATGGCTTGGCCGGCTAAGTCTCTGGCTGCCGAAAGCCAGAGGCCGCGGGTTCGAGCCCCGCTGAGTGATGACACATGAAAGAGCTTAAGCATTGTGAAATTGCAGCTCCTTTAATAAATCAATAAAGCTTTACCTTTACCTTACAGCTCGAGATCTCCGAACGAACGACAAGACAGGATGAAGTCCTTCACTGCTGTATGCTGCCTAATGGCAGTGCTCGCCTTGGGGGCGGAGGCAAAACCTTTCGGCTTTGGATCGGGTAGTCCGGACTGCCCACCCGACGCCACAATGAATTCGCAGTCGGTGCCAGATCCCGACGACTGCACCAAGTATTCGAAATGCAGCGTGTGGTTCTCGGCTAAATTTTCGTGCAAGGCTGGAGAGCACTTCAGTCCCACGGAGCTGGTCAGTAGAACATTCGATTATTGTACAAACATTTTAACCAGGTCGGGTGACAAAATTGTCTTGTGTATTTGTTTCATTTGCCAGTAGTTGCTTTTGGCCGGCATAGAACAACATTAATGTGTTGATCTAAAGACCCCGTTTTCCGTGAAGCTTATCCGGTAAAAAAATTATATGGAGGGAAGGGTGAATGGTGACGAAGTGGACGGTTACCGAAGTAAACAGTGAACATGTTCATTACAGAGATATGATATAAAGCATTGCGGGACGTCTCTCTAGGCTGGCCATATGGTGATCCCCAAGGTCTTTTCAGTATATCAAATAGTCGCTCCGTCTCTGTATTCTCACTCTCTCGATGACAATTTCCCGTCTACCCCATTCCCCAGGAAGACGAACTTGGTTTTTTTCACAATAGCACTAGCTACGGCCTGGACTGGAAATATCTGGTCTCGTCCAGTGGCGTAGATTTCTGTACGAAACCTTCCAAATGTGCGCGTTTTATACTTTGTCTACTTTGTCGCAGCCGCTACCGAGAACGAGTTTGTGATGGGAGAGAGGCTGCGGAGGAGCGGCCAACTGATGTATTTCTTTGTCGCGTCGTTGTGACACTTTTCATTTGACACCGAAATGGTCTGCTTCGTAAAGTGACTTTTTTTAATCAACAAAAAGTGTTCAAATACAATTCGCAGTGAGGCAAAATGCGCCCAAGACTCCAAGCTACTGTCCGTGAGCATATGATTCAGGATTCCTTTTTCGGGTTTATGAGCAACACTGTTTAAAAAAGTGTGACTTCTACCTAAACTTAAATGAGGACCTTGCGACCCCAAATTATCATTTGTCTTAAGATTATAATAGTTGTTTTTCTCAGCTGTTCCCTTATCTGATAAGCCTTAGCTCTTAACCTTTATGTATTACTATGAGGACCCATAAGAATATAGACAGAAGCTAGTACAAAGAATATTCCTGGGAACACATAAAATCGTGACTAATGCTGGTTGTAGTATACCTTGTGGCTTGGCACTCAATACCTAAATTAACTTGAATGCGTTTCGAGAGATTTTTAGGATTTGTAATTCGGGGAATGCTAGCAGAGCAAAGACTGTATTTTAAAAGTCCGATGTATTTGTCTTCATTTATGACGTCTTTAGAAATGCATGAGCCCATGGACGGCAGGATGCGATCCTGCCTATGATACCACTACACCCGCGCCTACCACGCAGGCGGCCACCACAACTCAAGAGCCTTCCACAGCTGCGCCAACTGCCGCTCCGACGGAGGCAGTGAAAACTGAGGCTGCCCCCACTGAAACTGCGAAGACCGATTCACCGGCTCCCAAACCCGCCGCGCCTGCATCTCCAGAAGCTGAAGCTGCACCTGCAGAGGCTGAAGCTGCACCTGCAGAGGCTGAAGCTGCACCTGCAGAGGCTGAAGCTGCACCTGCAGAAGCTGAGGCTGCACCCGCCGAAGCTGAAGCTGCACCTGCAGAAGCTGAAGCTGCACCTGCAGAAGCTGAAGCCGCACCTGCAGAAGCTGAGGCTGCACCCGCAGAAGCTGAAGCCGCACCTGCAGAAGCTGAGGCTGCACCTGCAGAAGCTGAAGCCGCACCTGCAGAAGCTGAAGCTGCACCCGCGGAAGCTGAAGCTGCACCTGCAGAAGCTGAAGCTGCACCTGCAGAAGCTGAGGCTGCACCCGCAGAAGCTGAAGCTGCACCTGCAGAAGCTGAAGCCGCACCCGCCGAAGCTGAGGCTGCACCCGCCGAAGCTGAGGCTGCACCTGCAGAAGCTGAAGCCGCACCTGCAGAAGCTGAAGCCGCACCTGCAGAAGCTGAGGCTGCACCCGCAGAAGCTGAAGCCGCACCTGCAGAAGCTGAGGCTGCACCTGCAGAAGCTGAAGCCGCACCTGCAGAAGCTGAAGCTGCACCCGCTGAAGCTGAAGCTGCACCGGCAGAAGCTGAAGCTGCACCTGCAGAAGCTGAGGCTGCACCCGCAGAAGCTGAAGCTGCACCTGCAGAAGCTGAAGCCGCACCCGCCGAAGCTGAGGCTGCACCCGCCGAAGCTGAGGCTGCACCTGCAGAAGCAGAAGCTGCAGTCGCAGAAGCTGAAGCCGCACCTGCAGAAGCTGAGGCTGCACCTGCAGAAGCTGAAGCCGCACCTGCTGAAGCTGCACCTGTAAAAGCTGAGGCTGCACCAGCCGAGGTGTAAAGGTTTTTCGAAGTTTCAAGATTCCCGCATTATATTTATTCAATATCCTCCCAATACAACATTTAAAAGTCACCAATGTGGATCGCCAGCAGTATAACGCTGTTCCACAGTATTGTAACGTCAATAAATAGCGAAAGCAAGGCTGCTCGGTGAATGGCTCTAGTCCGGTCCCACAAGCCTCCATCCCAATAGACGACAACTTGTTATTCGATATTCTGGCTGTGAACTCTACGAGCGACTTGCTTTATTGATTTTTATGAATTATTTAATAGATTGATCAATTAATATTGTGACAATGACGAAGAATGTATGCGGATTGGAGTACATTCTCCGGAAACTCCGAGTTTTCAGACGTGCCTGGTGCAGAGGTGTTAATTAGGTTAAGGCAAAACACGTAGCCCAACGTAACCTAGCTCATTACTTACCGTCTATTGTATTCACCGTGGCCGAGGAAATGCGGGATGGCTCTGTGGTGCGTTTTCGATAACTCTGGCCGAATTTCATTAATTTTTCAATCATCGCCTGTTCGTGAAACGGTCTGGTCACTTGAACTTCGCGAACAACAGAAAATAGAATCGCAGTTCAAGATAGGGAGGCCACAGATATTCGATGGAATTCAAGTTAAAGCATTCTAGTGAATTAAGCGTGTAGCGAATTAAATGCGATTGCCGCATCATGAAGCTATGGCCGAGTTTGTTACGGTGGCTGTAAACGTCAACGGTCTGCCCTTCGACGCAGCGTTCAGCGATTGTTTCTAAGCTATTCGGTGACATCTGGAGCCAGGCCAACGTTTTAAACGCAATCGGGAAGCTTTGTTAATCAAGGAATAATTTGGACATCGCTTAAGGCTTCGTGGTATTCTGACGGGTGTCAGAGGCAGTCTCTGTGAAGCATCTGGTGACCCTAGAGCTGGTGAGCTCCTTTTTCAACGATGTTATCTCTCAATACGTTTTTTGGGGACGTTAGCAGCCGTCAGTTGTAAGTGCGGTGTACACACACAGCCGTACCAAGGTCTGCCATGGAAAGCAATCGCTGATTCTCTCTTAGCTGAGGATCAGCTAATAGACGAAGTCCTATAAGGATTTGGAGCAGATTTCGTTACGAACTGGACACCATAATCATTTGACTGTACATTTCAAATAGCGGTTTTTATTAAAGTTCCCGCTACAAATGCATAAATTCATACATTTTAAATCGGTAACAACAAGGCACTTGGCGACAAATTGCGTGTTATTAGATTGCAATTGATCCGCTTGCGCGAATCGCCTACGTATGCCTCACTTCTATATTTTAATGTGTAGTTCAAGTTTGTAGCAATTATAACGAGGAGCGTTCATCTCGTTCTCGACCCCTCGGAGTGAGAACATTCTCAATCTCGTACGTCAAAAATATGATGTCGGTTACATCACATAGTGACGTGCCACTTCTAGCGTCAGGCAGCCGTCTCGCAACTGTAGTGTGTTAGCTGATAGTTGAGCTGGCGAAATATCAGCTCGTTTCAACTAACCCCTAGTGACGTCCTGCTTGATGGAGATTTACAGCATGGTGTACAGTTTGGCGTTCGCAACAAAACGTGAATGGCTAGGACTCTAAAACGGTTGGTGATGAAACTGAAATGTATTGGAAGTTGATTAAACAGTGTCATGATAACATAATTAGATACAGGCCAATGGACTGAAATGCTGAAATGGGGCTGAAACTGCGGGCTGGTCTGATCTATTTGGAAATGTGCTTAAAAGATAATAAACTTCATTTAATTGTTTAATATATTTAATCTACTCTGTCTTATTTAATATATAGTTGATCTAGTCTCGTCTCCTTCCACATGGATCATTACCGTTCAGAAAGGTAATTATCAAACATACCTTAAAAGACCCTGCATATGCTTGTCAGATATTCCTGTTTTCCATAGATGTTCGTGTGTCGCAGTGTGTTTCTATGACTAAATAATAAATGAGTATAATGACTTGTTCATATAGCTGAGTCATTATACTATACCGCTATTAGTTACTGTCGCTAAGTACCTCATAATGAGCAGCACCGAGTGAATAATATAACGCAGCCCATTGTAATTATGATGTACATTGTCAAACGTACAACGGTCGGAGTCCAAGGTAATTAAAGTATCCCAAGCGATTATCGCTGTCTCTTCTTGATTAACCCTGTTCCTAACCCTCCGTAGTGAAAGCTGGCCCAGTACTATTTGACTCTTGGGCTGGACCACCTTTGAGTGGGCCTCCAATGTGGTAAAGGCGGACCCACAGTGAACTGCTTGAAGTTCTCGTAGAGCAGTTAATCATCATTCCAAAAGCTGTACTCCGTCTTGGCTACAAGGGCTGGGAATCGCCTCGTTCACAGATGCGTTCGTTAGGTAGGCGCTAGCAAGTGACCTGCGAGTGATCCCTTGAGGATTTCGTTGTGTTAATTTTTGCGACGATCGCGTGTATCCTCGCAGTGGTACCACTGTGCTTCATGAGCGACATGGTCGAAGGTGTTTGCTTATCATATTAGAGTTGCTGTTGTTAGCTGTTGGATTCTTTTCCCGCACATGCGTTGCGTTACAAAGGTCCGACACCCTTGTTCACCTAACATAAGGACATGATGCCCCTGAGCGAGGACAAATAGCAATCCCCAACTTTGCCAACGTTTAAAGCGGGCTGCTTCAAACGAGGACATTATTACAAGTTTACAAGACGAAACACATGTCTAACTAAGTCGAAGTGTTTGCCCTTCTAACTCCCGATCCGAATAGCAATTATTATTTTGATTAATTATCCACTGAGTATCCCCTTAATTTCAAACAAGTGCAGGACCTCCAGCGTGTGGAACGTTTCGGCTTTTGTTATTTGTCAGTGAGAGTCGGACTCGGTCACAGATACCAAACTTGGTTATTTTGCCGATACTCAGAGGTTGTGAGTAATAAAACCTCGGGACGCTAAAACGTTCACACCGCTCATTTCCGATGGCCAGACGGTAACCCCCGTAACTCCCCGGGTGATTTTGATGTTGAGCTTTCACTGGTGCATTGCCTTCTCTAATTCCGCATGTGGAAAAGACGCTGCCTTCGCGTGCCTAACTGAACTGCCTCAAGGAAAGTAATAAAATACTTTATTGAACTGAACTGGAAGCCTCGGCAAATTGTACGTTTGGAGGAACAATTAAGAGCGGCTATAATGGCCAATAGTTCATTCGTGTGAACAGTGCATTAAAAACGTGTCAGTGCAGACTTATTGCGAGAACGGGCCCACAACAATATTACCCATCATATTCCAGTTGGAGGTGATAACAATTGATGACTGTTGGTATCATAGTATTCGCACTCACCAAAGTAGCCCAGAAAGGAGAGAGAGAGAGGGGAAGAGATTTGGTTTTGTATTCTAAACAAAAGGAAATCTGCCAGGTTGTCAGCTGAAAGAAGCAACCGTTATCAAAAGCTAATCATTCCATAATGGAACTAAGTTTAGCCGTAGCTCTGGTTGTCACTGTTTGCTCGCTGAATACCTGCTGTTGCGCGAAAGGTCCAATACGGATCGAAGTGCATCGAAAGAGATTAGAGAAGGTGGCAGCTAAACTCGGTCTCGCACAGCCGGGTTTTAATTGCGTCGGTGGGTTGAATGGACTACTAGAGAAGCATTTGTCAATGAGAAAGGTGAAGAGCGAGGACACTGCGGTTCTGTTCCTCGGAAGCTGTGTATCGCAAACGAATTTCTGCCAATTGCTTTCGTACGATTTCAGGAAAACTCCATCTACTGCAATCATTGTAAGCAATGTAGTGTCCATCGATAGAAACAATAATTACGAACAGCTATGGGGTTATTACGCAAAGATGGTGACGCTCCTTAAGTACATTGTGCTTTATCACTGCGACAATCTCATCAATGACATCCGTTTCTCTGCTATGTTTACTTCGTTTAAGCCATATATATTGTTCGCTATTATGAACCCCACAAGATACCCAGCCGTGTACGCATCTGTTGTCAATTGCATGGTAACTCACGATCAGTTCATGCTGGATCGATTTGCTCCAGCGGTCTTTCCTGCAAGAGAACTGTGTTCTCTAGAGGCCATGCAGCTTCAGCCATCGCTGCAAAGTGTTATAAGATTCTCAGGGTCGAAGCCTTTCGACTTCAGGATTAAAATAAACGTCAAAAATCTCGCGCACTCGAACAACGTCAGTCAGCTTGAACAGACAATCGAGTTTACAAACATCGTTGACAGTGTCAGAAACTTGCGAGTGTTCGCCAGTTGTCGAGAGATGGCCTACACCGTTTGCGTGGAGTGCGTCCGGCCCTTAGCTGTAGTTGAACCTTCGGAATGGGTGATCCTTGAGCCCCTGTCGGGCTCCCAGTTGGCAGGTTCGCTCCTGTTGACAGCCTCTATCATCAGCCTGGTCACCAGTTTGGGCTCGTTACGGGAAGGAGCCTCTCTTTTGGGTCAGATAATCATCAGTGTCTTCACCACTTACCGTGTCCGTATCCCGCACCAGGGAAACGTCTTCACTTGGCAACGCGTTCTCCTTTTGGGATTCTTTTTGCTAGTCTTTCATCTATTCCTTGTTAATAAATACAAATCACAAATCGTTTCCGCGCTGCTGGAGCCCAATAGAACATTATCGTCATTTCGACCGCCTGATACCTTCCGGAACCATCACACTATGCCCTCTCAGTATAATCAGCGAGATCTTTGGATGCATGCGTATCTTGCTATTTTGTCTCTCGAAGGACTATGCCATGTGGATCCTGCATTTTTTCGAGGACACCTTCGGGTGCCATTGCAGACAACGAAACGTGCGTATATACCGTATTGCGTCGTAAACGTTGGGGGTGACAATTTGCAAATTAGTAAGATACTGTCGACTGTTCGTGAGTATCATCTTGCACCAGTCAAGCGTGAATACGACGAGAAAGTCACGGGCAGGTCCACGATCTTGAAACGGCGTCATCGTCACTTGAAACGATATTTACATTCAAAGGTAGTGAGATACGTTAAAAACTGGGAAGCTCACCGTGAGCTCCTTAGGAGCTTTACATCTCCAAGGATGATTGTCACGCTTTCTGATTCACATGAGATCTTTCGCCAAAATCACCTCCGCTGCACGATTATATTGTGCGTTATGCTAATCACGATCTCGTTGTTTGTCCTAAAAGGAGAATACGTTTACGGTGTTCTTTCAAATAACACAGTCTATAAAAATGGGCGAATCGATGAATTAAAATTAGCAAAAGGAGGAAGAGCTTCTCTTGACAAACATACCTCGAGAGCTTGGATCAGGATTCAGGAAGTTCTTTAAAGAGATTGTAGTTTAGTTCAGGAGCTGGACAATTATTACTTCAATAAACGACCTCAATTGGTAAGCTCGACTATCAAAACGTATTCCACCACTTGTAACAGAAACTGCTCGCACAAAGATCGAGCCGGAAGTCCGTTCCGAAGTCTTCGAACCATTTGCTTCGTAGTGTCAGCCGTGAATCCTAGCACCCCGCGGCCTTTCCTAGATGAAGTGTCGTTGGCTTTCTTCATTAGGGGTCCAGTAGAAGGGCCCCCATAAGGCCTTGGACTGACAGGACGAGTCCATCCCATACAATCCTTACGCAGGGCATTCTGACAATGAAGCAATTTCTGGAGAAGTGTTCATATCGTCGATACAGAAGTAGTGAACATTCTCCCACGCTGAAAAGTATTCCTGCAAGAAATACACAGCCACCGTATATTTATGTGACCTATAATACAAACTACATATGTGTATGATATGCACACTAAGGAATATGCATCCGAATTTTCCCCGTTTGGTTAAAAAGTCCGGATCATTTACAAATCACAAACGAGAAGTGATGCACCGAGCACCTCAAGAGCTTCAAACATCTTCGAACATCGCTTTGAGTCATCATCCTGAAGGATGCTCTCAAAATGGCATTTTCTTTGGCTGAACTCGTCGGATCGTTTCGGTGATTTTCGGCCACCGCTCAAGCCCTGCAGAAACCTGCAGAACAGAATAGACTATGATGATTATGTCTGAATTCTCTGGTGCCGTTCTGCCATAGCATTCTCCAATCGCTGGCCGCCTGTATCCATCGAGTTTGGACTAAAGTAAAGTCTCGCGATTCTCGACCGATTTTGAAGTCACACAATAAGCATTGTGCAGAGTGAACTCGTACGTTGTGTTCCATAGATATGCCACGATGTGATATGTCCCAAGTGAAAAATCATTACACGATACCAGTAATCATAAAGCGGGTTCTTCGGGTTGTTCTTGATGTAATATTGTTTATTAGCTGGGAGAGCCATGTTTTAAAGCATTTAATTGTAAAGCCGTCCGCGGCTGACTATTTTTATGAAATCGATATCCATTTTGTTGGATTCATCGTACTCCAAGACAATTGTATTAATTGTATTCATAGAACTGGTGAATATGAACAGTTTTTTATAACAACCAATTGCCCGCTTAATATATGGAAGGTAAAGGTTTTATTGGTTTATTAAAGGAGCTGCAATTTTACAATGCTTAAGCTTTCTTATATGTCACGCAGCGGGGCTCGAACCGATGCGTGATTTTATTTTTTAGCAATTTAAGCAACTGAAATTACATGGGCTCCGTCTCGAAGAATACCGAGTTTCAATTGCTATGCTACTTATGCACTTGTCGGTTTTTGAAAGTATGTATATCAACTAGGCAAGCCGTTTGGAGATGTAACCCGGTAGTGGGATATGGCCCAGGGACCAGTGCTACAAGGGCTGCCGTGATTGGCCTTAGGATAGGATGCATTTTGCTCCCCACAGTAATCCCCCGGAGGCTAGTGGGTCACTGTGCTACAGTCCGGTGTCAGTGTTGTCAAGCACTAGGGCAATAAAAAGGATATGGGTATATGTTGTAGCGTTGTTAGTAAATGATGTAGATTTCGACTAGTATTAACGTCACTATTTGCACTAGAAGTCGGCGGGAGTTTGTCAGCTGTCGTACAAAGCATCGAAAATATATTACTGCATAGGTAAAGGTGTTATTTGCTTTTTAATGAAACTGCAGGTTTTACAGCGCTTAAGTTCCTTGTTTGCCACGTCGTATAGGAAATAGGTTGCTGCACTTTTAAATTATCTGGATTGTTTGTTGCGGGAAGGAATTGGATTGCTTCCCTGGATTGCTTAATGACTCGGACGAAATGGCATACATGGTATATTGTAATTGATTTAAGATATTTTATGATAGGGTTTAAGTAAAACGTCGTCTCGAAAGCGGTAATTATAATGTCATCTACTTTTGTGGGTAGGCTTCGTCAGACAAGTCAATTACTTTTCTTTGTATTTGTGAGGGCTTGACAGGAATGCATGATTCACATGCGTGTTAAGCGGTCCTTCAACACCGGGCCTCATAAACCCATTCAGTCCTTCTTCATCGCCTCCCTCAGATGGTTCGGAAAGTCGGAGGCATTACTTCTTGAGCATTACCTTCTGTGGGTAATGTCTACACTTTTCTTACATCTGGGGGGCGTCAGTGCGACTGAAGCCATACCGCTTCTGTGTTCCTCCGGGTTTCCCTCCCTCAACTCCAGTCCCTGATCGCCTGGACGGATATCCCGTCTGAACCTATTCCCTCTGACCTTATCCAGGCTAGTTTTCTCGTTCGTGAGTGTGTCCATCCATCTTGTTGTCTTTTCCCAGTTTTTTTTCTAAACCGGATCATATAGTCCACTTTCCCGTTAATCGGCCCTGCCCTCAACGTTTCTGGCCCTCTCTGTTTACCACCTGCAGGGCCCTGCAACTATTTCATTCGACTCACTAGAGGGACACCGAACGCAGGAGTCCAATTGTGCCTTGCCTATAACGTGTAGGAACACTCGACCATGAGTCGTTTGAATCTGGGTGGCCCCGTAACTAAGCTCCCCGATATCCACCTCATACCATATGCGAAGTCCGGGATAAGTTGCTTTGTTTAGGCACTTTTGTTCCTTGAACTCATCTGTGCTCCCGAAAGGACTGTCTGTGCTAAAGGGCTCGCTGTGCTCCCGAAGGGACCCGAGAAACTTCCACTGGATCACTCCTCTTGCCAGGTACTGAGTGTAGCCCCTCGCTCCGTGGTCAGATCCAGGTCGGATTCCAAAAATTGTTTGGTTCTTTCTCATGTCAAAGGGTTCCAGGGGGGCATTCTAGCAAGGGCCAGGAGGGTCTCTGTTGAGAACGTCCTATAGGCGCAGCTCCATGTCAGCCTTCTGATAGAGGTCTTATAAATAACAGATGTCTTCAGTGTGCACAAACGTGTACCAGGAAAATAAAACTTTTTTAAGACGAACTTTTCACTGGATGCATTTAAGACTCTAATTCGACTTGTTGTTATAACACGAATTTCCACCTCTCAAGGTAGTTAGCGATTGTACAAATATTATATTTATTTCGACAGCTATTTATGTTTATTATATTATGTAGGTGTTTGCTAGCACCCCGTGCCTTCTTCTAGAGGAAAACATCTCTTAAGGAAAACATAAAAAAACTCTATTCTCCTTAAGGAAAACATCTCCGTTTTCTTGTGAACTGGAGATTTACTGTTGTACTAGGCGTATTTTGGCTAATATAATAATACATGGCTTTGTGGAATATGGAAATATACAGTGTGAGCCACAAATTAGTGAGGAGTCAAGTCACCGAGGTTCTCGATACCCGTAACTGGGCATGAGAGAACTTATCGACAAATGTGGAACACGAAACTGACTTCCTGCCTCTTCACGTTTATATGGTATTGAATGTGGAATTCAACTGACGCAGCGTATATATGCAGCTTTGATATATATATATATATATATATATATATATATATATATATATATATATATATATAGTTCGGATACTAGCTTAGAGGAGTCTCCACTCACAGGTGGCTCTGACACCGAGGTTTCGGCTGCACTGTCGGCTTCTGTGGCATTTGATTTTAGGTACGATGGTAATATATATGTGGCTCACATTTGATTTTTGATGAGCCTAGATAATCCAGATTTAGAGCTGGTTGACCGATCGTGGAGCTTCGATTAAGAAACGCGTATATAGAAGGTCCACCACCTATGATATTAAATATCCATCTGGTTCTATAATATAATATGAGTTATCTGTGCTGGCTGTCAAAGTGGAGAGTTAAAACAAGCGTTTCTCACTTATCGGCACGTCATTACTATCGTCTTTACAACATATAATTTTGAACTTTTACGGCGACCGTAACAATATATAATTGACAAGAACAACAACAGCGAGAGAAACAACATCAAAAGATTGTACAGAATCGACTCGACGGCTCATACCGAGAGCCGCTCCGTCGGTGGCCAGCGGTATTCGTGATTCCTCAGTCAGCGGACGGAGCCTCCCCCCCATTCCTGAACGTTCGCTAACAATAACAGCAGCAGCAGCATATCAACGGAGGTAAGCACGAGTCTCGTCCTAACGCCATTAATCTACCACCGCCACCCGCTGCCGGTGGTTGCTTGGTTGGCTGATTGGCCCGTTCGAGATGGGCGCCATGAAGCCGGACCCCTGCCACTGGTATCGGGTAACTTGCGATCACCGCCAACGCTATGCCTCGCAGGATCACTGCTCACGCGGCTCGCGCCTTCATCCACGCTCAGCGGGACGCGGCCATTGGGCGTGCCCTCTAGGGTGTCCTCCGTTTTCGCCGTCACCATCACCGACAGGTCATCCGCGTAGGCGAGGAGCTCAGCGCCCTCTGGCATATCGAGTTGCAGAACCCCGTCATAGGCAAGGTTCCAGAGTACGGGCCCCAGAATCGAACCCTGGGGGATACCGGCAATGACCTCGTGCTCCAGGATAGACAGGCCTTTCCGGAAGCCGTACTGCGCGTCCGACAGCTCCTCCTTCTCCTCGATTTCGTCGGTGAGTCTGCCTAATATTCGAGTATATCCACCGCGTCAAGGAGGAGGGTCGGTACTTCGCGAGACCGGTTTGCTTCCCCGGTTGGGGTACCAGGACCAGGTGCGCGCGTTCCATACAGCTGGATATATAGCCTCGCGCAAATGCCTTGCCCGCTTGCGATAGCTGTAGGCCAGCGTTTGGCTAGCACACGCAGAACCTCTGGTGGGACCCCATCCGAGCCAAAAGCCTTCCCTGGTTCCAGGCATGCTACCGCCGTCTTGACCTCTTCCCGGGTTTCCTCCGGGATATCCTCACCCGTGGTATCAGAGAAGGTCCCTTACCGCCTATGTCGGGAAGAGGAGGAGGGGAACTTCGTAGGCTTCCGCCTGCTTTGCCACCGCCTTTCTTAACTTGTTCGGTGGCAAAGCAGGCGCAAGCCTACGAAGTTTGGCCATGACTATACGGTATGTTCCCCATATGTCTCTCTCAACGGACTCGACTAACTCTCCCCATTTCTCCCTTGTACTCTTTATGATATGGCAGACTAAGTCCCTCATTGCTCGCAGATACTCCTTCGAGCCTGAAACTCCTGAAGCCTCTGGAGACTTGTCGGCCAGCTCTCTCCCGTGCAGTCCGCTGTTTGCCAGCCTGCTCCGAACCCTCAAGTGGGCCCTTCTCGCCTGTACACAGACTCTCCTTTCCCTGGCCTCGTTCCACCAGTATGTTGGCGGGTGTTCCCCCTCCTTCTCGCGACCTTTCCCCGGCTGCCACGCAGGTGTTCCTAAGTACCTCAGTCAGCCGCTGGGCGGTGATTCCCTGAGCAAGCACCGGCAGCCCTCGTCCATATCTCTGCGTAGTGACCTGCCTTCTAAATGTCGCCACTGCTAGCGGGCCCGACCTGTCAGGCCACGGTCCGGTTGAGCTTCACGAAGGACGGTCAGGACGTACCTATGATCGCTATGCGATTCTTCCTCGAGGACTTCTCATCTGAGGGATCCGCCGAGCGCGGCCTCATACCATATGCGAAGTCCGGGATAAGTTGCTTTGTTTAGGCACTTTTGTTCCTTGAACTCATCTGTGCTCCCGAAAGGACTGTCTGTGCTAAAGGGCTCGCTGTGCTCCCGAAGGGACCCGAGAAACTTCCACTGGATCACTCCTCTTGCCAGGTACTGAGTGTAGCCCCTCGCTCCGTGGTCAGATCCAGGTCGGATTCCAAAAATTGTTTGGTTCTTTCTCATGTCAAAGGGTTCCAGGGGGGCATTCTAGCAAGGGCCAGGAGGGTCTCTGTTGAGAACGTCCTATAGGCGCAGCTCCATGTCAGCCTTCTGATAGAGGTCTTATAAATAACAGATGTCTTCAGTGTGCACAAACGTGTACCAGGAAAATAAAACTTTTTTAAGACGAACTTTTTACTGGATGCATTTAAGACTCTAATTCGACTTGTTGTTATAACACGAATTTCCACCTCTCAAGGTAGTTAGCGATTGTACAAATATTATATTTATTTCGACAGCTATTTATGTTTATTATATTATGTAGGTGTTTGCTAGCACCCCGTGCCTTCTTCTAGAGGAAAACATCTCTTAAGGAAAACATAAAAAAACTCTATTCTCCTTAAGGAAAACATCTCCGTTTTCTTGTGAACTGGAGATTTACTGTTGTACTAGGCGTATTTTGGCTAATATAATAATACATGGCTTTGTGGAATATGGAAATATACAGTGTGAGCCACAAATTAGTGAGGAGTCAAGTCACCGAGGTTCTCGATACCCGTAACTGGGCATGAGAGAACTTATCGACAAATGTGGAACACGAAACTGACTTCCTGCCTCTTCACGTTTATATGGTATTGAATGTGGAATTCAACTGACGCAGCGTATATATGCAGCTTTGATATATATATATATATATATATATATATATATATATATATATATATATATATATATATAGTTCGGATACTAGCTTAGAGGAGTCTCCACTCACAGGTGGCTCTGACACCGAGGTTTCGGCTGCACTGTCGGCTTCTGTGGCATTTGATTTTAGGTACGATGGTAATATATATGTGGCTCACATTTGATTTTTGATGAGCCTAGATAATCCAGATTTAGAGCTGGTTGACCGATCGTGGAGCTTCGATTAAGAAACGCGTATATAGAAGGTCCACCACCTATGATATTAAATATCCATCTGGTTCTATAATATAATATGAGTTATCTGTGCTGGCTGTCAAAGTGGAGAGTTAAAACAAGCGTTTCTCACTTATCGGCACGTCATTACTATCGTCTTTACAACATATAATTTTGAACTTTTACGGCGACCGTAACAATATATAATTGACAAGAACAACAACAGCGAGAGAAACAACATCAAAAGATTGTACAGAATCGACTCGACGGCTCATACCGAGAGCCGCTCCGTCGGTGGCCAGCGGTATTCGTGATTCCTCAGTCAGCGGACGGAGCCTCCCCCCCATTCCTGAACGTTCGCTAACAATAACAGCAGCAGCAGCATATCAACGGAGGTAAGCACGAGTCTCGTCCTAACGCCATTAATCTACCACCGCCACCCGCTGCCGGTGGTTGCTTGGTTGGCTGATTGGCCCGTTCGAGATGGGCGCCATGAAGCCGGACCCCTGCCACTGGTATCGGGTAACTTGCGATCACCGCCAACGCTATGCCTCGCAGGATCACTGCTCACGCGGCTCGCGCCTTCATCCACGCTCAGCGGGACGCGGCCATTGGGCGTGCCCTCTAGGGTGTCCTCCGTTTTCGCCGTCACCATCACCGACAGGTCATCCGCGTAGGCGAGGAGCTCAGCGCCCTCTGGCATATCGAGTTGCAGAACCCCGTCATAGGCAAGGTTCCAGAGTACGGGCCCCAGAATCGAACCCTGGGGGATACCGGCAATGACCTCGTGCTCCAGGATAGACAGGCCTTTCCGGAAGCCGTACTGCGCGTCCGACAGCTCCTCCTTCTCCTCGATTTCGTCGGTGAGTCTGCCTAATATTCGAGTATATCCACCGCGTCAAGGAGGAGGGTCGGTACTTCGCGAGACCGGTTTGCTTCCCCGGTTGGGGTACCAGGACCAGGTGCGCGCGTTCCATACAGCTGGATATATAGCCTCGCGCAAATGCCTTGCCCGCTTGCGATAGCTGTAGGCCAGCGTTTGGCTAGCACACGCAGAACCTCTGGTGGGACCCCATCCGAGCCAAAAGCCTTCCCTGGTTCCAGGCATGCTACCGCCGTCTTGACCTCTTCCCGGGTTTCCTCCGGGATATCCTCACCCGTGGTATCAGAGAAGGTCCCTTACCGCCTATGTCGGGAAGAGGAGGAGGGGAACTTCGTAGGCTTCCGCCTGCTTTGCCACCGCCTTTCTTAACTTGTTCGGTGGCAAAGCAGGCGCAAGCCTACGAAGTTTGGCCATGACTATACGGTGTGTTCCCCATATGTCTCTCTCAACGGACTCGACTAACTCTCCCCATTTCTCCCTTGTACTCTTTATGATATGGCAGACTAAGTCCCTCATTGCTCGCAGATACTCCTTCGAGCCTGAAACTCCTGAAGCCTCTGGAGACTTGTCGGCCAGCTCTCTCCCGTGCAGTCCGCTGTTTGCCAGCCTGCTCCGAACCCTCAAGTGGGCCCTTCTCGCCTGTACACAGACTCTCCTTTCCCTGGCCTCGTTCCACCAGTATGTTGGCGGGTGTTCCCCCTCCTTCTCGCGACCTTTCCCCGGCTGCCACGCAGGTGTTCCTAAGTACCTCAGTCAGCCGCTGGGCGGTGATTCCCTGAGCAAGCACCGGCAGCCCTCGTCCATATCTCTGCGTAGTGACCTGCCTTCTAAATGTCGCCACTGCTAGCGGGCCCGACCTGTCAGGCCACGGTCCGGTTGAGCTCCACGAAGGACGGTCAGGACGTACCTATGATCGCTATGCGATTCTTCCTCGAGGACTTCTCATCTGAGGGATCCGCCGAGCGCGGCCTCGTTGACTAGCGTGAGACCCAAGAAAGATGCCTGAGCCCAAGAAAGATGGCTTCAAGGCCAAGCAGAGCTGGACGCTCTTACCCCTCCCCCGCTCTTCTTTACTTTCCCGACTGTCTCCGCCCGCTCAAAGCTCTCGGCGTCCGTTATCCGGAGCCTCCTTCCCTCATCGGGGCAACCTTGCGAGACCTCCCCCTCACTCGGTGCATCTGTCGATCGGCGTCCTGCCTCTGGTCCCGTCTCCCCCTTTCTATTCTCCCTTTTCTACCTGGATCTCACGATCTCCGCGGGACAAACGGCAAGAAGGGTTTTGAGGTGGTCCGTTTAAGAAGACTTTTTTTTTTTTTTTTTAGAGGAGGAAATTTTCTCTGGTTTTCTCCCGTTTAAGAAGACTGGATGAATGCTATTGACCACCGGTATGTCAGCTCTGAGGTTGACGGACTGGGGGGGGGGCGAACTGCCAACTGGCGGAGTGGGCGGAACTCTGTCAGGAAACACTGAAGAGGGAGATTGTCAAAGGATGTCAGGAGCTGAAGGATGACCCCACCGAGGGAGACATCATGATAGTTCTCCGTACTGCATGCGAGTTGGCGTCGCCACAGGTGTGTTCAAGGTGCCGCGGGCGCAAAGCAGCCTTCTGGTGGACCTCAGAGATCGCTGAAGCTCGTGTGGAGTGCAACAGGGCGAGGAGGGCCTGCGCGAGAGCTAGCAGGCCCGGGAGGCGCAGCTCGCTAAGATCAGGGCGTCTTGCAAGAACCTGCGCAAACTTATAAAGAAAAGCAAGAAGGCCAGGTGGAAGGAGATGTGCCCGGAGATCGAGCATGACCCTTGGGGGAAAGGGTACAAGATTTCCATGAAGAAGCTGGGAGGGGCCATGCCCAAACTCCCTGAAAGCCTGGTCAGAAAGATAGTTGAGAAGCTATTTCCGCGTCAGTCACCTCAGGAAAAAGAGGTAACCGAGTTCGTGGACTTCCCACCACTGACGGTGGAAGAAGTCCGAAATGCCGAACGCAGGGTGAAAGTACGTAAGGCGCCGGACCCGGAAGGTATCTCACCGGAAACGGCAAGACACCTGCCGCTGGAATCCCCGGAAACCTTCCTAAAACTAGCCGAAAGGCTGCTGAGGAAGGGAAGGTTCCCAAGGGAGTGGGAAAGTGCCAGACTGGGTCTTACCACCAATCCCGAGAAGCCACCGGATATCCCGTCGGCGTACAGGCCTCTATGTCTCCTCAGTAGGCATAACCAGGCGGCTAGTGTATGACTTCGAGACGAAAGGGTCTCTCTCGGAGAAGCAACATGGCTGCAGATAAGGCAGATCCAGTCTCACGGCGCTAGAGAACGTGATGGATTTCGCAGAGAAGGAAAAAAGCAAGTCGCAGAAGACCAGGGACTTTGCCTGGTGGTGCTCCTTGATGTCAAGAAAGCCTTCAATTTGATGAACTGAGCACTAGTACTGGATGCCCTGGTAGAGAAGGGGATATCCTCTTACCTCCGACGGATCGTGGCAAGTTATCTGGAAGATTCCAAGATCCTCTTAGATGACTCGGTAGAGTACGAGGTCACGGCCGGTGTTCTGCAGAGGTCCATTCTGGGCCCAATCCTGTGGAACCTGACCTATGTCGGAGTGCTAAACCTCGAGATACCGGAGGGTTGTAAGACCAGTGGCTATGCTGATGACCACGCCCAGGTGGTCACTGATTCAATAGGAAGAATGTTAACGTCCAAATTGCTGTGCGGAGCGTGTTAGTTTGTGAGTAAATAAATGCAAGGATCCCCCTAGCGTGGCATACAGATTCGATTGACGATGAACTTTTTTTTGTTTATTTTTGCGTACATTCGTTTGCCAACAGCTCGAGATCTCCGAACGAACGACAAGACCACCGCTGTATGCTACCTAATGGCAGTGCCTTGGGGGTGCAGGCAAAACCTTTCGGCTTTGGACCGGGCAGTTCGGACTGCCCACCCGACGCCACAATGAATTCGCAGTCGGTGCCAGATCCCAACGACTGCACCAAGTATTCGAAATGCAGCTTGTGGTTCTCGGCCAAATTTTCGTGCAGGGCTGGAGAGCATTTCCGTCCCACGGAGCTGGTCAGTAGAACATTCGATTATTGTACAAACATTTTAACCAGGTCGGGTGACAAAATTGGCTTGTGTATTTGTTTCATTTACCAATAGCTGCCTTTGGCCGGCATAGAACAACATGGATGCGTTAATCTAAAGACCCCGTTTTCCGTAGAGCTTTTCTATTAAAAAAATATATAGAGGGAAGATGGTGACGAAGTGGACGGTTACCGAAGTAAACAGCGAACATATTCATTATAAAGATATTATATAAAACATTGCGGGACGTCTCTCTAAGCTGGCCATTTGGTTATCCCCAAGGTCTTATCAGTATATCAAATAGTCGCTCCGCCTCTGTATTCTCACTCTCTAGATGACAATTTCTTGTCTGCCCCATTTCCTAGGAAGAAGAACTTGTTTTTTTTCATAACAGCACTAGCTACGGCCTGGATTGGCTATACCTGGTCTCGTCCAGTGACGGAGATTTCTGCGCGAAACCTTCCAAATGTTGGCGTTTTATTCTCTGTTTTCTTTGTCGCAACCGATGCCGAGAACAAATTTGTGATGGGAGAGAGGCTGGGGACGAGCGGCCAACTCGGTAACTCGGTATAAAGTAGTAATAACTGCTTTCTATGCATCAGTAAGGCTCGAAGCATGTCCCATGACTTCAGTAGCGCTTGAGTGCTCAACAGAAACTGGATTAATTCAGCGGAAACACTCGATAACTGAGGGTGCGTTATCATTTTGCACACCCGAAAAATGACACATTTTATTGTAGCAGGCTGCATTCGACGTCATATGCGCTATTCTTTGCGGTGTATATGTTATTTGACACGTATATTATATCTGATACAGAATAAATGCCTCAAATTTATATTCTTTGTAACGATTTGTTGAAATATTGAGGTGCGTTAAGTTTATGCTCACCCCTGTATGAAATTGAATAAAGATTATTATTATACAGGAACTGATCTAACCTGCCTATTCCTAACTGGATATCAAAATTCGATAACTTTATATGCTCAGAACATGGAAGGTTTCCCCAACAAGGTCATACTAGGTGAGTATGACTAATGCCATCCAGGCATTAGTTGATTGATAGTCAAGCAGCGATTTCGATTCCACGTTATTTCTGTTATTAGTCTCTACTATTCCGCACCCGTTTGAAAGTAAGTAAAGTATCAAAGGCGTATACATTTATTATTATATTTTAATATAGTATATATATATATATATATATATATATACACATTTTAATTAGCATTAAAGTCGTTAATTAGTAAGTGGGTCATTAAAAATCATATGTATATAAACATGAACCAGTGTGTGCCGTATTTTACTATTTCTTTATGAAATTACGAGACAGACAATTTGGGTCTCGCACGAGATTTCCAGTTAGCTTTTTTCCAGAAGTTTTCAAGATGTGCATGCATTCACATGTATCAAGCTATTTTCTTAACTACTGCACCTAAAATAAGGGCCCATTGTTCACCTTTAAGAAAAATACTCCGAACACTCATCTTGGACGTTCATCTAGTTGATATGGCTGAGTTGCTACTGTCGGAAGTCAACCCGAGGAGAACTATAAGGAACCTTATGACAATCACAGGCACCATCTCTCTCTCTTATAGAGGGGGTCCTTCACTGTGGGTTTTAATTACTTCAATTTATCAGGAGGAGGTTTTGCTGTACCAATTGAACATTTATCCCAGAAAGCTCTATAGAATAAACTCGTGTAGCCGCTGCTGTGCCCGTCCTGCTCAAATTTATTTTATACCTAACCTTAACGCTTTTCTTATACCTAACGACCCACGCATTGCCTCTGCTAAACAAAGTATCCCTTGTTTTTCTTAATCAGGTCAACGATGGCGATACAATGACACCAACAAAGGCAGGCTCCGTCAAGGATCAATACCGATCCCTGGGCGTTTCGCGAGTTCCGACCATCTGCACTCGGTTTATTAGGTATTGTCGATATCATTTAGCTCAGTCTATCTCGCATCTGGAAAAACCTCGGTCGATCGTAAAAAATAATAGTGAATTACCTTTCGTCGAAACATTTCCACAGGACGCATCTGCTATATGAGGAATCATTACGAGTTGCATGACGAACGTCACATATTACAGTGGACTCTGTTACCTAGAAGGCCGGTTCCTGATGAAGCCCACTTCTTTCCTATAAACACTGAACCTATGAACCTTGAAGTACGCCAGCGCCAGTAAGACTTCGGCGTGGGTTTGTACAGCTTTTTCATTGAGGTGAAACTGGTCTGACATTGGTATTCCATAAAGCCCAGTCCTCGTAGATCTTCAGAATACACCTTCATGGTCCACACCGTTTGCCTTCGCAAAAAATCGAAGTTCACTGTTCGACGTCTTCGCGCGACCTTTCTTTTTTTGGGGATTACGGGAATGCCTGATGCACATGCGCACTAAGCGGTCCATCTTAAAACAGCGCTACTATGGGACAAGCCCATGCACTCTGTCAAACTCCTACTCACGGTCTGTTGTTGTTTAAGGTTCGTGCATAAGTTTTCTGAAATAGAACCTTTTACTGGAGTGCTTTTTAGTCATACTGAAGTAAATCCACTCAGAAAACTTGCTCTGACGTTTAGTCCCCATAGTCCACCCCCCCCACAAACTCTATTTACCCCAATTTATGATCCACAATCACCTGTAACATTTTCGTTCAATTGTGAAATTATTGTGTGGGCTGTCTCGATTAAGAACAATTATGGGCGCTAGCGGCATTGTACTTTTCCACAACATTCTGTCATTGTTCGCATCTGTATGGTGCGTGAGTGAGTCCCCAGTTTCAGATAGTTTCCCGTTATCACTGGAATGGATCGACCAGTTCACGATTCAACGAGGCGTCCGTCCACAAGATGCGACACTTCTCGTCATTGGGTCCTGCTTTGATGAGTTCAGCAGTCGCAGACGGGTCGACTCCACTCAATATGGATATCAGTATAGCGCGCTGATTTTTCAATTTAACGCAACACTGGCTCGAAACAGTAATAAAGTTGGCTTAACATTTAAAGGAACAAAAGTGTCCATAATGACCAGATCTCAATCGCGGCCACTTGTCGTGTTTCCGTGCCGCGAATTTTTCGACCATCGCATCAAGATGCAATTGGACTGCCTGGCAGGCGTCCGATCACAAGTGCTGTTCATTATAAATGCTTTCGGGAGATCCAGGTACGAGGACCAGGTATACGCTTCGGTTAAACCCGAAGGAATTATAATGCATGATCATGTGCTTGTGGATCAATTCCTCACCCAAAAAGTCACATCCACAGGGCAGCGATTAGCTCCATTAATCGATACCAGAATACGATGGCAATTCAATCGAATAATTGCCGATGTAGTTATTGGTTATCCTATAATGTATGCGCATCTCTCCATGTCTCCACATGATCATCGAAATAGAACAATGGACACAGTTACGATTATAATTCGAATACTGAACGAAAGTCCTCAAGCATTGTATTGGAGTTACCCATTGCGCATGGTTTGTCTTACCCCATTAGGCATGGTTCAACCTTCGGAAGCTGCGTTTGTGCAATCATTGGATGCCTCCTTGTGCTTACCGATATTGCTCACCGTTTTTGTCGTTGTCTCTTTGGCATCGAACGGACTCGCCGAGCACCGTTCGTTGCTACAGGATCTGGTCATCAGCACTTTCACAGCGCATCCAATTAATGTTGGACATATAATCACCAGCCGCTATTTCACAAGTCGAATAATACCCCTTTATCTGTTCATCATTATGTATCAACTTGTGCTACTGAACGTCTATAAAAATTTCGTCACTGCTGACTTTTTGGAACCGGACAACGACATTCTTAACTGGAAATTAATCCCGTTACGGAACCACCGTACATTGATACCATATGGTTATAAAAGAGAAGTACTTCGGAACTTTGGTCTGGAACTTTGTATTGGCCTTGCTGTCCACCGAAGTGGCAAATTAAACAAGAAGCTAGGCATCTACGTTGGTAACCGTATCCGCCGTCACCGTTGAGAATCTTCAGACGACCTTATCCTTCAGTGGCGTTGACAGCGTCGTCCTTTCCAGAAGGTCCTATGGGAATGCATGAAAGAGTTGAATCAACGAAGTAAAAATAGTCGTTTAGTTGGACACCTTTCATCTAATCGAATGTATTGAGGAAAGTGTCCACAAGCGAAGTGATGATGGACGGATGACCTTGATTTTGCCGTTTTTAGCAAGTGCGGAATATCAGTAAACATATACAGTAGTGTGCATACACTTGCATAAACCCTATATTTCAACAAACCGTTATAAAGAAAACACATTTGAGTATTCTCTATTAGATTAATGTACGTATCAGATAACATACATACCACAAAAAACAGAAGCATATGACGGCGCAAACAGCCGGCTAGAATGAAATGTGTCATTTTGCAAAATGATAAGTCACCCCCAGCTGTCGAGGATTTTCGTTCGCTGAGTTTATCCGGTTTGTGTTGAGCATTCTCGCTGTACTGTAGTCATGGGACACACTTCGAGCCGTACTGATACGGAGAAAGCGGGTATTGCTGTTTTAGACCGAGCAGGAAAGACCCTGGCTGCAATTTCCGGTGAAACTGGCAAAGGTCGTTTCGTAGTCACGCACATTTGTCGACCGGCCTCGAATTCGACCATAACGTGTGAAGCAAGTAGTCAAGAGTTAAACCTCCAGGTACATAGATTAGCAGTTTTAAGGGCAATTAACTCGCTTTCGTCTCATCTCGAATGAATACTGAAGACTATCAGCGGATGTTGACCGACAGTCCACTATCATTCAGGCCAGATTTCGTCGACTGCAATTATTTTCGAACAATTCATGAGTGGTTAGGACGGCACAAAGTTAAAACCCTTTAGTGACAAGCGTGTTCTCCGGATCTCAAGCCGATGGAAAACCTCTTAGGCATTCTTGTCCGACGAGTATATGCGTCGAATCAGCAGCATACATTTGTGGTCAGCGCCCAGAATCGTTGATCATATGCCAAGCCGAATCTTTATCGTTATAATTGGTGAGGGCGTGCCACACGGTACTAATTAGCACAGGAAAGCGAGAATCAACCCAGCGAAAACACTCGATAACTGAGGGTGACTTATCATTTTGCACACCTGAAAAATGACACATTTCATTGTAGCAGGCTGTTTGCACCGTCATATGCGCTGTTCTTTGTGGTATTTATGTTATGTGTTTTCAAATGTGTTTCCTTTGTAACGATTTGTTTAAATATAGGGGTATCTTAAGTTTATGCACACCCCTGTATAACGTTAGCGAAGAGTATGGTCCGCCTATCGATTAATTATAACCGTGCAAATACTTCGGAACCATGGCCCAGATAACGACATCTGGGAAAAACATCATCGAAAAAATGTTCCAGCATGTCACGCAATACCATAATCACTAGTGTGCTCTGTTCATCCATTAGGAAAGTGCCCATAAGCAAAGTGGACTAGATACTTTGCTTTGTGTTAATCATCTGGAACCATGGCGCAAGTGACAACACCCCCAGGGTCGAAAAAAAATTTCATTATGTCACGCAACACCATAATAGCTAATAGTATTCTCTGTTCATTTATTATCAGCTGTGGTAGCCTTTCTATGAGTGAATAAAGAGAGACATCTCAGTAAATAATGTGAGTCTTCGCTTCTATGATTAACCAAATTGCCGAGAAAGCTGCGGGCACCCCGTGACGCACTACCTTCCAGATGGCGCCACTGCCACCTCCCAGTGCCCCTCTCGGTCCTTTTCGCTGTCGGAGGGTCTCCCCGCTTCCCTGGGCTCCTGTCGTTGGCCTCAGCCACAGGAGGCCCTTCCAGTTCCCCTCTGTTCCTCGGCTCCACTTCCAGTTCCGTTACTTTCTCCAGTTTCCTCAGAGCGCTCTCGTACTCTGAGCTTCGTATGACTCGCTTTATTTCCACCTTTCAACTTTCCTTCGTTCCCTGAGGTCCTTCACTATGTCCGCGCATGTTCGGCCTTCTCCTACGGCTGTTCTTTTTTTTAAGAAGTTGAAGGTAAATCCTGCATGGACAACAGGCCACACACTAAGGTATTTGCCTGGTAGTGTCAGACCCTTACTGACTAATGCCTGAACTGATTTTGACTTGGGGTACTGACCGGGACTATTAAAGTATTACTCCAGTCAGTGCCTTGCAGGGACCGGCAGTTGATTCTGACCATGTCCTATACCTCAGTTCTTCCTCTGGGGCGAACCGTCCTGCCCAGCCGCAGCGGGTGGGTTCCGGGCAGTTTCCCCTTTCGGACCAGCTCTGCTATCCGCACCCGTTCTAGCCTATCCTTCTCCCGGCGGATCCTTTCAGCTACTGTGTTCCCTCTGTCCCACTTGTGTCTGTCCAGGCACATGTAGGAAACGAGCCCTCGGATCCCGTCCTGCATGGCTCGTATCAGTTCGGCGTCCGCGACCTCCTGCCGTACGTGCTCCGTGGCTCAACATGCTGCCAATGTGTGGAGGGGATCGTCCTCGACTCCAACATCGCACAGCACGCAGATGTCCGACGGGGCCTTACCAATCCTGTGGAGGTACGATTTGAAGTCCCCGTGCTCTGTGATGACCTGGGTAAGGAAGTAGGATATTTCCCCACCTGGTCTTTCTAGCCACGCTTTGATGTCCGGTATAACATTCTTCACTGCCGCCCTGGGAGCGAGACTAGGGATGCTGTCCCATTCTGCTTGCCAGGCAGCTAGGGTCGGTTCCCAGTCGAACCTCCATGAATCGCCTCCGTCGCTGTTCGGTTTTGAGGTCCCAGGGTGCCGTTCCAGCAAGGACCATAGCTGCTTGAGTGCTCACCGTTCTATATGCTTGCGCGACCCGGAGAGCCAGCGTCCGCTGGGTTCTCCTGAGGGACCCAGACCTGGGCACCGAACAGCATGATCGATTCAGCGACCGACAGCAGCAGGCGCCTTTTGACTTCTCGCGGACCATGGATGTTCGGCAAGATCCGGGCAAGCCCGGCGGCAGCTTTAGAAGCCTTCGCTGCCGCTATCCTGACGTGCGTGGCGCCCCTCATGGCCTTGTCAAGGTACACCTAGAGGTGCCTGGCCGCATCTGCGAGCTGGATCTCCTCTCCTGCCAGCACGATCTTGATGTTCGGACACCGCTTCCTGCCGATGAGGAGGACGGCCTCACTCTTCGATAGCGCTAGCTCGAGTGCGTGTTGTTCCATCCAGAACGAATCTCATCAAGTGTCTGGTTCGTGCTCCCCTCTAGCCCTTCGGGAGTCCTGGCTTGCACCGTGACGGCGAGATCGTCCGCGAAGGCGATCAGGTCTACCCGCGGAGGAAGGTGCCTGCTCCCCAGGACGCCGTCGTACCCGATGTTTTAGAGCAGGGGACCAAGGATTGAGCCTTGTGGGACCCCGGCTGTCATGCGGAAGTCGAAACCCTCGCAGCTAAGATCTCTGTCGCTGAGATATCCCGAGATCACCTTGACCAGGTATCGCGGGGCGTACCCTCTCAGCAGAGTGCTAAGGATGACGGCCCACGACAGGCTGTTGAATGCGTTCTTTACATCCAGCAGCACTGTCAAAAACAGGTCCCTGTTTTGCCCGGGAGCTCCCTGATAGTCTCGGCCTTGGACACCACCCTGTGGATAGCCGATAGAACTGATCTCTTGCGCCTAAACCCGTACTGCGCGTCCGAGAGCGAGCCGAACTTCTCGGCGTAGTCACGAAGCCTCAATAATCGACTCGATACCTTTGGCGAGCGTACCCAGCAGGCAGATCGGCCTGTAGGGCCCGTTCCCCTTCGGTATCAAGACCACCTCCGCACTTTTCCGCATCCTAGGGAAGTTTCCTTCCCTGGAAATGTCCGTTGCAATCTGGGCTACCACTCGAGGAAATTCCTTGAATAGCAGCTTTGTCGCTGCGGGTGGTATGCCATCTGGACCGGGTGCCTTGCCCGACTTTAGTCTCTCACTCGATGTCTCGACCTCCTCGATCGTGACTTCCGGGATGTCGTTCCCATCTTCCGGCAGCGTTTCGTACGGTGTCCTGTCGAACTCCGGGTGCATTGGGAAGAGCTTGCGCATGTTCTCCCTCTTTAGGTCCTCCGCGAGCGGGACCTTGACGCCCGTCCTCTTCAGCTTCTTCCGGACCATTTTGAATGGTCTCCCCTATGGGTCGTCGATCAGCTCTGCCAGGAACACTTCCAACGGCGGCCTTTACTCTTTGCGATCTCTCTGGCTAGCTCGGCCCTGACGAATCTGAGGGCCGCCAACGCGGCTTCCAGCGTTTCCGCCGGGGCCCGTCTTGCCCTCAGCCTACGGCTATTCTAATCGCGCATTTCTAACTCTAGGCTGGGAGCTTTTCCCCTTCCGGAGTTTCTCTTCGACTTTTGCATATCTCGAGCACCCCTACGATTTCGTTCTTTCGGCAGCACATCTCTAATAAAGACAAAGCTTCACCAGATCGTCGGTGACCCTGGCTGTCCTCCGAGGTAGAAGAACGGCCCCTCCCTTTGCTAGGTATACCTCTTGTTTGGTTACTACTTCTGAGGACTCGCCTCCCTGTAGACTCCGACTCCAGTTCAAGGCCCCGTTGCGCCTGTGGGAACTGTGCTCCTAGGTCTTCCTATCTGCACCAGTATATTAGCTATGATTTTGATGTCTTTTTTGGTGTTCTTCAAGGTGGAGTGGGGGAGAGTGCCCTGACCTGCTTTGGTAGCTCCTGATGGTGGTCTTCCACCATCTCGAAGTCGACCTCGCTTTATCCCGCCTCGTCCTTGTCTTCACTGGACGGTTCGTCCGAGGTGTAGACGCCTTCTCCGACTTGCCTCTTCTGGGGATGGGGCCTCTTATTCCGGTATCCCTAGTATGTCCATCGGCCCCTGCTCCTGGGTGGTGCCCCCCTTTGGTTTTTGCACCCTCTAGCGAGGCCATAAGACAATAGATGCAGCTGTAGATGCTATGATTGTTATTCGTGCATACACGTAGTGAGTACACAAGGGTCAAGCGACGACTGACTGATGTGGTCCCTTATTGTTGGTCTTGTGCTTGTCGTCGGCTGTTGCACGACCGAGAGTGAGTTGTCTTGAAGTGCGCCCTTCGAACGCGGATTTGATATGACCTTCAGTCTCTTAACATCTCCCTTTCTTTACAATTGTCACTTGATTATAATAGCAGCGATGTATCGTCCATGCCCTTGACTCAGATCAGGTGTATCGCGCTTTACACAATGGTGTACTAATTAACTATGATTCGTACGCGCGGTCTTGTACGTACGGTGCTAGATTTCCGCGGCTGCTTTGTACCAAAGCCACTCTTCTCTCTCTCTCTCTCTCTCTATTGTACTAACTACGGTTCTTATTGATTATCTGGGATGTCAACGCTCTCCGACGTTTGGCCATTATTATTGTACTTATACTTACGTCCATCTTACCATTCTATTATATAATTATCCTACATTTGGATGAACGTTATATATGATCGTTGGTGCTCGTTCTTAAATTTCTCCTCGGCTTGTCTGTGTTTCGCCTGCTACTCTTCCCTCCGCCTATTCTTCGAACATCATGTGCCTTGTAGGTCTTGTCGGCTTCGGGTTGGATTCGTTTGGATAATATCTTAGTGTTTTATTCAAACATAGAGTAGTTAGGAATTATTTCTAGGGATTATGGGGGGTATGGGCGGGGGGAGGCTGAGGTCGACAATGTCCCGAGGAAGGCGATGGCATTGCCCCTCTGCACAGCGAGGGACAGACGCTGCAGAAGGAAAGAATCTGCGCGCTTGTCCGCGGTGGCGCGGATCAACCTATGGTAGACCCCTTCGAGGAAGTTCGCAGTGAGAGGGCCGTACCCGCCCAAGGTCTCAAAAGCAAGGAGGGAAAAAAGGTGGGTTGCTTGGAGTGCGGCGTACTTCCTTAGCTTGGACCGCTCCGCACGCGCTACCGCGTAACCGGGGGTGGTTACACAGTGGTTGACATAAGAAAGTGCTAGAGTGTCAAAAACCGTGCAGTCCCAAACAAGGTTCTGGCCTCAGTGGAAGGGGATAAGAGTGAGGCCGTCAGGGCGGCGCCCGTCAGAGGTGTCGAGGCCCTGTGCAAGGGATACCGGCTGAGTGGAGGGCCCTCACGAGCGTGTCATTAAGCATCGTGTGTCGAGGATGGCGACCGGCGCTGCGCTCGCACGAGAGTCCGTGGTGGCCATTCGTCGCGACGGGGTCCCCGCAACATTGAATTGCACCCCCCCCCCCGTTTGAATTGTTTGTGTACCGTGCGCTCTAGTGGTGTGTTGGCTCTGCGGTTGCCTGTTTGGCTGGACCGTGTGATTAGTCGTTTTGGTTCGAGTGCTCGCGCTCTTGCTGCGGCTGCTCTGGTGACGTACCGTGGCCTAGCTTGCGTTGTCATTGTTGTATATGGGTGGGGAGGTGGTAAAGGTAAGGGTTGATTCGTTTATTAAAGGAGCTGCTATTTTACAATGCTTAAGCTCTCTTATATGTCATCGCGCTGGCTCGCGGGCTCGAGCCTGTGGCCTCCGGCTTCCGATAACGAGAGACTTAGCCGTCCAAGCCACCGCGGTGACGGTGTCTTCGTACCTCTATGTAGTGCTCTGGTGTTGCCCGTTAGTGCCGAGGACTGCTCCAAATAGCTGTTAGATTAACTCTAGGTCGAGGCAGGGCTTGCTGATAGTAGCGTTTTCACCTCGTTATCAATTATTTGAAATGTTGCGGATTTCACGGTATCGGTACCGACCTTTAATGCGGTAGATCCCATAGTCACCGTCCGTGAATTATCGTACATTTTAAGGAGTATGCGGTCCTTGCTGTCAATGCGTAGCCCTTTGAGTTTGCTCCGGATGGCGAGGTATGTGTTCAGACCCATGACGTCGCATGTGGCCCCGGTGTCTAACAGGGCCCGCAGTTGCGCATCTCCTTTCTCATCTACTTTCAGACTGACGTAGAATTTTCATTTTGGATTGTTGCCAACGGTTTCAGTTTGGAATGTTTCGTCAGACTCCGCTCCGTCAAAGTCTCCTTCTGGATCTTCCTGTACGACCCGCACCATGTGCCTTTACCTGTCTTTCGACCTGCACGCTCGGGCATGGTGACTATTTTTGCCGCACGCGGCGCACGTGTGCCCCATGGCAGGGCATAGTTTCGGGGCGTGTACACTACCACAGCCTCGGCATGTCTTCTGTTGTATATTTCTGGTCCTCGTGCCCCCCTTGTGTCTCGCGCCTGTATGCGCCCCTTGTATCCGCTTTTTTGCGGAACACGTTGAGATCTTCTCACGTCTTTTCCATGGGTCGGCGGGTACTTTGTCGATCCCTCTCGATTGTCTCGAATCGCTCTCTCGTTGTCTCCGTAAGTTTCCAGTGTGCGCATCACCATTTCCATCGTCAGTGCTTTGTGATCCGTTTCTCGGAATAGAGCCTCTCTGACGACAGCGGGACGGGATCAGCTTATTCCTAAGTATTTCTACTTTGTGGCCTTCCTATACACAGCGTTTTGCTAGCAGTGCCACTCGCCTTCTGTATTCCTTTACAGTCTCGGCGTCACCTTGAGTCGCTCGCTGAAAGAGGTACCTTTGGAATATTACATTGCTACGACTCTTGTACCTTTTAGATAGGGTTTTAATAAGTGCCCCAGCGATGGACTTGGTTCTTCGCCCGTTGGATCCGTCACGTCATTGTGGACTCGGGCGTTACCTCGGGACTGTTCAGAAAGAGCCGATGTTCGTTTCCGATCACTGATCTGAAGTGTGCTGGCTGTCTAGTTTAGTAGAGCATGGTCGGTCCGTGCGTCGAGAAAGATCGTTCGATCGCCCTCATTGCTCATGGGTCGGGGGATCATGTTCCTGTGCGACGTCATGTTATCTCCTGTCACTTGCCACTTACTTATCTTTCGTTACAGGATTTCTGCCTTCGTGGGGTATGTGGTTTAAGAACCTCGTCTTTACCGATGTCTTCGGGGATTTCCTGCCGTCACTTCATTAGTCCTTGTGTGGCTTCGTCACTGTCGACTGCGCCATTATTCGTGCATGCACGTATAATAGTAAGTACATAAGGGTCGAGCGACCACTGACTGGTGTAGTTCTTTATTGTTGCCCTTGTGCTTGTCGTCGGCTGTTATATGACCGCGTGAAGTGCCGTGAAGGGCGCCCTTCGCGCTTGTATAGGATATGCTCTGCAGTCTCTTGACAATAATGCAAATACTAAATACCTAATAATAATAAATTTTCCACACAGCCAACATTTAACGTCCGCGGTACTGCTTTCGGAGATACTAAATACCTGCGAGAAGAAAACTTTTTCGACAGCTGGAAAAAATCAGAAGTCGTGCTCATCCCAAAGGGGAAACGGGCCATATCGCCGATATGTCTTTTGAAATGAACTTGCAAAAGCCTTTGAGTCAATCACGCCGCAGAGATTTCGCAGAAGAGCACGGAATGCATTCCTGAAAGCCATATGCATTCAGATAACATCGCTCAGTACCTAAAGCAATTCACCTAAATATTTTGCAGGACAGAGCTAATCACGAAGTCAACAGTAAAGACGAGTGATTACTTTCTAACTGGAGATTAAGAAAGCCTTTAAGAGTGTCCTCTGGCCCAGTATCTTAAAGGCTCTACTCAAAAGCAAAGCCCCAACTTATCTAATAAAAATCATAGCAGACGATTCACACAGAAATTGATTTGCTGATGATGGCAGGGGTTCCCCAAGTCTCGATCCTTACACCCCTCCTTTGGAACATTCGCATACGACGGGGTTCTTAGAATAACAGACCTCCCACCCTGCGTGGAACTACCATCGCGAGCAGATGACCTCGCGGTCACAGTTCGAGCCCGAGCACCTAAAGACCTGGAAGCCTGAGCAAACCACGCTCTGGATGAGATCGGACTATGGATGCGCGAAAATGGATTGATCTTGGCTCCATCAAAAAGTGAGGCAATCACCCTCATAGGTAAGAAAAAGCTCTAGTGATCAGCCTCTTCCTTGAAGAGGAATAAATTAAGATCGTCTGCCAGGCACCTCGGGGTGCACTTCGACACATTAATGCTAGGCACACCCCATATGATGATAAATAGATATTTTCAAACATACCTAATGAGAATCCTCAAAGCACCGTCAACCTCATGCATCAACTGTGAGGAAGGGCTTTAAGGTAACCACACCCTCACCCCAAAGGAATACAAGGCTTTGGAACATGTTAGAAAGACACAACCGAACCAAGAGGATAGACAGTTAATAGGACGCAGCATACGCAACTTCGTACGCTTCATATCAGATAACACGGAACGCTGATCTCAAAGAGAAACCTTTGAAAGGGAATTCATTCTTGGAAAGGATTGACTCCAGAAGGCCAAGATAACAATGTTAGTCAATCAGTAGCACAACACCTAGCAGCACAATGGAACCAATCAGCACACAGTCTGCCGAGTTCAGGTGGTAGCTGCTGATCATATCTCCGCTATAGAAATAATAACAATATCTTGGAGAGACGGGGAATTCGACGACTGACCCTGTGGCGTTGGCCATGCTTCCTGCCAGGCTGTCGTACGATTAAACGCAGATCCATCCTACGCAGAAAGTGAAGGCGAGTGGGGCGAGTGTTCCGTGGATAAATCTGACCCCTCCGGCAGGAGTCAGTCCCACGGTACCTATGTGGGAGTGTCCAGATCATCATCTTATATCCACTCGTCTGTCTCTCTATCCATTCGTCTGACCACGTTCGGGTCATTGAGAAGTACAACTTCTGTAGTTCTTCCTTACGTTATCTTTTAATTCAGGAGTGGGCTGCCCTACTTCGGTGACAGTTTACCTGAATTACTCTAGTTATGCTTTTGTTGGTTGTCGCTGTTCTTCGCCTCGCTGCTCTTAACCTAATTACAATAACTCGATATTTATACATTACAATTCTGTTCCAGTTATCTCATCCTTATCTGCTGATTAGTCCACGTTCCCGTGGCCAATGCAAACGTGGAATATTCAGAAATCAATTCCAGTTTCCTCGCAGCCGCCATTCGGTTAGCGTACTGCTAATTGTTATTTCGTCATTATTAGGTAAAACTACTCTTACTTTCCGACATATTCGAACAAATAATGAAGTCCCCCGCATTAAGTTCGAAAATAAAACTAAACTTTCACATTAACACTTTTTCGAAGATTCAACGGTTTTCGAAGAAAAACACCATATTCAGGAAGAGGAAGAAATATATAGAATATATATATATATTTTAGAAAATCCAGTTGTGTGCCATATATATAGAGATCGAGATAGCTATTTTGTTTGAGATTTTTAAACTACCAATTGGTGTCGAAATAACGACCCAAGATATTCCTCTGTGTGCAGGTTTCTTAGAGAAAGTTTTTATCGTGTTATATCTGAGCCTGATATTCCCTCGTCATATACTTATCATAATAGAAGTGTTTTCGTCAACCCAAGTCTAAACTCGAAAAACCATCAAAATCTTTAGAGCCTTTTCATGATCGTCGGTATACACATAAACAAAAACAGCATAAATACAACCTTAGCTCGCTGTTGAATATACATGTATCATGCCATTTCGAGCTGAACAAGACTGCGACTCAACGAGGAAGGTCATTTACCCATAGAAAGTAGCTGTTAAATCGAGGGTATAACTTGACGAGCGCCTATTGCCAATTATTAACTCTCCTAGCATCATGTATTTGATAAAGTGGCGAACCTCGTTTTTGTTTTATGAAGATCGCACCTTGGATCATCCATCACAACACAGACGAACATCCTTGAATCAGCCTTCGATTGCTGTCTGAGCAGCCTTTTCAGGTCGAAAGGCTCCTCGGACTCATTTTATTCAATCAAAGCGTAACGCGCGACGCTTACCTTGATTCTATATTGCAAGATACATATTGTTCTATAACATTATATATATATATATATATAGCTGAGAGGGCTGAGAGTCAACTCTCAGTGACTTGCAACGACGAAGCTCCTGCGCTTCTGTGCTCGGTGGGAGGGCGATGCCTCCAGACGAGCGAGTGCCGCCCCTGAAGAGGGCGAGGCCTGGTGCGGAAGCGCACGAAGGACGCCAAGCGTCGCGCGGGCCGTGAGGCGCGCGCCCTGGAAGCCCTCCGGGCCGGCCTCAACTCAAGGTCCCACGGACTGTTTAAAGTGACTGTCCGTGGCAGGGCGGTTGAGGCCGGCGGGCCTTCCCCCGACTTCGAGCAAGGCCAGATGCTCGCTCTTTTTATGAGCGCACACGAGGCTCTCCCGGGCTGCACCCCGGCTGGTGGGGCCGACGGGCTCATCATTTGGGCGCCGACCCTAGAGCTCGCCCGCAAGGCGTTGACGCTCACGACCCTCGGAGGCGTCCCGGTGTCCGCTCATTGTTCGGCCCTCTCGTGCACCAAGGCCCGCATCACGAACGTATGCGCGGCCTTTACCGATGCCGAGATCCTGGTTGAGCTCGCACCCCTCGGCGTCACTTCCGTCCGCCGTCTCCCTGCCGCGTCCGGCCCGGCTCGTCGCTCGCCTCGGCTTGTCCTGCTCACCCTCAGTGGGCCGCCTCCTCCGTCGGTGTTCCTCGGCTACCGGTCCCATCCGGTCGTCCTCGAACCCGACCGGCCACCTCTGTGCTTCAACTGCTGCCGGACGGGCCACATCGCGGCCCGGTGCTCATTGCCTAGGGCCTGCAGCAATTGCCTTTGCGATGCCGGCCACCTCGCCGCTCCTTGCGCCCGTCCTGCCCGCTGCGTCAACTGCAAGGGTGCCCATCGCTCGGGGTCGCCGTCGTGCCCACGGGCGGCCTGCCTCCGCGAGCGTCAGCGGCTCGTGACTGAGGCCAGGGTGCTCGAACAGGTGAAGGACACCTCACCCCTTGCGTCCATCCTGTCAATCGAGGCCCCGGTGTCGACCCAGACGCCAGCCCGCTCGTACGCTGCGGCGGTTCGGGGTATTGTGGTCCCCTCCGACGGTGCTCAGGTCCCCATGGTCCTGCTGCCCAACCCGAGGCGGATCCCCGCCCCGCCCCTCGTCGGCCTGCCCCTCGCCGACCTGCCCTCGCGGAGTCTCGACACCCCCAAGGCCGCGCCGGCGATGCCAGGTATCGTCGCAGCCTTGAGGTCCCTTGCTGAAGTCTTGGCCCCTCTCCTCCAACTTCAGCGCCAGCTCGTCCCCCTCCTAGCTGCCCTCAAGCCTCGCCCCTCTTCATGAACCCAGATCCCATCACTCCAGCCCGTCGTGCCGCTCCAGC